>JASPKZ010003865.1:1312500-1732500 GCA_030220185.1 Diploptera punctata | reverse complement strand
GCTAGCAGAAATACAAATATTAAAGAAATTCTTGATACTGGCTGCTAATTTAAGGGCATTACTTTTAAGTTTTTGCTTTACTTTTCTCATTAATGCTTTTTCAACATAAAAACATAGTTTTCTAGAACGTCCTGATCTGTGGATATTTCGAAAGATTTTCGTTCGTCAACTATATCAATTTTATTCTGAATGTTTGCTCTTGGACTTCCAATTACTTCACTAATTCCATTTAGCGATTTACACTGATTATGCAAACCAATAATTTATTCACCTTCTCCTACTGTAGTATTTCTACCTTTGCGCCCCATTCGAGCTTAATCTCCAGCCAGAACCCACACAACCACACAGCAAAGTATTCAAGGCTAGAGAGAATAACATCACTACCAGACCCACCCCCACTCGACTTCATGTGAACATTCTGTTGACCAATACTTAATACTGTACCAATACCTTTTGTTGGTTAATAGAGGAAACTGCGTGTATTTAACTTCATATACCGGAAGTTCAATTTGAAGGTGTATATATTTATTTTTTGTATATAGTGAAGAAATAATGGAATTATTTATTTCTGTCTGTGTTATTTTTAAGTGTACGAATACTTTCTGCACTAACTGTATATGTATAACTAACTAACTCACGGGCACTATCGAACCCGTAGTTTCAAGCTCTCCATATATCCCTATCCTGAGGAAATGTTTTCCAATCATCCCCTATATAATCTACTTCCCTCAAATCATAGTAAATGTTATTCTCTCACCTCATTCTTGGTCTACCAACAGGGCGTTTTCCCTCTGGATTTCCTACAAGAAGCTTCCATGCACGTCTTTCATTCCCCATTCGTGCCACATGTCCTGCCCATCACAATACGAGACTTAACTGTTCTCATTATACTGTATCTGTCTTCCTATAAATATCATGTAATTCACTGTTATGCAGTCTTCACCATTCACCTGTCTGTTCATCTCTCTTTGGTCCAAACATTTCCCTCAGAACTTTATTCTCAAATACTCCTAATCGTCTTTCCTCCCTTTAAGTAAGAGTCCATGTTTCGCATCCATATAATAATATAACTGGTAGAATAATAGTTTTATATATTTTCAGTTTAATGTTTTTTGAAAGGAGTTGGGAAGTCAAGAGTATCTGTAATGCATAATAACATGCATTTCCAGTATTCAGCCTATGTTTAATTTCCCTGTGCATCTCATTCCTGTTTGTGATTATTTTTCCTAGGTATTTGAATTGAGTCACTTCCTCAAAATTTCCCTCATATGTCATTAGCTGTCCATTTCCATTATATAATGTATTTTTATGTGAGATCATATATTTAGTTTTATTGATATTTACTTCCAGTCCCAATTTCTTAGTGTTACTCAGTAGTGTGTGCGTGTTGGCCTTTAGTATATCCTCGCTATCGGCCAGTAGTACTACGTCATCAGCGTAAACTAACAGCTTATTAATACCATTGAGTTGTTGGCCTTCTTCATCCTCTAAAGATTTAATGGTATGCTCTAGTACAAAATTAAATAGTGCGTCTCCTTGCTTCAACCCATTGTGGATTTCAAAAGTGTTCGAAAACTGTTTGCCTACACGCGTATATACACAGATATAATTAATTTTGATATATTGTAGATGCTGATATATTCTGTGCAGCTATGTTTTTGTGTGTATATAGGACCTATATATGTATGTATATATATATAGTGCATATGTATTAATATATTTATTGTATGTATGTATTCAACAATGTATATATTTTCCTTCTTTTCGTCATATTTATTTTTTATTTATTTTTCTTTTTTCTCTTTCGATCTAAAATATTTATTTATTTATATACTTTCCAATTTTACATATACTCTCTCATAAGTAGTGCCCTTTCTTATAACAACATTTTATTTTATTTTTTTTTTCTGAGACATTATACTATATATAAAAGTTTGCTCATTCCCAGTACAAGCCTCATGAGTCTACGGGTAATATCTGGGACGCAGCTTATTCTACGACAGGTCCGAACAAGTTTCCTGGTGATGTTTTATTGTCACTATTACGGCAAATATTAAGAATATTTAAGGTCCTCTGCAGGTCAGTCTCAAGGATTTTTAACTACCTTTTCGAAAGCAGGACCACGGAAAACCATTAGAAACAACTCACGAAAACGAGATTCAGCAATTCTAACGGACACTCCTGTGAAAACAAAGCTAGAAGCTCAAAAATTGGAAAGGGACGCGAAAAAGAAGTAAGAGGCTAAATCTGCCAAAAGTAATCTGTTTGGGAAGAAGTCTAATGAAACAAGTTCCACCATTCCTTGGTCAAAGAAGAAGAAGGTCACTAGCAATAAACTTAAAAAGAATGTTGCATACGAAGAAGACACTGAAGATGAAGATGAATGTTATTGCCTGGTTTTTTGGAACCTTACTCAAAGAGCCTACCGAGAGAGAAATGGGTTCAATGCATTGAGTGCAAACATTGGTCCCATGAAGCCTGCACGTCTGGTGCATTACATTACTCGTATGTCTGCCAAAACTGTGAATCAGCAGACAGTGAAAGTGATGAATGAAAGTAATTCTCTTTAGTAATTAATAAACTATTAGAATAACAATTTCAGTTTAAAACTCATTTTCATCATTTTTAAATTTATAACTTTAATGTTTAAAAACGTTCAGTACAGGAAATTACAATTTATACATTATTGAGATAAAAAAATGGTTGAATAATTTAATAAGTAATGCCACGAGTGATTTCCAAATTATCGATAAATTCACGACTCACGAAGACAGGAGTGAATTCATGTAGATAATTTGGAAATCAAGAGTGGCATTTGTTAGGACTATTTAACGAATAAAATTAAGCTGTTTACTCACATATCATTATTTAACTATAATTATTTTAAAATATTTATATATTTAATGTAACGGCGATGTTTAAAAACAAATGAGAAACGATAGGTACGCTTCATCTGCTTCTTTTGTTTATCACTGCAAACAGATCATACTATTTATTGCCAAAGGAACGCAATATTGTAAGAATGCTCTCTAGTGGAGAAAAAATTAAACACATCAAACTGTATATTAATTCATTTCTGATGTCGTATCATGTAAATATGACAATTATATTTTTCTGGATTATTACCTGGGAAAAGATACATTTAAGAAAGTGCAAACAGTGGTTTCTTTTTTTTTGTGGTATAATAAATTGCTACAAATGTTTTTTATATTAACTCCTACAAACGCTGTCTGTTGCCATCTATGCACTACATATACAATCTGGTAGCCGTATTTCTTATGGGCTCAGTCACTGCAAAATAATGGTCAGACCTGTTCAAAATATTAAAAGGAGGAGCTTTATTTAATATGGTAAATTTAACACTGAAAATATTTCGTGAAACACGACTCTGATTGGTTGTAAAACAGAAATTATTGAAACGTGATGTCATTGACTCCCATTTGGGGCACGAGTTAAATAGTCAAAATAATTGTAGTAACAACATTATAAATATAACTTACATTTGACATATATTTACCCGTATATTATATACATCTTGTGACAACTATTCCCGGGCATGGGGTATGTTGTCACACTTTCACAATTGTGTTTAAACATGAGTTAAAAATGTATGTCCTGACGAAAATTAATTATTATTATTTTAGTATAAAGACTAAGTATGTAGCTATGTTTTGCCATAAAACTGGTCAAGTATGTTCTATTCTACAATTAGAAAAACAATTTAAATATGAAAATTGTGACAACCATCCCCGGCTTCCCCTACAGTATGTTGTACGAGGGACGGTGATAATGAAAAGGGAGATGAATCCCGTCCCCGGCAGGTAATCTGCTCCTCTCGATAATCACCTATGGAGCCGCCAGACTTTGGTTCCTCATCCAAAGAACGAATCGCTATCAACAATATCACATGCTTTCTCATCATGTGTTTTCTACGGAGGAATTTGTAATTTATTGCAGGAATCTAGTGCATTACCTATTGATTAAAAATTGTACAGCTGCACTCATCCTGATCCGAAGATTGAAAATTTTACAATAAAATGAAAAGAAAAAGGAATTCCGAAACACTTAATAGCAGCTATAAAGAGTTTGTACTGGAACACAAATGTTATAAAAACTAGAAATGAAGTAAGTAAAAATAAAATGCATACTAATCAAGGAGTTAAACAAGGATACAGTATCTCTCCAGTTTTGTTTAACCTATACATCAATGATATAATAAAAAAAATGGAACGAAGAAATAAATAAAGGAATAAAGTTAGAAAAAACACACTACTTGAAAACCTTATTATACGCTGATGACCACGTAATAATAGCAAATACGGAAGACGAGCTTCAAAGGAATATTTTTAGATTACAGAATATATGTGAACAATATAATCTCAAAATATCCATAGAAAAAACTAAGGTAATGGCATCCCAAGGGAAAAATCAAATCAGATCCAAAATAGTAATAGGAAACAAAATCACAGAACAGGTGAACCTTCTCAATTATCTAGGATGTGACATTTCATTTCCGATTGAGGGTCTTTCCACTTTTCAGCGGTTGCCCTTTTACCACATTTCATTTAATTATGATAATGATATAACTAATAAAATAGCAAAATTCCAGGGAATATGTGGTATTATAAAACGACCACTAAATAATAAAACAACAAGAGAGACCCAATTGAAATTTTATAAAACGTTGGCAGTATCGGTACTGCTCTATGGATCAGAAGCCTGGATGCATAAAAAACAAGATCTAAGTAGGATAACGGCGGCAGAAATGAAATTTGTGAGATCTGTTAAAGGGTGCACTAAGGAAGACAGAATCAAGAACACAGAAATAAGACAGGACTCTTGAAATATTTGCAATAACTGATAAAATAGATACATAGAGACGAAAATGGAAGCAACACATAGACAGAATGAATGAAGATAGATATGCAAAACAAATAACAAAGTACAAACCTAAAGGCACCCGAGATATGGGCAGACCTAGAAAAAGATGGGCTGAAGTCGGAACGGGTCAACAGACCTAATCCATGAATACAGATGATGATGATGATTAATTATATTAATTCTAAATTAAAGTTTTCAACCTCATTGAGTATTGCACCCAGATCCGCTGATCAGTACGTAAGCTTGCTACAACCTGAGTCAGCACGGACGGCATGAAACTACACTGCTCAAAACAATTAGAGGAACACTATGAAATATGCAAATATTTTTTCATTGGATAAACGTACAAACATGAAATTAATAAAGTACATTATTTGTGCTTATTTATTTATTTATTTATTGCTCATGTCAGTAAATACAAATGAATAACGCTGACAATTAACTTTTAAAGTAATTCCGCTATGTAAGCAATTGAATCTTGTGCTTATTTTTCAAAGTTAAACACTCGTTATATAGAGTTAGTATCGTGTATGGCCTCCACGACATTCGATGACACTTTGGCACCTTCGTGGCCTGCTCCCAATAAGATTCTGGATTTCCTCTTGCGGGATATTCTCCCATTCCTCCTTCAGAGCATCTCCAAGTTGCTGCAGAGTTTGTGGAACTTGATGTCGGTTTCTGCCTTTCCTGTCTAGAAGATCCCACAAGTGTTCAATAGGGTTGAGGTCTGGGCAGACCGCTGGCCATTCCATTACCTCAATTTCATTCCTCCTCAGGAAATCCCTGGTGACAGCCGCAGAATGTGCCCTGGCATTATCCTGCATAAACAGAAATCCAGGGCCTACTCCAATGGCAGCAGGTACTACATGCTCTTCCAGAACGTGCTCGATATACCGGACAGCATTCAGTCGCTGGGGAACAAGTACAAGGTCCGTACGATTGTTGTACATAACTCCGGCCACGCCCACCTTCTCCGATTCTATCAATTTCCTGTACAGCCTCTGCAGAAAATCTTTCTCCTGGCCGTCCCCACACCCTCAATCGACCATCACAACGTGTAAGACGATACCTGGATTCGTCCGAGAAGAGCACAGACTCCCACTGGTTCAGGTTCCAATCACCATGGTTTTCAGTATACATACGTCTTGCTGTGGTTTTTTAACGGGCCTTTTTGGACGAATATTCTCTTTCCTTAATCTGTTCCTTATGGTTTGGTCTGAAACCCGGATTCCGGAAGCCATATGAAGGTCATTCTGCAGGTTTTTTGCAGTTTTTGTACGCTGTCGAAGAGCAGAAAGAACAACGTATCTGTCATCCTGGGGGCTTGTTTTAAATTTACGGCCCTGGCCACGTCTTCTATAATACTGACTTGTCTCTCTGTGCCTGTTGCGTAACCTGGACACCACAGAAGGAGAAACCCCAAGCTCTCTAGCCACTTGTCGCAGAGATTGACCTTGTCGTAAAAGATGTAGAGCGTGATACACTTCAAAACTCATTTAAATGCCTCATTTTGTCAGAGACTTCAATAAACAAGGCAATAATCAACATTCGTCACTATAGCAACATCAGGAAGCTTACCAATTAGAAGTGGCCACTGCTTTCCGAAATAAAAAAATTCTCTATATTTGTTATTTGAGGTAATTTCTCTGTATTTAGGCCATGAATCTTTAAAATTTGTATCCAATGATAAAATTAATAATGCAATTTACATATTGTCCAACGTTCAGCATCACAGCTTTAAAAAACAATTACTTATTCAATTTATTACAAGTGTTCCGCTAATTGTTTTGAGCAGTGTATTATTAAATTTAATTAAATCAAAATGAAACTGAAATAAAAATAAAACTTAAATAAAAAATGTTTGTTTACATTCAGTTGCATCGTTACAGTTGTTATGTACTGGTGTTTATATATAATAACAACATTCATTCACTAAAATCATATCTGAAGAAGGTACAATGTACCGAAACAGTTGTTACAAATTTATATTTTAATAAATTTGAAAATCATATAACATTTTAAGTTTTATTTTTATTTAATTAAATACGTATGGATTTTCACCGAATAAATGCCAAATCAATTCATTTATATATATTATTATTATTATTATTATTATTATTATTATTATTATTATATGATTATTATTATTATATGATTATTATTATTATATGATTATTATATGATTATTATTATTATATGATTATTATTATTATATGATTATTATTATATGATTATTATTATATGATTATTATTATTATTATTATTATTATTATTATTATTATTATTATTATTATTATTTTTATTAAAACCAGAAAAGTAAGTTACAATTATATAATTCAATAGTGAGAAGTACTGTCACATATGGATCTGAAGTTCGGAAATTCAACAAAAACTTAAAAAAAAAGTATGTCGATGGAAATGGATTTCTTGAGGAGAGCAGAAAGATGTTCAAAATAAAAAAAAGAAAAGAAATACTGTCATACGAGAAAAAAATAATATTGGATATTCAAGAGTAGATAATGTAAGCAATTAAATTGGTATGGGCACATACAACAAATGCAGGAAGAAAGGTTACCCAGGAAAACATTGGAATGATGTCCTCCTGGAATAAGAAGGAAATGAAGACCTTGAAACTCATGGATGCAAGAAATAAGAACGGGAATGAGAACAATAGGACTGGAGGTCATGGAGTGTACGGATATAGATGAGTGGAGAAATAAAATAAAACTTTAGGCACAGAAAGATGTGTAAACATTAAAAATCTGTATATAAATAAATTATTACTGCCATTTTTTATAATCTAGTTGTTTGCATATAATCTGAAGAATACTTGCAGGTGGATCAACGCCAACAAAGTTGAAATATGTAACTATCCATTTGGCAGTTGAATGAGAGATCCGTTTGTGTAATTTTGTTAACAGGAGTAAACCTCACCTGTCATCAAGACAGTTTGACTGTCATTACTGGTATTATCTCATGATTTATGATAATTATCTCTCATAGTTTATCCCAACACTAATCTAATGATTTTCATCATCAATCATGTAATCTGCTAATTGTTATAATTTCATTTTGTTCATTACAAATTTCATTACAATGTTAGAAAATTCGTATCCACTGTATGTAATTACGTTCTAGATACAATCTAATACATTTAATTAAGAAAGTGTTTAATTGAATACTATTGAAGTTCACGATAAAATTACGCTGAGATATTAGTCACGATATAAAATTAAAAAATTAATCCTTTGAACTCGGGATAGCGACGCAGCGGGCCTGTGTTTGAACACTAGTGAGACAAGTTTTCTGGGTCAAAAATTTTCCGGGATTTTTCCTCACCTGTGAAGAAGTAATTCTTTTCTCATGTTGTGGCGATGTTTTGAAGCAGCTAACTCTCTTCATGCCCGATCTTGTAGTAACATTTTGAAGGATTGGTGTCCCAAAAAGAATTACTGGTTCAGGATAGGTTTGATTTTCGGTAGAGCTGGATTCCATTCTTAGGATGGAAGTTGGTACACAGGATAGGAAAACACTTTACAATCATAAAAAAAACGTTTCTTCTATAAATTATTTCACATTTATTCACTTTGTAGGTTCCCAGCAGATTAAATATATGTAGGTGGTATTATTCTTCACCGCTAATTAAAATAAAATTTTATTTTTTTGAATCAACTATTCTTCTTGTATTAAATATCACATTTTATCAGGAGAGCTGTTATTGCTTCTATCCTTGATGAAAGTTGTATGCTGAATGACTAGTGTAATTCATTATAATTTTAAAGAACATTATTACATCACATGATGATATACGTTAAATTCTATTGGTTAATAACCCATTAAATACAAGGTTTAAATTTGATTGGTTAAATCAAAAAGTTAATTGTTTTAACATCCAATCAGAGTTTAGTTTACCTTCATTTAAAAATATGAAGTTAAGCAGGTGTTCTTATTACAGTTGTAACAGGGAGTTTTATAATTCTGACAACAATGACTTAAAACAATTTTAAAAGCATTCTTTAGAAAGACTGTTATGTAATACAATTTCTTTAAATGTTACGGAGACACTTTTATTCAACAATGAATTATTTAGATGTTTTTCTTTATTTAAGTTATATTTAAATATTAAATGAAATTTAAAATACAAGATTATTAACTTTAACTTTCATATTTAGATTTAGATATAGATTTATTTATTTAGCCTGGTGGAGTTAAGGCCATGTGGCCTTCTCTTCCACTCACCAGGACAAACATATATTACATCAGAATATAACAATCTTAATTAACTCTAATATTAAACACTAAGTAAAAATTTGATCAAAAGATAATATCTAATATATTACGATCTATAATACAACCAGTTAATATTAGTTAAAATTAAGACTAAAACTAATAATAAAATGTATACACGCAAGACATTAAATTGTCCCTGTCTAGTGTATATAAAAAACAAAGGAAAATAATGAGATATAGAAAACTAATTTTACGTTTGTACAATATTTAAAACAAAACAAAAGAAAATATTTGTTAATCTTAATATTATTTTCATAGATAATTAAATTTATTAATATTTCTAAAAGAATACTATCAGTGAGGTGTATAAGTTAGTTTGTTATTAAATAATTCTTTAGTTTGTTTTTGAAGGATGTTATAGTTTGACAGTCTCTGACATAGGACGGAAGGGAATTCCATGTTTTGGTAAGTGAGACCGTAAAAGATAATGAATAATATACAGTGTGATGAGGAGGGATATAAAGTACAATGTGCTGATGAGATCGAGTGTCAAGATTAAGTGTGTCGGATAGTCTGATGAAGCGGCGTGATAAATAATTAGGCGATGATGTGTGAAGTATTTTATAGAGAAGGGATAAGGAATGGACAGTTCTACGATCTCTTAGACGAAGCCACGATAATTGTTCCAGGGACGGTGTAACATGGTCAAATTTGCGAATACCACAAATAAAACGTGCGCAAGAATTATGAACACGTTGAAGTCTTTGAGTGGAAATAATATTTAAGTATGTAAAAAGAGTGTCACAATAATCAAAATGGGGCATTGCAAGTGTTTCTACTAAAATTTTCCTAAGGCCGAATGGCAAACAATTTCGTACACGATTTAATGAATGTATTATTGAGAAGACTGTTTTGCATGTATGGTTTATTTGTGAATTCCAATTTAAGTTTTTGTCAATAAATACTCCTAGAATTTTTACTGTCTCACTATAAGGGATTTGAACTCCATTTAGTGACACATGCGAAACTGTGTTTAGGTTAATTGTAGATAATAGTCTCTGGTGACCCATAATGATTGATTGTGACTTTCTAGGATTTAATTGCAGTCCATATTTAACTGTCCAAGTCATTAGTGAGTCAAGATCCTCGTTAATTTTGGCAACAGCGTCATTTAGTGAATATTTGTCTGTATGGATGTAGATTTGCATGTCGTCTGCAAATAAATTATGCATGCAATGCTTTAGGGAGTTACATATGTCATTTATGTAGATTGAAAAAAGCAAAGGTCCAAGTACCGAACCCTGTGGAACCCCAGCTTTACGGAAGGACCAAGAAGAACATAATGTATGATTTCCTACAACAGATTGCTGGCGCTCATGAAGGTAGGAATTGAACCATTTCGTGGCACTATCAGAGAGTAAGAGGTTTTTAAGTTATGCAACAATAAGTCCAAATCTACCGTGTCGAATGCTTAACTAAAGTCCAGTAATGTAAGAATGGTAAGTTTTCGATTATCAGCAGCTTCACGTATGTCTTCGCAAATATTTAGTAGAGCAGTATTTGTATTGTGTCCTGTCCTGAAGCCTGACTGAAATTGATCTAGAAGGTTGTGTTCATTTAGGTAGTCAGTCAGTTATTTATGGACTAATCGTTCCAGAGCTTTTGAAAGGGTAGGTAAAATGCTAATGGGTCGAAAGTCGTTCGGGGTTGAGGGCGTTTTAACTTTAGGCAGTGGGCGTACGAGGGCTTGTTTCCACAATGAGGAATATGTAGAAGTTTGTAGTGAGGAGTTAAAAATATGAGTTATAGTAGGTAGTATAGCTTCGATTATTTTATTCAGTAAAGTAATATTTATACGGTCAGTTCCTTCTGCTTTGGTTTTATTCGCATGATGGCTTTCTTACGTCGTAATCTGTAACATATGAGAAGTGGAAATGTTCTCTGTCGGGTTGATTTGTCAGTGATAATTCATTTATTGTTTGTTCTTTATCCTTTGGAGTAGTAGTTATACCTGTGAAGTGATTATTGAGTGTGTCCAGGGAAACAGGTAATTTGTCTACCTGTGTGTCTTTTCTCCCAATTCCCATTCTATTCAAGTTTTTCCAGATTTCTGAAGTATTGGTATCTATTAGGCTGTATAAATGTCTAAGTTTGGCGTTTCTTATGGCTTGATTTGTCTTGTTACGTAACTGTTTATATTGATTGAGATTTGTGTCTGTTTTGTCGAGTCTATATTTCTTATGTGCTGCGTTTCTATCAGCCATCAAGTTACGAATTGAAAGAGTCATCCAGGGTGCAGGGCGTCGTTTCACGAGTTTAGTTTTTAGTGGGGCGTGTCTGTTGTATAATTGTAGTATAAAGTCATTTAGTGTCTCAACTTTATCATCTACAGATATTATGATATTAAAATCCTGCTATACCTGCAAAATAAATGTAGGTAAATTGTAGGGTCCTAATACTCCCTGAACCACTTCTGGCCACTAAAATTACCCATACTAAATTGCCCACATTTAGTATGAATGGACGAATGAATGAATTAATTAATAGTGTGTCGTGTCTTAAATGACGGCCGCGGTGGACTAGTGGTTACGCTCCCTGCCTCTGGTCCCGAGGGTCGAGGGTTCAAACCCCAAGGAGCTAATCCTCCGGGAAGGACTTTAAGCCGTGGGACCCGAGTCGAAAATTTTCAGGTTCGGAAAAATCCTTAAGCCTGAACAAAGGGGCATCTAAGCAAAATGTTTCAACCTATTCCAAACATTCTTAGTAACACCTCAGTTGCCTGATAGTTGTCTCAGTGAGTCGGTGTGTTGACCGCATGCCACTCATGCCATCTTTGGAGAAATAAGATAATTAAAATTGAACTTTGTCTATAAACTCCTGACAAAGGAAAGGCTCTGGCTTAACAAACGGCTACGCCATTACTAAAAAAATCTTGTCTTAAATGTTCGTGTTGACTCTGAAGTGTCCCTGTCATCGTACTGATCAGTAATGCAGGAAGGCCCTCCATAGGCTTGTGTGGTCTGAAAAGTATGTGTGTGATTCAGAGTTGAAAATTCTCTCCCGACAGAACGTCTCTCTATAAAAACTCGGTTGATATGAGAATATAAAGGGGGAACTTTAATTGTAAAGAGAGATAATATGTGTGTGCGTGTGCGTGTTTGTGTGTGTAAGGTGCACTCTTGCACAACTGGATTAAAGTTTTCAATATGATGTAGGAACTTCGAAATCCGATTCCATCTTCAGCAGAAGGTTGTAGAGCTAACTACTGATAATTGCTTGTGGTAAACAATAGCAAGTTTTGTGGGCATTGATGGCTTTTCATTTAAATTCATGTTAGTGTCGACTCATTTAAAAGTTTATGGAGGGGATTGGTTCCTTATCGCCAAACCCGAACATCGATAATGTAGTAAACTTTCAGTTCAACGTACTATTTTGTCTAACCAAATTAGGCAGGTAAAGTCAAGTGTAGGATGAGAGTGTGAGGGATGAAGATGAAGGGAAGAGAGGAGACGAAGCGATTAACGGCCTACTACTGTCGAAAAACAGAAAGGATATCGCCAAATTTAATGCCCCTATCCGACGGACGAATTTGGTTAGAACAGAATTGCAATTCCTCCTCAAATACGTATTGCGGAGGGATTTGAAATTTAATTCATACATCTGGTGTATAATCTTACAATTAATTGGACACCACCCCTCATAGCATTCAGATTTATCATTGCAGACACTATCGGGAACTGAATCCAAACCCGCTAGATAGAAGGGAGACTTGCTATCACCTGAGATAATGCGCCGATGATCCATCTATACGATATTAGTTTATTTATTTACTTTTTTATTTCGGAATTTATTCACAATACAGTGGTTTTTCGTCATTCTCAAGAAATTCTCCTTCTCCAGTAGGTAGAGGTCCTGAACATATTCATCTGACAGTCGCAGTTCACTCATACTTCTTCTCATACCACCCATCCCAATTTCTTTAGGTCTTCCTTTCTTCCTCCTATCTTTTTTTCTCTCCAAGATCTTAGGGATTCAATCAGATGTCATCCTATTAAGGTATCCATACATAAACAGATATAGAATATGGTATCGAACAGTTTATTTATTATGTATTTACATTCACTCACTGGCAATATCGAACCTGGAGGTTTTTGACCATGCGGATATAATCTATCTTAACATCCCTATCCTGAGCTAATAATTTCCTCTACAGTTTACTTCCCTGAAATCATAGTTAATATTATTCTTCCACCTAATTATTGGCCGACATACTCTATGCTTTCCTTCAGTTTTGGACAAACGAACATTCCATGGAACCCATTCATTCCACATGTCTTCCTCACCTCAAACTAAGAGAATTAACTCCTTTACTACATCTGATTTATCGTAATGAATACCACTGACCATTATTGAGAGAGGTTTGGATGCCTGAAGTCCCTGTAATGATGTGTACAGTTCTGATTTGTACTTACTTACTCACTGGCACTATCGAACCCGTAGGTTCATGGCCGCACGGACATAAGCTCTCCATACATCCCTATCCTGAGCTAATGCTTTCCAATCATTCCCTGTATAATCTACTTCCCTCAAATCATAGTTAATGTTACACTCCCACCTCATTCTTGGTCTTCCAACTGGGCGTTTTCCCTCTGGCTTTCCTACAAGAAGCTTCCATGCAAGTCTTTCATTCCCCATACGTGCAACATGTCCTGCCCATCGCAGTCTACGGGACTTAACTGTTCTTATTATATCTGGCTTCCTATAAAGACCATGTAGTTCATTGTTATGTAGTCTTCTCCATTCACCTGTCTGTTCATCTCTCTTTGGTCCAAAAATTTTCCTAAGTACTTTATTCTCAAATACATGTAATCTCCTTTCCTCCCTTAAAGTAAGAGTCCATGTTTCGCACCCATATAATATAACTGGTAGAATAATAGTTTTATATATTTTCAGTTTAACATTTTTTTAAAGGAGTTGGGACATCAAGAGTCTCTGCAATGCATAATAGCACGCATTTCCAGAATTGAGCCTATGTTTAATTTCTTTGTGCATCTCATTCCTATTTGTGATTATTGTTCCTAGGCATTTGAATTCAGCCACTTCCTCAAAATATCCCTCATTTGTCATTAGCTGTCCATTTCCATTATATAATGAATTTATACGTGTGACCATATAGCCTATTTAGTTTTATTGATATTTATTTCCAGTCCTAATTTCTTAGTGTTATTCAATAGTGTGTGCGTATTGTCCTTTAGTATCTCCTCGTCATCGGCCAATAGTACTACATCATCAGCATAAACTAACAGCTTATTAATACCATTGAGTTGTAAGCCTTCCTCATTTTCTAAAGATTTAATGGCATGCTCTAGTACAAAACTAAATAATAGAGGAGATAGTACATCTCCTTGCTTCAACCCATTCTGGATTTAAAAAGTGCCCGAAAACTTTTTGCCTACACGCATCCTACTCTCTGTGCTATTTAGACACATTCATAAAAGTCTAACTAACTTTTTAGGAATTCCGAACTCCAGCAGGATACTATATAACTTCTCCCTCTTAATTGAATCATATGCTTTTTTGAAGTCTACATATAGTTGATGTACAGTATCATTATATTCCCATTTCTTTTCTAAAATCTGTCTTATACTAAAAATCTGATCTGTTGTAGACCTGTTTCTTCTAAATGCACATTGATGATCTCCTAGAATGTCATCAATATAGGGGGTAAGTCTGCTTACTAATATATTTGTAAGAATTTTGTACGAAGTTGAAAGTAATGAGATGCCCCTGTAGTTGTTGCAATCAGTTTTGTCTCCTTTCTTATAAATTGGTACGATAATTGATTCCTTCCATTCGTCTGGAAGAGCTTCTTTTTCCCAAATCATACTAAGCAACCAGCATATCTTGTCCATCAATTTTTCTCCCCCTAATTTTATCAGTTCTGCTGGGATCTCATCTGAACCTGATGCTTTATACATCTTGAATTTTTGAATAGCCATTTGTACTTAAGTATGTTTTCAAAAAATACAGTGGCTGTTTAACTCATGCACCAAATGGCAGTCAATGAAATTTGTTTTAAAACCAATGACAGTCGTGTTTCACCTCGATATTTATCGAATTATATTTACCAAATTAGGGAACGTTCCTCCTTTTTAATATTCTGAACACGCCAGAGCATTATTTTGCAGTGACTGACTACCCAACAAATACGTTGAATATAGCAAGTAATGAACAAATTCCTTCAAACTACTCATTTGATAATAATTACTTCAATAATATAGTGCTTTTAAATAATGATTTTACTGAGTTGTTTCCTAAAAAAAAATAATAACCTATATTGTTGGTTATAATATACAGTTTGATGTGTATTGTTTTTTCTCGTCTAGGGTGCATTCTTAGAACATTGCTATCCTATTTGGCAATAAAACATATGATCTAGTTGCAGTGGATGAACATATGAATCATAACCAAACATTTCTCATTTGTTTTCAAACATTGCCGTTTACATTAAATATATATAAATACTTTCAAATAACTATATTTAAATAATGAGTTTGTGAGTAAACCAGCTTACTTTTATTCGTTAAATAGTCCTAAAAAATCCCACTCTTGATTTTCAAATCCTCTAGATAATTCTAAATCACTCGTGGCACTAGTTATGAAAATCATCACTATGACTTTTTTTTTACATCGCCTCATAAAGTTGGATAAACAGTATAAGGAAAGAATGGATTGAATACACAAAAAGAATGTCAAAAGACAAAAGAAAGAATATTTAAAATAGCTAGGGATAAATAATTCCTAACTGGAAAAAGAAATATTGGACGCCCGAAAAAAAGATGGAAAGATACAATTGAGACAATATATTGAAGAGGAACAAATTCCTAGTCTACATTGCATGAAAGAAGAAGATCAAATAAATTTTCGTGTTTCGACGATACCGGTTTCAATGGCCGTTGCCTTCGTCTTCAGTAACGCTCCAACTCAATGTATAATTTCTTTATGTTCAGAATTGTCCTCTATAAACATTGGCATTTTTCAGAACACACTTTATAATGAACGAGGTCTATTTTGTAAAATTATACGATATTTTATTCCAGGAATTAGACTTCGTATTAAAATCCTCCCAAGCAGTTAAAATTCTTGAAACCACTGTCGCGAAGTTTTTCAGCGCCAAGAGAGAAGAGTTAATCTCCTTTAAATGTGAATGTATAAGAATAGATTTCCTATCCACTGCCTTCTTTCCTGAAGGTTCTGAGATATGAGGGCAGTTCTTCGGTGTTTGTGACATTCTCGGAAGATGAATTTGACTCTAACGTTTATCATTGTATTCTTGCAAAGAGGTCATGCTAACTGAAAAGTTATTTTTAATTCTGTTGCTCACGTACGAATTCACATAATATGTTCTTTTTACTTCATGCTTATTTACAGATGCTTTAACATCTAAGTCATGTCGCACATTAGGAACTTTAAATACAACTATTAGTCTGTGTGTTTCTATTGCTTGTTTGCAATACGTTTCTAAACAAGGAAATCGCCACATCGTATTCCGGGTATTTGTTAGCCTTAAATATTCTTAATATTTGCCGTACTGGTGATAAGGAAAACAATAAAACATCACCAGGAAACTTGTTCGGAACTGTCGTCGAATAATCTGCGTCTCAGATATTACCCCTAGACTCATGAGGCTTGTAGTGGAATCACTTTAATTTTATGTATAGTTTAACGTCTCAGAAAATAAATAATAGTTAAAAAACTAAAACAACACGCTTTATTAGAAAACCTAACTAAAAACTAAAAAATAAATAATAGTTTAAAAAAACTAAAACAACACACGCTTTATTACAAAACCGAATTAAAAAATGAAAAATAGTTTAATTTTCACACGCTTGGGATAAAATAAAATGGTCAACAAAAAAATCATCTCCAACACATCTAGAATAAATCTAGAGTTATATACAAAAAAATAATTTAACATCAAAAGAGTGGGGGTGCTTTTTATGGTTTTTTACGTTTTCTTATTACGACTTCACTTTCACCAATATCTGTTTATTATCAAATATATCGATAGATATAGGGCAACCCATGCTTTTGATGGTAAAATTATTTGTTGTAGATAACTCTAGTTATATTCTAGATGCGTTGGAGATGATTTTTTTGTTGACCACTTTGAACCGAAAGTGCTATTTCGGTTCGTTGCATCGGTGCTGTTATCCTCCTTCTATAGTGAGATTCGTGAACTATGCCAATTTCATTTCTCTTTCTATCTACTCCCACTCTCCTTTCTACAACCCTCCCTTTGCTATGTTTGTAGTGCGCAACTTCCCCTTCTACCTCGTAACGCTCAAATAGGCTACACACATAGTGAACATTATCATTCGATCATAGATTTTCGTTGCAACACTGGGTTGTTGTCTTGAGGACGCGAGCTGCGTATTTTGGGTTTTGGTCCGGCATGCCAGGGTAAAGCACCCTCGGCAGGACTAAAAGTATGTATGAGAGGTTGAGTGTGTAAATTATGTTATTTTTGGTATTATTTATTGTTTGTTATTTAGTATTCGAATGATCAAGTCATGTATTTCTTTAATTTCACTTTTCAAACTTCAGGCGTACAATTTAACATTAAATATCATTTTAAATAAATGTCAATGCTTGATTATTGCATAATTCCTGTACATAAACTTGCTCAAAAGTTATATGAGCTCCTTGTTCATGTCTATTTTTCATAGTCGATAATAGTACATTCAGGTTAACTAAGCATCATAAATTACTACAGTGTGTTTTAAGAATGATTATTGATTAATATTGTGAATTTGGATAGGAAGGATGAATCAATCTTTGCCTCTCATGGGTCCGGGCAAAGGATTATAAATAGTACTGATAGTTATGAACTCTATACTAATATATATACACAAGGTAGTAGATCGAAACACGGCAGCGCAAGTTGGTTGCAATTCGCATGGTTTAATAACATTTTGAAGTAACGCGGCGCAACTTTAATTTTATCCCAAGCGTCTTGGAAATTAAAATTATTTTTAATTTTATAGTTCGGTTTTCTAATAAAGCGTGTTGTTTTAGTTTTTTAAACTATTATTTGCTTTTATTTTTTTTGGTTCGGTTATCTAATATAGCGTGTTGTTTTAGTTTTTAAACTATTTTTTTTTTTTATTTTTAGTTTATTGATTGTCATAAACCGGAATCCCATGAAAATTTGATTGCTCAGGATATTTTTAGTATCTAGGCACGAATAAAATATATTTTTTAATAATTATTATTATCTAACATTATTATAATATTTTTGAATATTTTAATATAGATAAATAGTTACAGTTAATCGTATCCTTCTCATATTTTTTGAATAAATTACAATGTGGTAAGTTTGCAAAATTGTCATTAATATTTTACAGAATAAGATAAAAATGTAAATATCTTTAAATTCGATACTTTTGTAGTATGAGCTAAAAGTAATACTTTTCTAAAAAATCCTCCGGGCCGGATTTGAACTATGGATTACGGAAATGATATACCACTACAGTCTACTGCTCTACTAACTGAGCTACCAGAGGATATAATATTAATATCCTACAACAATGGACTAAAAAGTCTGTAAGTCCGCAACCTATTATACCTGTCTTCATTTTTTGATGTCCTGATAATCCTGGCAAGGATCTTAGAAACACCTTATGAAATGATTGTATTGTCATTAATCCTTTACAAGTATACAACGTTTCAAGTCGATCCAACGTTTTTAAGTGGGTGAAAATCGTGTTGAAAGATTCCGTTCCATAGATAGACAGATACAGGTCAAGCTGATATAAAGCGTGTAAAAAATCAAATAAAATTTTGTTATAAAAATTTCATTACTTATGAGAGAGTATTTGAAAATAGGAAAGTAAAATATATAGATCATTACAATATATAGATAATTACACCGCCATCTGTTAGAATCGTATGAAACTCACAGATAATTATAACTCTTTGTTAAATAATAAACAAATAATTTGCAATAAAAAAATAATGCGACTATAAATTTAGTTATAAACTACCCTAAGTCTCAAGTTGGATCAAACTGTACACAGTGTGCAAAATTTTATTAAAATAGGTTCAGTAGTTTATGATTCCATCGCGGACAAACAACGTGACACGAAATATTTATATATTAAGATATATATACAGTTAGTGCAGAAATTATTGTTACACTTAAAAATAACACAGACAGAAACAAATAATTGCATTATTTCTTCACTACATACAAAAACAAAATATATACCTTTAAATTGAACTCTATGAAGTTAAATACGCGCAATTCCCTCTGTTTTAACATGACAATTATCGAGTAAAAAATTGTAATGAACAATCAAAATTAACCAACAAAAAGCATTGGTACATTATTAAGTTTTGGTCAACAGAATGTTCACATGAAGTTGAGTGGGGATGGGTTTGGTAGTGTTGTTATTCTCTCTAGCCTTGCGTACTTTGCCGTGTAGTCGTGTGTGTTCTGGCTGCAAAGGGGCAAAGGTAGAAATACTACAGTAGAAGAAAGTGAATAAATTATTGATTTGCATAATCAGTGTAAATCGCTAAATGGAATTAGTGAAATAATTGGAAGTCCAAGACCAAACATTCAGAATATAATTGATAGAGTTGGCGAACGAAAATCTTTCGAAATAGCCACTGATCAGGACGATTTAGAAAAATGTATGTTAACATTGGAAAAGCATGAATGAGAAAAGTAAAGTAAAAACGTAAAAGTAGTGTCCCTAATTAGCAGCTAGTATCAAGAATTACTTTAATATTTGTATTTCTGCTAGCAATGTTCGTAACAGTCCATGGGGTAATGAACTGCATGGGAAAACAGCCCGTACAAAATGCTTAGTAAGAGAGGAAAACTGATAGAAACATTTGAACTTCGCTATAACACACATAAACAGCCTCAAAGAATTAAAAAAAAACGTAATTTATATTGACTAGCCTAAAATCAACATTTCCCTTTCAGAAGAAAAGTCTGGAGGAATTAAAATACAGAGCTACAAAAGCAAAATCTCCAACCCACTGAGAAACATAGTGGTGGTTCTTTATTAATATGGGCAGACATGAGTATCTCTGGAGTCGGGAAGTCGGGACCTTGCATTTTATCGATGATGTAAAGGAACACAAACACTCTATGAACATATTGAAGGCCAATTTTCATACCTCTGTAGAGGAAATGTGGAATAAACAAGGATTTGTATGTATGCAAGATAATGATCCCAAACACATCGGTTTCAATACGCGTTTACAGATTTTGTATTTCACATCAAAGTACATGCAAACACCTCTCTAATCTTTCCGCACATAAACCCCATTGAGAATTTATGGGAACGTCTGAAAAGGAGAATTCGCTCAAGGTAAGTTTCCAACAAGCATGGCCTTATAAACGCTTTGGAAGAAGAATGGAGAAATCTACATTCTTCAATAACTTCAAATTTAGTCGAGTCGAAGCTACATCATCCTTAAGCCATCTTGGAATCAAAGGAGCTTCCAACCAAGCATTGAACTAAAAACGTAAAGACTCAAAGCAGTCATAATATGAGACTGTAGCAATACTTTTTGTTGTTCTTGTACAAATTATTTTTTTACTCGTTAATTGTCATGTTAAAACAGAGGAAACTGCATGTATTTATCTTCATAGAGTTCAATTTAAAGGTGTATACATTTGTTTTTGTATGTAGTGAAGAAATAATGGAATTACTTTTTTCTGTGTTATTTGTAAGTGTACCAACACTTTCTGCACTAATTGTGTGTGTGTGTATATATATATATATATATAATGTTTTATTTAAACTGTCATAGTTAAGGCCATAAGACCTGCTCTTCCAGTCGACCAGCACAATAATAAAAATTTGACAAAATAGATATACACTATACTAACTATAAAAAGTTAAAATACATTAAATGTTGAAATGTAAATTCCATGTAGAAACAACATTTTATACGATAATAGCATTAATAATACTATATGATAGTAATAAATATTATTATTATAGTAGTAGTAGTCTAAATATGATAAATTATACGAGAAATACAAACTAATACATGTACCTTACTCTGGGTAATGATGAAGTCGAGGTTAGAGCAAATATAAATTTAGATTCCTTTTAAGATATGTCAATGTCCGGCAGCCCCTTATTTCTTGTGATAAGGAATTCCAGTTGCGAGAAGTGAAAAAAAAGATATATACTTACATATATATATATATATGTGTATATAATATATAAATTTAAATGTTTGTTTCTTTGTTTGTATGTTTGTTTGTTCGTACTGTATGCGCGGCCATAACGTTCATCCGATTGTGATGTGTCTTTCGCAAAATGTCAGGGGATTCCTGGATGAACATAGGCTTTAGGAGAGTTGTGATACTCAACTTCTACACCCTTACAAAAATTGCCCTTTGTAGTGGAAAACATGAAAAAGAAAGTAGTTCTTCGGACGCATAAATGGCTTAAGCTGCCTAAAAACCATAACAAATACACAAAATTAATGTACACAGAATTGAATATCTCAAAAAGCTCTATAAAAAGGTCCCCAACAGCATATGTTTATCTCTTACGGATAACTCACAATAACCATTTTTGTCTTTCATTGATGCCAAGACACACAAATTCCTATGGAAGCATAACACCACACGACGGGTATTCTTTTACGGATAACTCAAAATAACGAATTTTGCCTTTTAGCTCATTTATGCCAAGAAGATCGAGATAATTAGATTCCCGGGCAACACCGGGTAATCAGCACGGGGAATCTTCAAGCAATTAAAATATACATGTATAATTATTTTTCATTTTACTCATTCAACTAATCATAAGAAGTACATTGATTTTTGTCTTTCAGCTCATTTATTCCAAGAAGATCCAGAAGAGTAGATTCCCGAACAACACCGGGTAAACAGCACGGGGTATCTAAAAATAATTACGATATAAATGTTTACTCTTACTCTAATCATAAAACACATTAATTTTCGTATTTAAGTTTATTTATGTCAAGAAGATTTGGATTAGGATAAGTAGTTTCCCGGGCAACGTCGGGTAGTCAGCACGGGGTATCTAAAAATATATATTTATAAATATTTTTCCTTTCACTTATTCAACTAAGCAAAAACCACATTAATTTTCATTTATTTAGGAGTAGCAGCGCACGCCGGGTATTAACTAATAAATATATATTATATATATATATATATATATATATAATATATATATATATATACATACATACATACGAAAATATAACTAATGTTGATACGTATATTGCTGATGTATTCTGTATGTATATATATATATATATATATACATGTTACACAAACATAATACAGTACATTCTTCAAATATATTCATTCCTGAATATATACATAGGCCTCCATATATACATAAAATATATTTTCATATATATATATATATATATATATACACGGTGTAACAGGACCTCACCGACAAAATTATAGGGATGATAGGCTATGCAAAGAGGATCAATTTTGAATGAACACGTCGTTTATGAGTTATGCGCAGATGAATGTGTTCACCCGTAAGGATCGGAATTGAATACAAACCAGCACGGCCGATCATGGCAGGATTCTCTTTGACGTTATCAAAACACTTATTGTAAAACACTTATTGTAAAAACATGTATTTTTCAATAAAATGATACGTTTGTACAATTGTTTGTATTCAATTTTGAACCTTACGGGTGAACCACCTTCACATGCGCATTACTTACAAAACGACGTGTTTGCGACTATGTGTTCCTTCACAAAAAAAAAGATACCTATCTGCATGGGACTATCATCGCCATCATTTTGTCTGTGAGGTTCTGTTACACCCTTTTGTAAAACTACCAGAGCCTACTGTATTTATTCTGCACAAACTTTCAGTTCACGTGTCATAGCCGGACGATAAAAATATAAGTTATTATTTTACCATAATTTTCACTAATTAAGACATAATTACATGTTATTAAATTACTTAGAAAGAAAACTCATCACTGCTATCTGTTGTGGCTCAAGAAGCATGCATCATGACGTAACATTATTGTCGCGCGGAATATTGCAAATGACAAAAAATCTGACAAAAAATAATTCGCATAACCCGATCTCAGCGCCACCTACCGAATCCAATTGTAAATGTAAATCTCACAGGGACTCAATCAAATACACACAAGAAATTCAATTAATATCGATCTAGTCTTTTAGACAGCTCTTTAATTTCTGGTTTCAAGTAAACCTCCACTTCCAATTGTCGGATTTCGATCATTTTAGGATAGTACCTACCTCGGTTTATTTTAATGCCATATAATAATAATAATAATAATAATAATAATAATAATAATAATAATAATAATAAATAATAATAATAATAATAATAATAATAATAATAGCTTTTATTTTACCTGGCAGAGATGCGTTGTGACACATCGAAAAACGTGACGCTATAGCGATTTTTAAACTTTGACTTCAGGTGAACTCCTACAGTTAATTGTTTTAGAGGGTCCAATTGTGAATCTAAATCATCGAGATACCCAATCATTATAATTTAGATAGATAGATGGAAAGCTCTGCGGCCATCACTTAAGTGTTGGCGGTGATCGATCCATTTTGGTCCTCCTTAATAAGTAGAACCCCGGGTTCCTGTAAAATACATTAGCCCCGATTTAAATTTTGAATTCAAATTTGAAGTTAATTAGCAGAGTGAAGTCGGAAGCGGACCTTTTGGGGTTCTATTCCAGCATTTGCTCTTTGGATTGAGGGAAACCGCTCAAAACCTCAATCGGAATAGTCGGTCACACGGGATCTTGCCAAGTTTGGCTTTCGGATGACTCTATATTGGGAGGGCATCCAGGCTTCTATTTATTTACATATAATGTGCGTACATTTCAGATTATTACAATTATTCATACAATTATGGTAACATGTGCACTTAAAAAAAATTTTTTTTTTACTCTTCAGTTGTTGTTGCTGTTCTATCTGCAGTTGTCAGGTGATATCAATTTCTCTGAAACTGGTGAGATGAACCTGTAGCAGTACGATGTTATTAGTTTTTAATTTGTTGTATTAATATATTTTATTAATGCACATTATATGCCAATGTTGTAATTATAATTGAACAATTGTGTAATGTGTTTCTGTCTGTGTGTGTGTTTGTGTGTGTGTGCGCGCGCCCTATCAGCTTTCACCGGTCAAGTGTTTTCCAGGATCCATTTTGGACGCTTGTGTTTGTTATTGGCTGTTTCTTTTCTTGTTTCCCAGCGATGCCACGAGTAGAATAGCATGGCCTTTACATGCATTATAAAATTTAAGAGCCATGCGTTTAATATACTCCTCGATTGTTTCTACACCCGTTTGATCGTGTAATATGTCAACCGGTGTTACACGCGGTAGTTTTGTAATCATATATAAAAATTTGTTTTTAAAAAACTTGCAGATTCTTTATGTGCGTTCTAGCGGCGTGTCCCCATATGGGGCTTGCGTATGTGAGTACTGGCCTTAATAGTGCCTTGTAGATTGTTAGCCCTTTGTTTATTCGAATTTTGTTATGGTTATTTAAAATAGGGTATAGCAGCTTCATTGACCCATACGCTTTGCCTAAGGTATTTTGGATATGTTGTTTTAAACAGTAGTTTTTTGTCGAGTGTTACGCATAATTAAATGACTTCGTTTTTCCACTCGACGTTGTGTCCATAAAGACTTAATTGTGGGGGCATGTATCGATTTGAGAATACCATTTCCTATTAAGAACTGCTTGGCATTTATATACGTTCATTTTTATTCTCCATTTTTCCAACCAATTTTCGAGAGTATTAAGGTTATTTTTAATCTGTCTACACGCATGTATTGTTCGGGAGGATTGACTAGTGATTAGATTGTCATTTGCATACGTATATAGATGAGTGTTATGTCTATTGTCATGTGAAATATCATTTATGTATGTATTGAAAAGTGTAGGTCCTAGGATACTGCCTTGTGGCTCTCCACAATAGACGGGCCGCAAGTCGGATTTTGAGTTATGAACACCAACTTCGAATTGCCTGTTGTTTATATATTTAGCAATTAAATGAATTATTCCGTCATCGAATCCAGTTTTTATCATTTACCCCCTGTAGGCCTTGATGCCATACTCTGTCGAAGGCTTGCTTTATATCTAAGTATAATCCAATCGTGGCACGATTTTGGTTGAACTCTCTAGTGATATGTTAAACGAGTCTCATTAGCTCGGTTACTGTGCTATGGTTTGGACGGAATCCGTTCTGTTCATCCCGATATACACTTAATTATTGTAGATTGTGATTAAGGCACTTACATATAATTTTTTCAGATACCTTACTCATATTGTTTAATAATGTTATCGGGTGATCATTTCCTGGTTCTCTAGGTTTTTTTTTGCAGGTTTGGGGAATAATATTATAAGCCCAGTTTTCCGTGTTTTTGGGAAATACTTCATCTCGAGAATGGCATTTATTATTTTTGCTAAAAATGCATATCCGATGTTGGGTAATTGTTCCAGCACTATGTTTTGTATGCCATGAGGGGCAGGTGCTTTTTTAACGGGAGGGTGATTTATTAGCCATTTGACATCGGAGACGTTTGTTTTTCCTAATTTGTATATTGGGTATTCTATTTTGAAATTCTTGGACCATTGTTTCTGTTTCCCTTGTAAAATGCGGGTTATTCGGAGGGTCATGTGGTACAAAGGTTCGCTCCAGATGATTTGCAAACGCTTCCGTTTTTTCCTGGGCTGTGACGGCTCTCCCGTTAGGCAAGATGAAAGGGGGGTATGTATCCGCTTTGAGTGTTATATTTCAGCCACGTTCCTTGTTCTCGGCATGTTTTTGGTATCTAGACTGCTGGTTACACTTTCAGGTACCCAATCAGACACAAATAAAAAATCATCAAATTCGATCCAGTAGTTTAGGAGTAGTTCAGTCACAAACACACGTACAGGAGAATTATATAGCCTATATACAGAGTGTAGATGAATTATACCGCACAATATTAACTACGTAAAGAAGGGTATTATATAGGCATTTTGTGATAACGAACTAATGGTCTACGAATAAAAATGTCCAAGTTATGATTCAATTTGTAAAATGGTTGGCACTCCACTGATTATTTCAAATTAAAATTGAAATAATATGATACAGACTCTGTAACTTGCAACAAGTATGTGCCTTTAGCTCAGTGATTATAGCAGATTTACTACAGACGTAAATATAATATTCATGCATCAAGTTCGAAACTACGTACAGTATGTGTTCACTTTTTTTTCCTTCTTCCATTATTATGTACGTACTGTAAATTAGTTACATATGTAGATTTACTTCTGGTTTAATTGTTAATTCATTATTTTACAGAATACAGTATTGGAATGTCGGCGCAGTACACGAGTTACAAAACTATCTACGTACGTACTGTACAGAGAATTCTTTGAAAGGTTTTAATAACAATACACATATGGTAGAGTACAATCGATTTCGCAAATAAAATGTTGTAATTGTACTGTACAGTACTTATGTACCTAGATAAATGAGAGTGCAGTGATCACAAGAGTAATAACATGAAGAGGAACAGTGCATGTACACATGGCATACATAATGCTATTGGAAATAAATAGCAATAAATTTGAGTAAACCAGGAAAGAAAAGTAAAGCGCCTGCAGACTAATTACAGAAATTGTTCAAATAGACCACCTCCATTCTCACAACACAGCCGACATCGGCGACGAAAGTATTCTCGTACCCTGCTCAAGATATCGGATGTCTCGCGGAACGCATCACATACTGCGATTATGCGTGCAAATAACAGTTCATCTGTATAAGCAGGGATCGCATACACCAATGTTTTCAGGTATTCCCACAAAAATAATCAAGTGGACAGAGATCTGGAGAGCGAGGTGTGCACACTATAGATGAACTATCTCTTCCTATATCCAACGGCCAGGATACACTTCATCCAAATGATTTCGCACATTGCGGCAAAAATGGGGATGAATTTGATGTCAAGAGAAACTTCTTCTAGCAATTTAGATAGGAAGTGCTCTAAAAATGTCTTATAAATGACACCATTTAATCTATGGGGAAGGACGTAGGGGCCAATTATGTGGCCAGAAATTATTCCTACCCATACGTTCACTTAAAATCTCTGCTGGTGACCCCTCTGGAAGAGGGAATGACTGCAACGAAGTCCAATTACAAAATTGTACCCGTTGAGCGAAGTCCACTGGCAGTAAGGCTTGTATATTTTGCAGATGAAAGGGATACAGCTGGTCTTCGTGTAGGACTTGTCATCCACTTTGTTCGTCCGTGCCCATTACACGTGGAACAGTACGAGGACTATTAGAAGGATCATCTTCCACCCTATGAAGAACATTTTCTTCGAACTCTGAAGTGCGGAGCGTACGTCTGTAAACATCTACTCTGTTAACCTTCAATGTCCCATGCTCCTGCGAACGCCTATTAGTAGAGTAGAAGGTTGTTCGGTGAGGATGGCGTCTATTCGGATACTGTTCCTCGTACATGGCAGTAGCTCTTGCACTATTACTTTGTGGCTGCACCATAAATCAAGTGTATTTCGAAAAGTTCAGCATAACTGTAAAGATGTTCGATGATGCTTTCATGTTATGCGACTGATACTGAAGTAAATTCTAATTAGATGTTAATTTAATAAGCAATACGGAAATAGGCATTTTGCGCATGCCAATACTGAACAAATTTCAGTGTCAATATATCATATTATACACACAGGGAAAGAAAAAAAAAGAAGGAAAGAAGAAAAGTAGCCTGCCGTGATTTCAATTATCAGAGTTCGAATTACAAATCCATCGCTTTAACCATTAAGCCACATGATAACTACAGAGATTCTGAGTGTTTCACTCTGAGCTAAGGCTCTCATTGTACCGATGCTATTTTACCCACTGCAGTGGCGTGCAATCTTCTGTTAAGTTCGACATTTTAAGGAATTTCATAACCCAATATTTCATAAACGTTGTTGATAAATTATTAGCAATCAGGATCACGGAATTATTACCAAGATCTGAAATTATTCTAGTATAATATTCTCTCCTACTTTGCTCTCTTATTGATTTATCTGTATTGATTATGGATTACTTTGATTCCCTATAACTAGCCCATTTTCCGTCGTTGACCATTCGTTCCCTATTTCAAATTACTTGTATAATACCCCTCTGTACGCAATTAAATTTGTGCGGTATAATTCATTTACACGTTCACACACACACACATACATGCAGTTGTACACTTGTGTAAAAATGTACATAGCTATACAAAAGTAAAACGATTGTAAGAAACTGGACAAAAAGGTGAAGACAAATACATATACCGTTGAATACAACATAAAATAAATATATACAAGCATATGGACTATATATATATATACAGGGTGTTTCATAAAGGATGGCACAAACTTAAATGGTTGAAAGTACACGATAATAGAAGCAACAATGTCCCAATAAACATGGGTCCGCAAACGAGCCGTTTGCGAGATAATTACGAATGTATGGTTACAAGCCGCCACTGACTTCATTGTAAACATCGTCCTAGTTAGTCGAAATTTATTTGAATTTAGACTTTACTATTAATTTTTCATCTCATTTAGTTCACATTTCACAGTTCACTTCTCCTATGGGTTACCTGTTAAAAGAGATGTTAAAGTGTCTTCCTTGCATCTGGATGCAATACAGAGCTCGTCTCTGCAATGAATGTCGAATTCATGGCGGCTTGTAACCACACATTGGTAATTATCTCGCAAACGGCTCGTTTGCGGACCCATGTTTATTGGGACATTGTTGCTTCTATTATCGTGTACTTTCAACCATCTAAGTTTGCGCCATCCTTTATGAAACATCCTGTATGTATATATATATATATATATATATATGAAAAGAAAAATAAATGCCTTGATGGGATTTGAACCCGGACCTCTGAGTTGATATCTCAGTGCGTTACCACTTGAAATAAATGTTTGTTCTGGATTCGCCTGGTAGCGTAAGTTGTATCGCACTGAGATACCAACTCAGAGGTCCGGGTTCCAATCCCGTCCTGGTATTTGTTTTTCTTATCATATTAAGCTTGCATTGCTCAATGTCAAAAAAGTTTAATTATAACATCGATAAAGCGTCACTGCTATAAAGTAAAAATATTCTCTTTAATTTGCTTACTTGTTATAGTAGGTACTAGGTTGTAGTGGAGACCGAGTTCCCGCTACATCTGGTAATAATAGAGAATCCATGTATAATAACGCGGACGGCACAGTGGACTAGTGGTTATGCTCCTTGCCTATCTGTTCCCGAGGGTCGCGGGTTTAAACCCGGCCGGGGTCGATGGATTTGTTTAGGACGGAAAAATCCAAGGAGCGAGTCCTCCGGGAGGAACGGTAAGCCGTGGGTCCCGAGTCTGAAGATTTTCAGGCTCGTAAAAAATCCTTAAGCCTGAATGAAAAGGCCTCTAAGCAAGATTTACCGAATTTTCCCGTCCTAGTACTACCTTGGTTTTCTAGATGTCAGTATGAGGCGGAACGCTGACCATGGACAACTCAAAAATGACATCTATACGAAAACAAGTGTAACTAAATTAGTATGATTCAAATTCCTCCCTGTAGGCGGAGAGCTCCTAAATCTCTGTAAAGGGAAAACATGGGCTTACAAAAAAAATCTATAAGAAACAAAAATGTTTGTTCTGGATTCGCCTGGTGGTGTAAGTGGTAGCGCACTGAGATAATAACTCAGAGGTCCGGGATCAAATCCCTTGCAGGCATTTATTTTTATTATCTTATTATATATATATATATATATATATATATATATATACAGGATGCTGCAAAAAGAAAAACGCCGGCAACGGAGGAGAGGTGGTATTAAAGAATATATGTTGATCATTTTTATAAGGTACTCATGTCCTGAAATGATGCCTTTTCACACTATGAGTAGCTAACTTCTCAAGAGTTCCGTTGATGCGTTTTTGCGTTTTTACACTATGACTAGTTAATTATGTCTCAAGAGTTCCGTTAGTTAGATTTTAAGACTCAATACTTGACAATACTATCACAGTCATACCATGTTTTAAAATATCGACCTTCCATCTCATTGCAGAGCTTAAATCAGCGATGTAGTGATTGGCGCACACGTTCAGATACGCCTGTCCTCGTTTGAATTATTTCTGCAGCAGCGTGGATTCGGGATATAATATCCATACGTGAATCTACTGGAATCTGATAAACAGACTGTTTCATGTCGCCCCATAAAAATTATTCGAGAGGGTTAAGATAAAATAATCTTAGAGGTAATGGGACTGTCCGGCTCGACATGGATACGTGGTATCCAAATGTCTCGTCATATTGACATCGAAGTGAGCTGGAGCTCCGTAATGTTGCAGCCATATTCCATTGCGAAACCATATTTATCATAACCATAAGTTCCGTAACAGTGTTGTCAATTAACGAGTCTTCAAAATCCGTCGAACTAACACTGATATTCAGATATAATTAACTAGTCATAGTGTGAAAACGCATTATTTCCGGACATGTGTACCTTATTAAAAATGATCAACATTACTCAATATACTACCTCACCTCCGTTGTCGGTTATGCAACACCCTGTGTATATAATATATATATATATATATATATATATATATATATATATATATGCCCACTTGCATAGAAATGTACATAACTATGTAAAAAAGGAGAGATTCTAAGAAACTGGAAAGAAAGGGGAGAACAAATAACGAAAGAAGGAAAGCATAATTTACATACATTGCTTCATTGCCAACTTGTGTCTTATCTTCTAGAGTATGTAAGAATAATATATTTCCTGGCATATATGCATCTCCTTTAAATAGACTAAATCGCTGTCAGACGGCGGAGCTACTAACTTACTCTGCGAGGTCTAAATTACTGACTCATTACTCCAAAACAAAGGGGCGGATGCTCCGATATTCAACCTCCTCGCCCCTGTTCTCTCGCAATTTAAATGTTTTTAGAGTAAAACAATAAATCGTCTAGTAATTCTACAACAATAATTATACAACTCCCTTCCAGCAATGAGCGTTAAATATAATACAATAGGATGGATCACAACTGCTTCTAAATATTGAAATTTCTAAACATACCCCAAAGAGTAATTATAGCTTAAATAACTTCACTTTCCAAGGCTCATGGCCAGCTTATTAGCTGTAATAAACTATTCTTTGTGACTACTTCCCTCAGAAACCTCTCAGGTCTTTATACTTCTCGGGAAAACATTAAACTTCCTCGTAATCCCATTGCCTCAAAGCTGTTTGTGGTTAAGAGTATTGTCACTAGATTCAGCGAGGTGGAAACAGGTAGAATTTCTTTAACTTCACACCTGTTTACACAAAATATTCAGTCTTCTTTATTTAATTCACAATAAATTACTGTACAAACATATATTATAATTACTAGAGCTAGGAATATTAGGTGCAAAATTTTGGTGAAAGAGGTGCAAAAATGTGCTTTAATTTAGCAGAAAAAGGTGCAAAAAAAGGTGCAATTTTTAAAAATAGAAGCTGCAAATTTCCCATGTGAATTATTGCTAAAGAGTACCAAAACCAGTTACATCAAGTAACTCACGACACAAAATTCAGTCATGTTGTCATATATTAAAAGTCTGAGTAAGATAGGTCCCAGAACATTATGTTTATAGAAATCACAAGTCCAGAAAACTGTTAAAGCAGATATTATTCAACAACTCAAATCTTTAGAACATATCTGAAAAAGTTCAGTATTTCAACTGTCTATCAATAGTTTCGTCTAATGTAAAATATACTGGTTTTCACCTTCCATTTGGTTGATTTCTTTTAATTTTTCTTCAGGCAGAGGTTGAAGGTATGATTTTCATCTGAGACAGACTTTCCAGTATATTTCTCTAAATATGCTTTCATAAATGGGTTGTTAAGTTTGGAAAGATGAATACCACATGCCACAAATGTCTTTGCTGTATCATTAAAACAAATATTCTTTTCATTTATTAAACTTGAAGAAGGCAGTGCCTCGCCAATAAACTGTTGTCACAATACACATTTACTGCTTTGTAGTTCCTTATTTTTCGTGTTTTATACTACATATATGCTGCATAACACGATTGTGTTGGTGTTTTTCAACAATTATTATTGAAATATCACAAAGAACGCACCTCATAACAGATCTGTCACTCTGAATTCCATCTGCACTAAACTGTTTTACAAAATCATGTAGTTTGTGGGAGTTCACATTCGGTTTTGGCATACTGTATACTGGTCACTCAGGAAAATAGCAGACCGCACAAATCAAATATTATTTTGAACTGAAACATTTGTTTATGCACTCAACAATCTGCCTTGCTTAATCAATGGCTTTTGCATTAGATTGGTGCAATAAGGTGTGAACTAATTTAAAAGGACTATTTAACTCATGCCCCAAATGGGAGTCAATGACCAATCACGTTTCAATGATTTCTGTTTTGCAACCAATCAGAGTTGTGTTTCACGAAATATTTATCAGTGTTAAATTTACCATATTAAATAAAGCTCCTCCTTTTTAATATTCTGAACAGGTCTGACCATTATTTTGCGTTGACTGAGCGTAGAAGAAATACGGCTACCAGATTGTATATATAGTGCATAGATGTCAACACATAGCGCTTGCAGGAGTTAATATAAAAACATTTGTAGCAATTTATTATACCACCTAAAAAAGAAACCACTGTTTGCACTTTCTTAAATGTATTTTTTCCCAGGTAATAATCCAGAAAAATATAGTTGTCATATTTACATCATACGACATCAGAAATGAATTAATATACAGTTTGATGTGTTTCATTTTTTCTCCACTAGAGGGTATTCTTACAATATTGCGTTCCTTTGGCAATAAATAGTATGATCTGGTTGCAGTGATAAACAAAAGAAGCAGATGAAGCGTACCTATCGTTTCTCATTTGTTTTCAAACATCGCCGTTTACATTAAATAGATAAATATTTAAAAATAAGTATAGTTAAATAATGATTTGTGAGTAAACATCTTAATTTTATTCGTTAAATAGTCCTAACAAATGCCACTCTTGATTTCCAAATTCTCTAGATAAATTCACTCCTCACTTCTTGAGTCGTTAATTTATCGATAATTTGGAAGTTACTCGTGGCATTACTTATGAATATCCTAACGGGACTGCATTAAAGTGGAAGTATTGTGATGTGGACTGATGCCACACATCGTTACCAACACTTGATAGCGTATTTGAAGAAATGTAAAAAAATATATAGCCGACATATTATTTTATTAATACAATGTCGCTTAGAGACAAAAAAGGTTTACAAAAGTGTAAAATGTGCTTGCATTGGTAAAAAGGTACAAAAAGGTGCTAGCATTGAAAAAAAGGTGCAACTACGAGTAAAACACATTTAGAGGGCATTTATTAATGTTTTCTTTGCAAGACAAGCTAATTTGAGCATTGTAGTAACAAAATAAAAATAAGGTGCAGCACCTGAAATTCCTAGCTCTAATAATTACTCTTGTTTTAGTCTTTCACAAACACAGTGCCCTTCTAGTTTACTTCTTTACATTAGAGCAACATTTCCGAACCCGTGGTTCGCAAACCCCCATAATGACGGGTTTCGAGGTTAGGCTTATTATTGTTTCCTTCATTTCTGCGGCATTGCCATAATGACAATTTTACTGATTATTATTACTATTATTATTATTGGATTATTATTGTTATTTCAAAATTAAATTAACCCTATAATGCCCCTTGTTACATATGTGTAAGATCGGGAATTTATCACATTATTTCCACAATAAATTAATATTTAGCGCAAATGCCTGATTTACAGCTATCTAACAACGTTAGGAATGCATTTCATTTCGCTACAACTAGCCTTCACGTTGTGTAACTTTTAAGTCGTAACTAGAGTAACTTTAGGTTTTAACCGTTAAGGGTTAAGTTAATTTAAGGTTCAATACTAGTAAAATTCATATCAAATTCCGTTGAGGTGAAGTCATATGATGAAAATCATCTTCATCATCAACAACAAGGATTAAGCCCAATTGCCTGTTCCGATCTCATTATAGGTCGAATTGGTCCTTCCATCTCTTCAATGGTCTTCCAACATTCTTCTTCCTTTTGGTCTATAAGCATACATTCTTCTTGGTATGTGCTGTTCATTCATTCGTAATACGTGCTGAAGGTAAGCATTTTGATAATATTTTATTCTTTCACAGAGATTAAATATATTAAGTTATCTTCTTAGTCCCGCGCCGTAGCCGAGCGGTTAAGGTAGGAAGCCTTGGCGCAGAGCTACGGGACCTGCGCTGGTTCGAGTCTCCATGGGGGAAGAAATTTTCTCATGGTATTTCGGCCAGTATGGGACCGGTGCCCACCCAGCATCGTGAGGCAATTGGGTAGCTACAATAAGTAGCGGCTCCAGGTTGAGGAACCAGCTATAACGGCTGGGGGACTCGACATGCTAACCACATGTCACCCCTACACTGGCTATTGATCATCTACCTCTGTGATTGACACATGTGGATGTGAAGGGCCAGCAGCCGGCTGGTAAAAGGGCAACCGCTGAAAAGTGGAAAGACCCTCAATCGGAATCGGAAGTTATCTTCTTATATCTTCGTTTTTCTTTTTATCGTTTCTTTGGTATCCTGCTATTGCTCTCAACATCTTCATTTGAGCAGCCTCCATTTGTTTACTATCTGCCTTTGTTAATGTCCAGGATTCACATCCATAGATAAGAGATGGAACTACCAATACTTTGCAAAACTTCAAAATAGTTTATTTTCTAGTCTTATTCAATAAAGTGCGTTTAATTGTACCACATAGATAATTGAGGGGGTCAGTGGAATAAGGGCCCATCCCAACTGCACTAAGTTTGGAGAAAAATTGCATTTTATTAAATTTTACATTGAGTAAAATACATAGAGCACACATTGATAATATTTGGTACATGTCTTGTACATAAAATAAGCTTTCTGCCTGCAAATGTATAGATCATTATATTGTTTCTTATGTCTAATCAAAGAAAAATAAAATTGAGAATAAAAAAAACACACCATAAATAAACAAATTAAAATAATTTAATTAGATAAAAATAAAACTTAAAATAACACTTTTTAACTTGGATATTGCATTAATCTACGTATTCTACGTTTGCAGCATTTGTATCATTATGTGACTTAAGGCTGCTGTGTACAGGTGGTACAAATATCATGAGAGTCATGTTATCATCCTACCATTAGGATATTTTGTTGTGAATATTACATATCGCAATACAGGACACTTTCCTTTCCCTTTTTTTAAGGCTAATTACTTCCTCTAAAGCCAAGTCACCGAAACCGGATTTTACGTACATTAAATGTCTATTTTCCACAAAAGGAAACTCAGATGCTTTTCTGATGTCTACCTTACGCTTTCCAGCGTCACATTTCTCTTTGTGAACATTTTTATCTAAGTTATCCAATTTTTTAAATCTTCTGCATTTATCTCAATTACTCTTTTCTTAGATTTTATTACACTATTTCTATTCGCACAAGAACCTGCCGCATCAGCCATTCTGCATCTATTGATATTTGCCGGCAATGCTAGCCAGTATTGCAGCGGACCACAGAGTAGCGGACAATATACGGTCACGTGTCAGCAGTTGGGATGGGCCTTTATTTCCCGCGCGCGTGAAGAAGTCAGAAATTTTTATTACACATAAAGTCACATTTACCATCTTTTGAGCAAAGTTAGAATTATGAACTTCTAAAGATTAACAGAAGATGGCCAGAGGCTACATAATCTGCAAATAACTAAAAATCAACCATTGGTTGGGATGGGCCCTTATTCCACTGAGCCCCTCAATTGAATCGTTGTATTTTAGTGTGTTTATCTAAATTTCTGTCATTGCATAAATGACATCCCAAATAATTAAAATTCTGAACATGGTCTATAATTAATGATGAAAGTTAAAAATTAAATTGTACCTTAGTTAAAATATTGTATATAAAATGAACTGGGGCGCTTTTGAAAGTTATCTTCCATCTTCTGCAGGTTGAGCTTTCGCTAGTCGTTGTTGTGTACGGTGATGTATAGTCAAAAACAAGTCAGTTGCTGCTACAAACAGTTGGAGTATACATCACCGTACACAACAACGAGTAGCGGAAGCTCAATCTGCAGAAGATGGAAGATAAATCCCGAAAGCACTCCAGTTAATTTTTTATTCAATATTTTAACAAAGTTGAGGACGACAGGTACAATTTAATTTTTAACTTTCATAATAACTTAAGGTTATTAAACATTTTGCTTGAAATTATCTTTATTGCATGTCTACTGTATGTATATTTAAAACTCAGTAGTTCACCCAACTCAGATCGTTGTAGAAGGGGTTCGCGAATCCAAAAAGGTTGGAAACCGCTGCACTAGAAGAAGCACTAATTTTCCATTACCTTTCGTCTTTATTCCTGAGATCACCTACAGTTCGCCTTCTCGACCAATACTGACTGACTGCAGTCTACATCCGGTCTTATATAACATACACAAGCGCCAATATTTTTCGAGAGAGGTCGAAGTGTAATAGCCTACCATCTGCCGCAACTCGAATATCCGCTATGGGGATATTTCGAGAAAGCACGTGAGGGGATACCATTGTTAGTTGTATACTTGACTCATAAATCGCAGATCCTTGTCCCTTACAACTTATAGGCTAAAGCAAGATTTCAGTCTTGGTGACGCTCGAGAGATTTAAAGGACGGTCGTTTAAACAACGAATCAATAATGCATTATCGCGCATTGTGTTGATGTTTCTAGATCAGGAGTGTCAAATTCATTTGAACCTCGGGCTTCTTCGTATATTAACAAACCTCTTGCTACACCTACCATCTCCTAATGTTATTTATTTTATCAAATTACATCTTATTTGATGCCAATTCATATATTTTATTGATATATGTAATATATAACTGTTTGTATGAAAATATGTTAAATTAAAAAACACAAAAATGTTTACTTTTATCTACATTTTAAAAATGGCAAAATATAAAATAGTATATCATCTGAAACAGGTCAGGCCAGCTCAAAATATTTCACGATTTTTTTGCAGTCACTTCGCACAACATGTTTTCAAAAGGTTTCGAAAAATTCGGAATAAGGAATCTGAAGAAATAAACCTCATTATGGAATAAATACTCACATCTGTGAGACTTCATCTGTCAGCTGTTTCGACTGGGGTTGAGTCAGGAAAAATTACATATAGATTTATTTTAAAAATAAGAACACATTTTATTAAGAAATAAATGTTTACATAACATTAATCAGAACTATCAGGCTCCCTTGCTTAGGTGCAGTTCAGTTCCAAAAATAAATTATATAGAATATATACATTGTAAAGTTTTATTTAAGGAAGAGAGAAAATAAAATATATAAATTAAGAGGCAATACAAGACGTAAAGTAAATTCTAGCACATAAAAATTAAAACAATAATATAAGAGAATATAAAAACAATCAATTAGAATAGATTAATACCAGACTGAAGAAGGTACTAAATACATTAGAAGATAATATAAAACAAAACAAATTCAAGAGAAGGTTTCAAAATATAAACCACAATCTGACAAACAAAGAATTAACGCAAAGGAGAATGATGTAAACAAGCAAAACATTATGCAGTGGCGGCGTAAGTTAGTTAACCACTGCACAAGAAAAATTCTAATTGGTTGAAACTGGTGTTTTGAATACGAGACCTTCAGGATATAATCTCAAATACTACTTCTTGAGGTGATTTTCGAACTAGGGAATACATCTTATCGTTGTGTTGTACGTATAATGTTGTAAGCTACAGAAAATAGTATTTTTGTATTTTCATTTAACTGACTTATGCTGCACCCTGCATAATAGATTATTACCAGACTGAAGAGAGTAATTAAATATATTAGGTAATCATACAGAGAAAAACAAATATAGGATTGTAATAAATTTAATATTGTTAAAAACATGCCAAAGGCTACTTACGGCCCTGTTCTAGAGTATACTCTATGGCCATATTTTCTACCTTATTGGAGCTCAGATAATATAAAAATCATCATATTCATTTCAAGCTTTACGCGATTCGCCTGTTCCGAATTCACAACGATCCCTTCCATCTCATCATAGGTTTTCCTACATACCCTTAATCCCTTTGAACCGAAAGTGCGTTTTCGGCTCATTACTGCAGCGTCGTTATCCTCCCTAGACTGTGAGATTCATGAACTATGCCAATATTCCTTTCTCTATGCTCTACCCCCAGTCTCCCTCTTTACCTCTCCTGGTGCGCTGTTCCTACGGAACATCTCCCCTCTACCTCGGAACGTTCAAATACGTTATGCACAGCGAGAACGTTATCATTCAATCATCTATCCATTCCGGGATGGGATCGGATTTTTAGGTGGACAAGGTCGTCTGGAGCCGCGAGTGGCGGAGTTTATGTTGGTCCTGAAGACCGGGGAAGAAGCCGCCCTGGCTTGGACTCTAGCATGAATGTGGTATGTGGTATGATGTGGTTCTTTGCCATGTAAGATTATTATTTATTTATTCACTTTCTTTTTCTTTTTGAATGATCAAATGTTTATCTTGGTTATGTGTTTACTTCAGACTTCTTGTTTACATTAAATATCATTTTTACACTTAATGTTCAAAGTGATTTATGTGCATGTAGCTGTTTATATTCCTATACGGAAACTCACTCAGTTAGGAGATCATTCCAGCTCCCTTTATTTTTCTGTCTAGCTTTCCTGATTGATAATTATAGTGAAAACACTCATTTTAAGTCACTCTGTTGTTTTGAGAACTATTATTGAGTTATGCTAAAACGCTTAGGTAAGAAAGATGAATCAATCCTTGCCTCCTATGGGCCCGGGGCAAGTAGCTTTGTGATTAATAACCTTGGAGGTAATCAGATCTATGCTAGTAGAAGCAACAGAAACAAAAGACGATCCAGAGCGGCACGAAGGGTAGCGAGTAGTGAGGTTATAACCCGCACACCTTAGGATTAAAATGATATGCCATCTTGGGCAATCTTGTTTCTTCCCCATTCTCTGAACGTGCCGATCCCAGACAACGTGGTGTTGTTGAATTCCATCGTTTATTGAATATATTTCTAATTCACTTCTTATTTCTTCATTTCTTATGCGGTCCAATTTTGTGCATCCATTGGTCCTTCTTAGAAAAGTCATTTCTTTATTTACGCACTTTGTATTCTACTCAAACTGCTCCTATTTGTTATCCATAACTCACTACCGTATAATATTACCAGTACCTCCATTGTTTTGTAGAATTTCAATCTTGTATCCTTCCTTGTTTTATGTTTAATGTCCTATGAATGGTGCCACATATCATTTGAAATTGTGATAATTTATTGTCTATATCATTTCTTGTAACATATCCAGAAGATAATTCACTACCTAGATAAATAAAATTAACACTTGTGTTAGATGTTTATATATATATATAAATATTATTTTGCATAAATGGTGAAGAAGAACCAGACTTCTCAAGACTGAACCACCGAATGAATCACGGTTCAAAGAATAGTTACATTTTAATACTGTATCAATATTAATCTTCAGTCACACAAACAAACACTCCCTATAAGCGGGTTCTGTTGCAGGTGCCGTAGAGAATGTAAAAGTAACTACAAAGGGAAAGGTTAAACTGAAGTAAAGATTCACATGGATATTCATTAAATGGCTCTTCCACAGGAAATAAACAGCTCTTCCAAACAATATATTTATGGAATAAAACTTTAAAAAAATACAGATTTATTATCATCACAGTTGGCACAACAACTTACTTTGGGCCACATCCGTCTTCTAAAGTTCACGGCAAACTTCTCTATCAAGAACTAGCCCTGGTACATTTATTTTACCCGCAGTGTTTACATCTTTTATATTCCATTTGCCACCTAAGTTTAGTTAAGTTTCGCCTTTGGGTTATTTCCCTTCCAGGGCTGCAATTAATGTTTTAAATAAATCGAACTGACCATTAAATCTTATCACATGCTCTCCCCATCTCATATTTTTATATATATGGCAATGTTCACATCAATATTTTATAGCTCCTTGATTTATATATAGTATGTCATTTTCCCATCATTTTTTTGCCAAATAAGACTCTCTGCAATTTTATTTTTATAACACTAAGAATCTTTTCATTGTTTTTTGCTAGGGACCCATGTCTCAGATGTGTAACTTTTTAATTTTTTTATCAGAGTTTTGTGTAATTTAATTTCATTTTAAATTTTTAATAAATATAAGCTTAATTGCTTTCTTAGTCCGTAATATATATCTGTTAGCTTGAAAATGTGTTTATTCATTCCTTCACAGCAGCAATTTTATATATTGATTGACAACTGAGCATAAATGTGTAAAGCTAATTAAAAAATAGATGTATTATTATTAATCAAACTGTGGTCATATTTCCATGGTATAGAAGTCATGTATACTATCTTATCTTAGATAATTTGTTTTACATGTTCAAAATAACTAAAGTTTAATTGCTCTTTAATTACATTTCAGCATAAAACGAATTGTGAGGATGATTTTAGTTCCATTACTGCTTGATTCCTCTTTAATTTCATTTCTTCGTGGAAAATAGGTTTAGGATTCAAATTATTCCATGGTGGTTAAAGTAAAGAACGAAGAAAGAGATTTTCTTCTCTTCCTGTAATCACTTTTAATGTCAAGTGAAACACAATTCATACAAGACATTTTATTACTCAACGTGAGGAATAAGGAAGATAAAAAGGAGGGACACAGACAGAAGAATACATGCTCTGATTTATAGCTACCAGAATTGTGTGATCCGGTTTCCGCATGCATGTCAAGAGAAAGAGAAAGGGAAAACTTTTTCAACGTGAGAAGTATCTCCATCCATCCCAAAATATGTGTTTAAAAAATCTTTAAAATGAAAAGTTTGAGAGCATGGTAATTTATATAACAAAACTACGACGCCATTCAACTTGCCTTCTTGTTATATCCTCTGCAGGCAACTCCAACATCGCAAGTCATTCATCACCCTTGATGTCGAGGGGAGAAAAAAAAAAAGGAGAGAGTAAGAGAACACAGTTTTGGAAGTATCTACCGAACTTGGAGACTAGAAATGTTACTGAGCAAGTGGAATTGCGAAGAAGTAATATTTAAATGTCTGTTCTATAAGGTGCAAGTCAAGATTATACTCCATGGAACCTCACTTATCATGACTTGGAACAAAGACAATTCACAGAAAAAAAACATATGACCTGATCCATCAGCTAAAAAAGAACATTATGTTACAGCTATAAGCACTACGGGGACGTTACTTTAATTTAAAGTATGATAAACAGGCTTTATCGCTTTGGTCTCGGGGTAACGTCGTTATCACGACAACAGTGCACAATAGTTCAATTCCTGGACAGGACAATTATCCTGAATATATTTTTTCGGTATATTTCTTCACTTTGTCGTACATATCTGGAAACTATATAGGCCCAAATAAATTCTCAAACAGCATTAAGCCACCTTAATCAGACTATAATATTAATCTTATGAATGTATGAGTGAATTATGTGTCTGTTTTAAATGCTTGTTCAGTATTGAAGGTGGTTCTGCCATTTGAGGTGATCTCTTCGGGAAGGATCCCCATATCTTTGTGAGGTCGACAAATTTGTATGTGATTAAGAGTTAAAATCCACTACCAACAGGTCATGACGTTGTAATACCCGTCTGGCGTGAGGCACGTAAAAGTACTAGAAAGGGAGAGAATAGTCTACGAAAAAGGAAGATAAAAGCCGGATGGCAAATAAGGTTTTTTATTCGCAACCAGTTGGGTCTCAGCCAGGAGGGTAACGCAGGAATCGATTATGGATATCGATATTGAGTGATGTACGATCAATAAGTGACATCAATAATTAACAGATAGAGGGAGCTGGAAAAGCAGTGGTCTCGAGGTAGCTTGCTGCCTTGTCACACAGCGGACCCGGGTTCGATTCCCGATCAGGACAGGCTCCTGGGTGAGGTTTTTCGGAGTTTTTCCTCGCCTTTAAGACAAATGTCAGGAAGCTTAGGACCCAACGCTCCCCGAAAATCATCCGGTCATCATCATCCTTATCATTATCATCAATATCCTTCACCGCTGCGGAAAGCAACGGGAATCTACCACACTTATAATTCCTTAGTAAAGCTGCAAATCACATAGCACGAGAATGCTATGATTTAAGTAAAAGACATGCTTTCGAGCATAATTACCATAGAATAGAAGAATATGATGACTCATATTGGGCTGCAGGGCCAACGATAAAATAAATTATTAAACCAACAGCGTCATCTTAAGGTACTACAATTTCAAAATTGAATTTTTGACCGTCTCAATAATCTTCCTCCAGACTCTTCTATATTATGCAAATTTCAGGTTTGTCACCCTCAACTTCTTATGATCCTCAAAACCATCATCCTGCCATCTCATCTTAGGTCTACCAACAGCTCTAATTCCGGTAGGCTTCCATTTATATAGTTTTTTTAAACTAATCTCACAGCATGACCAAATTAACCTCTTCAGCCATGTAGGCTATGATTAAAAAAATGATTTAATTTATTTCTTCTACATATTCTTCTTCTTCTTCCTCCTCCTCGTTTCATGTGATAGACCTAGGGGTCTGTTACTGTCTCAATCCAATGTTTAAAGGGCTGCCCAAGGATCTGTTACCTGGTGGCTGGTAATTTAAGATTTGGCGTGGTATTCTTGTTCGGCTCGTTCCTCTAACGTGAGATTTCCTGTTGTTTCTATATTTTGTACATATTCTATGATTTATTTTGTTTGTAATTCTTTGAGGATCTCAGGATCCTTTTTATGGCCTATTCCTGAGAAAGTTGCAGTACGTCTCATAAATTTCATCTCTACCACAGTTAGTTTTTGTTCATCTACACTGCGAATTGTCCACGCCTCACTGCCGTAAAATGATCTGCGTCTGGCCAGTGTTTTATAAATTATAGTTCGTGTGTATTGCTGTACTGAGTTTGGCTTGAATATATTATTTATAATTCCTGTTACTTTGTTAAATTTTATAATTGTTTGACTAAAATATTTTTCCTCTTCGTATGTAACTTGGTATCCAAGGTAGTTAAATGTGTTAGTTAATTTATTTCTCAATCTGTAAGCAATTCAAAGTCTGTCATTGGCACATATAATGATGTTAATTACAGTAATTCTTTCATGCTTATATATTTATTTTATTTATTACAGTTTAAATAGTTGACTGCACTGTGTAAGTCACAAAAAGTTAATAAAAGTCTACTGTATCCACCGTTGTTGTCTCGGGGTAGCGTCGCTGTCTCGTACGCGGCGGACCCGACTTTGATCCACAGTCGGCACAAGTTACCTGAATGATGATTATTTTCGGGGGTTTTCCTTATCTTCGAGATAAATGTGAGGAAATTTAAAGCCCAAACAGTCCCCAAACACATCTGACTATCACAGTCATCATAATATTCGCCACATTCAGTATGAATGTGTGAATGAGTTTTCCTGGTACTTATATGAAATTCAGCACCGTCTGGTAGTAAAATTATGAATTATAATTACATATCATCTGGTGAATAATCAAGGAATTGAAATTTTATAGGAATAAATAACATATTAATCTTAAATTATGGAATTATTTGTACCCAGCCTCTCAGACCTAATCTAACAAATCTTTGAATTTTAACACTTCTAGTAGGTTTATGTTTGAAAATAGATTCACATTAAAATCGCAAACAAGCTTGAATTTACTTACAAATTAGAGTAAAATAAAATCTAAGTAATGATTCTAACTTTCGATAATATATAATTTTTACAGTACCGTCCACATAGAACGAAAGGATTAGCAGTTAAAAATTTACAAAATGGTTAATTTTCCGTAATCCCGAGTAGCTTGCATTTTTTTTATTTAATTACGTATTCTATCACTACGAAACAGCGCTACCGTTGTAGTTTGCTCATTGTAGTTAATCGTAAACGACAGAAATTTTTTATATGTCACTGTACTCAGTCTTCCCTCTATTCGAGTGCTCTGTTTGACAGACTATAGACCACCGCATACTTACACAAATTTAAATCATTGAATATCGCATCTGTGCAATGAAGGAAAAACGGTAGAACATTTAATTCGAACATAAGTGCAAAGGTGACATAAGGAAAATGAAATAACAGCAAACAGGAAGATACGATAAACAAACAAAATATGAATGCATAGCTAGATATCTAGCTGTATACACAAGATTTATGTAACCAATAGAAGTCACAGCACGTCAGTTAAACTAAAATATTGTCAGCATATTAATACTACCTGATATTGTGTATACATACTGTACAGCCTACACAAAAATTCCATATATATATAAAGTTAACTCCGAGAACAATATAAATATTCTCATCGCTGAAATACTAAAATCTGCAACTCGCTATTAACATTCACTTTCTCAAAATAGTTGTAAAATATAATATAAATCACAATGTTTACCATTATTAACATCTGTAAGTTTATTTAAAATTCTGTTACAAAAAAATGTACTACTCTGTCCACAGTAAGACCAATAATGTTAATTGAAGGTCGAAGGAAAATAAAAACTGGAAATTCATTTTTTCCATAAAATCTATAAACTGTAATTTTATTTGTAAATATACACTCTCCTTACCTGTAATTCAAATTCTGTGCAACTATTGGACTCGATCTTTTTTCATTTTCGTATAACCTCGTCAAAATATATATTAAACAATATAGGTGATAATGTACACTCCTTGATTTATTAAAATGTCTTCTCTGGAATAATTATCTAAATTAAGGATGGTTTTCGTGCCATTATAAAGACTTTTTATTATCATCATCATCATCATCATCGTCCTTTCAAGTATTAGGCCCAGTGGCCCGTTACGGTCTCCCCGCCATCTCCGAAAAGGTCGACCCACAGATCTTCTGCTTCGAGGAATGTAGTGAAGAATTTGGTTTGGTATTCTGTGACGATCCATGCGCTGAATATGGGCTAGCCAATTGTTTCTATATTCTTGGAGGTATTCAGATATAGGTACGATGTTGAACTCTCTGGCTATTGTTGAATTTCTTTGGTGGTGTAGAAGGCTATAACCTGCAGTTCGTCGCAGAAATTTCATCTCCGTGGCTGTAATATGACGATTATCCTGAGTTCTGATGGTCCAAGCTTCACTGCTATAACAGATTATGGGTCTAGCGAGAATTTTATATATTTTCATTCTTGTGTGTCTCTGCACTTTTGATGGTTTAAAAACTTGGTTGATAATTATTAAAGCTTTATTATAGTTTTATATTTTAAAGGATATATCACATTCCTCTTTTTATTATTATTATTATTATTATTATTATTATTATTATTATTATTATTAGTTTTATTGTTGTTATACCTCTCTGCATACATTGTAATTCGAGTAACCTGTAGTATTACGTAATTATATTTTGACTGGTTGTTGTGGGTCGTCCTTGGAATTTCTTGGGGTACAATGAGACACGCCTACAAGGTTCATAATCATGGTTCTTGAGTCGGGAAGTTCGCTGCGAGGTTTCCAGATGTGGTTATGCATCACTCCATATTTGGATTAGATAAACATCAATTTCGGGTCTCCAGATTATTCGACCCTCGCAAATAAGTAAAAGAGTGCGTGCCTGAGGTCAGTCAGTTGTAATTGCGACTCGAGTGTGTAGTTATCTGGATGTCGACCTCTGAAGTTAATTGGAAGCCAGTGTGTAAGCAAGGTGTGTTGAACAATAAGTCAATCCAAAGTAGAGATGACGAGAATAACTATTAGTGAGGCTGTTCACGCCAAGGATATAACGAAGAGTAAGGATATGTGATTGCAAGCGTAAGATTATTGTGAAAAAATAAAGAAGTTTGGAATTTTATATCGAAACTCCGTATTGAAATATTTACAGTAATTCATCTTGCTTTAACGTCACCGCTAAAACTGACAGTATTCTTAGCTCGATGGACTGCAAATTATAAACTTTAAATTTTCCTGAGTATTATTTCTAATGATAAAGTTTAATGGTATTTGAAACCATCCATATTACATTTTTACACATGATAACGATAGTAACCCACATGGAAAATAAGATTCATAGCTTCCAAGTGTGCAAATTCCCAAGTTTTCTTTCATCATGTGTCTGCGATTACCCTCCCGGAAATTTGCCATATTTCTGACCGTTATTCATCTATCTCAAGCGATATATTTGAAAATATTATCTCGAACCATTGACCAAGCTTTAGTTCTAGCATTTAATACAGAGAACATTTTTTTAATAGGCCTATACTGAAATATTATACAAAAGTTTAAATTTTAAAAGTATGTTCAATGCACAAACAAATGTTTTAAAGTAATTTCAAATAATAGTGAATGCAAGGAAAAAAATATCATTTAGAAAAGAAGACAAAAGGTTATGAGGTGACTAATACAACAATTGCAATGTAAAAAATAGAACACTTAAAACAATATTACTACCTAAGTACGAACAGGAATGAAATGTAGAACGAAATAAATCGCCAGCTCAATTCTGGAAAGGCATGCTATTATACATTACAGAGGCTTTTGTCATCCCAATTCCTCTAAAAAATCAAATTAAAAACAATTATTCTTCAAGTTATGTGGATACTGAACATGAACTCTTATTTTAATGGGAAAAAATTGAGTATTTGAGAATAAAGATTAGGAATGTTTTGGGCCAAAGAGGGACGAACACACGGGTGAATGGAGGAGGCTTCATAACAGTGAACATCATGATTTTTATCAAAACCAGATTTAATAATAAAGTTAAGACTCCTGTCTAAGATGGAGAGAATATGTGCCACAAATGGGAAATGAAAGAGGGAAAGTTTCCAGTACATTGGACAAGAATGCGGTGAGAGAATACCATTAAACATGATTTGAGAGATGTAAATTATGAAAGGGTAATTATAAAATAGTTCAGGTAGGGAGGTATAGAGATCTTACATCAGCGCTGTCATTAACCTTGCGGTTAGATAGTGACAGTGACTTTGTTTTTTAGGAAGATTAACACTAATGTCACACATTCCATAGTTGTAAATAGAGAAAATAATTTCATTAGCTAAGAAAAGCATTTACTGACACGAAAATATACATATCAAAGCAAATCGTGAAATAGAATGGACAAAACACAAAACACTATAAGAACGCAGGGTGAATGACTAATATTGATTAAAAAGGAGTCAATAAAGAAGGAAATCATTTAAGTAGATTTAATAACAATCGAAGAGCTAAATGATGCAATAGATAAACTGAAAAATGGCAACGTTCCCGGACCAGATGTAATTAATATAGAACTTTTAAAATATAGTGGAGAAATCCTTCATAAAAAATTTATATTTAATTAACAGATGTTAGTTAACCGTTACTATACCAGCAACATGTTATGAAGCCGATGTTAAATCTTTATTTAAAAAAGGAAAAAGTAATTAACGTAATAATTACACTGGCCAACAAAATTTGAACTTTTTTATGTTACAAGGGAGAAAATGTGTGTTCTAACTTACTTTTTTGTGCTGATTGCAAATCTTTTTACGGAACCTTTCCATCACCCAGGGTTTTCGAGTAATCACATGAAAAACATTTTTCATGTCTATACATTACAATTTATTATATCTTAGCTGAAATTGTATTTGCTCACCCAAAATGTATGTGAATTGGATTTTCGGCTGTACTTCGCTTTAGGAATATCTCTCTTCAGTGTCCAGCAGTAGTCTGCTAACGTATTTGGACACCATTTACCCTGATAGCGCCTTTCCATTTCCGCGATGTTCTAGTGGAAGCGCTCCCCGTGTTCATCGCTCACAGCCCCTAGATTTTCAGGAAAGAAATGAAGATGGGAGTGCAGAGAGTGAATTTTCAAAGACATATTACATCCCATTATCTTGTAGTTCTCAATCATCTCATTGACAAGTTCTCTGTAGTTATCAGACCTGAAGTTCCCCAGAAAAATTGAGACAACATTTTTGAAAGATTCCCATGCAGCTGCTTCTTGCATATTTAACTTGTTCTGAAACTGCGTATCTTTCATCAGTTCCTTTATTTGAGGGCCAACAAATATCCCTTCTTTCAATTAGCTTCACTGATCCTTGGAAATTTATTTTTGAGGAAGAGAAATTCACTGCCATCACGATCCATTGCTTTCACAAATTTTTTAATCAAGCTTAGTTTAATATGTAGTGGAGGCAATAAGAATTTTTCAGAACGTAAAAGTGGTTGGTGAAGAACATTTTCTTGTCCTGGATTAAGTGACTCTCTCTTTGGCCAGTTCTTTTTTAATATAATGATTACTTTTATCTCTGCTATTCCACTTGCACAAGAAGCAGCAAAATTTAGTATAGCCAAGCTGTAACCCAAGTAAGATGGCTATAACTTCAAATCCGCACATATCTACCAAGAAAAATTGTCATACTTTATAGTGGGTAGTAAGAGCTTCATATTCGCGTAATTTTCCTTCATACCAACAGCATGGGCTAAAGGTATGGATGGATATATGTTTCCATTATGTAGTAAGACTCCTTTCAAAATTGTTTTCAAGGAGTCTATGAATAAACGCCAATCCTCAGATTTATGCTCAACACCCAGTGACTGGAACAAATTCTCAACATCATTGCAGAAAACTAGGTCCTTATCTTTTGAAAATAAATCCTCAAATTCCTTTTGGCGATTGCGGAAAAAGTTACTTTGGTGTCATCCTGCAGTAGCTTCCATCCTTTCAATCTTGAAGCAAGTAATTCTGCCTTGCTTTTACTTAAACCAAGATCCCGAACCAAATAATTTAAATCCTCCTGTGTTAGGAAGTGAGTTTCATTTATAGCATCATCTTCCTCAAAATCTGAATCATTCTGCAAATCCTGAACATCAGAAAGTTCTTCAATCATTGTTATGTGATCTGGTGGAATTGGTATGGGTAAATCTGGCCCATGAAGTACCGGTCGATTTGCTGAATCTAACATTGGATATTTAACGGTGTGTCTTGACGTGGAAGTTATTCCAGATATATCTGTCAAGCAGAAGTAGCAGTCTGTCAAATTGTCCTTAGGTTCGCGACATATCATTGGGACTGCGAAAGGCATATGACGGGATCCTTTCAACCAGCCAGTTAATAGTGTTACACATTTGGTACAACAGATTTCTGGGGCCCATATCCTGTTCTGGTCTATTTTGTTGTTAAAATGACAGTGATAAGCTCTTCTTATTAGAGGAGTAAACTTTCGCTTCTGAGCTTTGAAAGTGAGCTCACCACACACGAAACAGAAGTTGTTTCTATCGTTAACGCATCTTCGAGATATATTTCTTATTACTTACTTACTTGCTCACTGGCACTATCGAACCCGTAGGTTCATGGCCGCGCGGACATAAGCTCTCCATACATCCCTATCCTGAGCTAATGTTTTCCAATCATTCCCTGTATAATCTACTTCCCTCCGATCATAGTTAATGTTATTCTCCCACCTCATTCTTCGTCTACCAACTGGGCGTTTTCCCTCTGGCTTTCCTACAAGAAGCTTCCATGCAAGTCTTTCATTCCCCATACGTGCAACATGTCCTGCCCAACGCAGTCTACGAGACTTAACTGCTCTTATTATATCTGGCTTCCTATAAAGACCATGTAGTTCATTGTTATGTAGTCTTCTCCATTCGCCTGTCTGTTCATCTCTCTTTGGTCCAAAACATTTCCAAAGTACTTTATTCTCAAATACTTGTAATCCCCTTTCCTCCCTTAAAGTAAGAGTCCATGTTTCGCATCCATATAGTATAACTGGTAGAATAATAGTTTTATATATTTTCAGTTTAACGTTTTTTGAAAGGAGTTGGCACATCAAGGGTCTCTGCAATGCATAATAACACGCATTTCCAGAATTGAGCCTATGTTTAATTTCTCTTTGCATCTCATTCATATTTGTCATCATTGTTCCTAGGTATTTGAATTCAGCCACTTCATCAAAATTTCCCTCATTTTTCATTAGCTGTCCATTTCCATTATATAATATATTTCTACGTGTGACCATATATTTAGTTTTATTGATATTTACTTCCAGTCCTAAGTTCTTAGTGTTACTCAATAGTGTGTGCGTATTGTCCTTTAGTATCTCCTCGCTATCGGCCAACAATACTACATCATCAGCATAAACTAACAGTTTATTAATACCATTCAGTTGTAAGCCTTCCTCATTCTCTAAAGATTTAATGGCATGCTCTAGTACAAATTAAATAGTAGAGGAGATAGTGCATCTCCTTGCTTCAACCCATTCTGGATTTCAAAAGTGTCCGAAAACTCTTTGCCTACACGCACTCTACTCTTTGTGCCATTTAGACACATTCGTATAAGTCTAACTAACTTTTTAGGAATTCCGAACTCCAGCAGGATACTACTCGTATATAACTTCTCCGTCTTAACTGAATCATATGCTTTTTTTGAAATCTACATATAGTTGATGTACAGTACCACTATATTCCCATTTCTTTTCTAAAATCTGTCTTATACTAAAAATCTGATCTGTTGTAGACCTGTTTCTTCTAAATGCACATTGATGATCTCCTAGAATGTCATCAATATAGGGAGTAAGTCTGCTTACTAATATATTTGTTAGAATTTTGTACGAAGTTGAAAGTAATGAGATGCTCCTGTAGTTGTTGCAATCAGTTTTATCTCTTTTCTTATAAATTGGTTCTGATCGAGCTTCTAGAATGAACATCCTACTGGAATTGGACAGAAGACAGAAGTTAGAGCAAGACCAGAACGCTGAACTTCAACAGCGCAAATCATGCCAGACTCCAGTCGACCTGACAAGACACCTCGGAGCTGAAGGGAAGACTCCCAAGACTCCGAACAACAAAGTCACTCACGAGGAAGACAACTTCACGCTTCCCAAGCCTAAACACACGGCCAGAAACGTCACCAAAGTCAAAACTCTCGAGATAGAGATAAATAACAGATTCATCTCACTTCAGAAACCTCCAGACTCACCTCCACCAATCGTCGTAGACGCCAGAGACATCAATGCCTACAAGTTAACACACATCGCTGCCGTCTCTACAGGAAATGAAAAAGACATCGCTATACAGCATACCAAAGATCAACTGAAGATCTACACTAAAGACAAAGAAGCATTTAAACAAGTCCAAAAAGTACTACATGACCACGAAATGCAGTTTCATACACATATTTACAAACGAAGATCACATATGACCCAGAAGATAACACTAAAAGGACTCCCTGTAAAAATTACATCCCATGAAATCTTTCAAGAACTTGCAGACAAAGGATTCCCTATCCACAACGTGAGACAACTCTTCAAAACCAGCTTTCAAGAGGGATCCAGACTCAAGACTGCCATTCCTGTCTGGATTTTAACTTTCTTCCACAAACCAGACTTCACTACGAAGATAGCTCAACTGACCGACATCTTCAACGTTAAAATTAGACTCGAAACCTACAAGTCACCAGCCGGAGGAATCCAATGTTACAAGTGTCAAGGTTTCGGCCACCTAGCTGAATGCTGCAATAGAAAACAGAAATGCGTCAAGTGTGCAGGCAACCATAGCCTCAAAAACTGTACAGCAACTGAACTCCAATGCACCAACTGCAACGAAACGCACGCCGCCAGCTACCGGCAGTGCCCAGTCTACAAAGAATACAGCAATACAAGAAGAAAGCACACGCCAAGGATACCACTACACTCCACTATAGCACCACTTCAAAAAACAGAGCCAGAAAAATCTTCAAAAATCTCCACTCCAGCACCAAGTGTGAACACTCCCACAATCCCTATCCCTCCACCCTCCACCTCCAACCCAGAAAACCTAGTTTCCCAACTACTATCCCTCATATCCAAAATCCTTTTAAATCCAGAACTCCTTAAAACTACAGTATTGCTTCTCACAAACATCATCTCAAGTCCTTAAAAATTCCTTGAAACCACTTCAAGACACCATTTTTAAAAAATCGACAAGCTTAAGCTAGAAGAGAACAGCATCTTCACCTTCAGCATCTTCACCTTCAAGCACATCAAGTTCCAGAAAACAGAGAGAGGAATACTCTCCTTGTTCATCATATAAATTAACAGAACACTTCAATAAAAGCACACCAAGATATCGGGTCAAGACCTTCATAAGGTCGGAACCAAATCTACACTTCAAATAATTGCTTTAGGCGGTACGATGATTGATTCTTTCCATTCATCTGGAAGAACTTCTTTTTCCCAAATCATACAAAGCAACCAGCGTATCTTGTCCATCAATTTTTCTCCCCCTGATTTTATCAGTTCTGCTGGGATCTCATCTGAACCTGATACAAATACAATTTTACTCTTCTCTTTACAATACACTACAATACAATACACTACTTAGTCTTTACAATACACTTCTATCACAATTCACTTCACTACGGAAGTGAGCACAGAATTAGTTTCTTTCTTTTAAGAAAGCTTCTATTCAAGTGCGAAATTAAAACATACAATCACAGTTTTGTAGGAGAATGTCATTGTTGTAAGTTATGAATTCAAGGCAACAATCGCAGAACATTACAAGTCCATTGTTGGCACAATGAAATTAAATATAAATGTAAAATAATCCTTCTAATCATCATGTTATATACGAAAAATGATAATAAATAGGAAAATAATTATTTTCAAAATTACAAAAAAATGGTGGGTGATGGAAACTTTCTGACTTCATTTTTGGAATCAGCAGATGTAAATACATAAGAGTCACCCTAAATCTTTTATGTAACAAAATCACTGTTGACCAGTGATTATCGAGGAATCAGTATTCTGAATAATGGTCATAAAGCATACACAAAATTTTAATTACACGTCTACAGCCAATTATTGAAGCAGTGTATTAGAAAACCAACCAGGCTTTAGGAAAGGAAGTTTTTGTACATATATTATTTACTCTCTCAACCAGATAATTGAGAAAAAATAGAGTTCAATTTATAAACACATACATGTTTAAAATATTTGGAAATATTTTAATAGAGTGAATAGGTGTAAACTATGGTGTATAGAGGCTATAATTTGCAAAGTGCTAACCAAAACAATGGTCGAACATATAAATAAAGTAAATCTAAAATAATATGTTTTTAATATCATATTCTTTAAGTAGTTGATAATCATTAATGAGTTGGATATTTTGACTCACCTCACATTTCTTGATTTTTATGCAGATCGGTTTTGTCTCGTAAATGCGACGAAACCAGTCTGCATAAAAATCATACAATATGAGGTGAGTCAAAATATCGAACTCATTAATGATTAAAAGAAATCTCATAGTGTTATTTCATATATATATATAACGTTAATAACTAACTCACTGGTACTATCGAGCCCGTAGGTTTATGGCCGCTTGGACATAAGCTCTCCATACATTCCTATCCTGAGCTAATATTTTCCAATCATCCCCTGTATAATCTACTTCTGTCAACTCATAGTTAATGTAATTCCCCACGTAATTCTTGGCTTACCATCGGGCGTTTTTCCCTCCGGTTTTCCTACAAGAAGCTTCCATGCACGTCTTCCCCTCCCCATTCGTGCCAAATGTCTTTCCCATCGCAGTCTACGAGACTTAACTGTTCTTATTATATATGGCTTTCTATAAAGACCATGTAGTTCACTGTTATATAGTCTTCTCCATTCACCAGTCTGTACATCTCTCTTTGGTCCAAAAATGTTGGTAAGAACTTTATTCTCAAATACTCGCAATCTCCTTTCCTCCCTTAAACTCTTGTTTAATGATATTAATAGATTATTTATTTAGTATATCCATCCATCTATAGTAATTCTGCCCGAAGGCAGGCCCTTCACTGCAATCACATTTTCATGCTATGCTTGCAGTTTTACTAGGGAACTGTAGGTGTGGTAGCTTCCCGTTGTTTTCCACACCGGTGAAGGATGATGATGATGATAATGATAAGGATGATGATGATAATGATAAGGATGATAATGATGATGATGATGATGGCCATATGATTTCGGGGACCGTTTGGGCCTTAAAGTTTTCCTAACATTTGTCTAACAGGTGAGGAAAAACCCCGATAAAAACCTCACCCAGAAAAACTGCCCCGACCGGGGATCGAACCCGGGCCCGCTGCGTAACAAGGCAGCGGAGTTAGCATATAATGAAACAAATATAAGAATTAAACTATAAAATGGGAAAACTATCTACAAATGGTTTATCCATCAATGAATAAGACAGGAAGGTTATTTATTCCTTATTTTTTAATATTTTCATGGACAATATAGCAAGATGATCTAAGTGCAAATTAAGACATGACTTAAAGATAATTTTTTGCGTTTCGTTGATGATGTGCTCATTACACAAGAAAAAAACATTACCTGTAGAAAAGTACGTTTGAACTTCAGAAATTGATTGACTATTATGATCATGTTATAAGGCCAATTACCCAGTTCGGCCAAAAAATTACATTACATTATAAAATATGTTTGGGACAAGTGATGATAATGATGATGAAACTCTGAAATACGTGAAAGATTAAACAATTATATACTTATAAACATAATTTTTAATTTTATATACGATATAAAAGTTAAGTTCTGATAAATAGTGACAATGGAACTGAGTTAACATAGAGAGACTAACTGTTATGGAGACTATTAATAACGAATAGTAGAAAATGGAACGAACCAAAATATACTAGATGAAATATATGAAGGCAGGCAATTAATGTCCAAAATCATTGGAAAAATACAGTATTCTGACCATATAACCTAATCTATTACTTTGTCTTCTTTATGATAGGTAGGCCTACTTCAAGATTATCACATTTATTTTATTTATTTATTTGGCCTGAAAGAGTTAAGGCTATGTGGCCTCCATTCCACATATATTATATCAGAATATAACAATTACAATAACTCTAATATTAAATACTAAATGACGATTTGATCAATACTTTAGTATTAATTAAATAAAAATAAAACGTAGTTTTATTTGATTTTCATATTTATTATATAATTCAGTGACAGCTGTTTCGGTACACTGTACCTTCTTCAGACATGTTAACAAATTATGAATTGTGTTCCAACTGATCATGTCTGAAGAAGGTACAGTGTATCGAAACAGCTGCCACTGAATTATACACTGCTCAAAACAATTAGAGGAACACTAAGAAATATGCAAATATTTTTTCATTGGATAAAGGTACAAACATGAAGTTAATAAAGTACATTATTTGTGGTTATTTATTTATTGCCCATGTCAGTAACAACAAATGAATAACGCTGACAATTAACTTTTCAAATAATTCCGCTATGTAAGCAATTGAATCTTGTGCTTATTTTTCAAAGTTAAACACTCGTTATATAGAGTTAGTATCCACGGCATTCGATGACAGTTTGGCACCATCGTGGCATGCTCCCAATAAGATTCTGGATTTCCTCTTGCGGGATATTCTCCCATTCCTCCTTCAGAGCATCTCCATGTTGCTGCAGAATTTGTGGAGCTTGATGTCGGTTCCTGACCTTCCTGTCTAGAAAATCCCACAAGTGTTCAATAGGGTTGAGGTCTGGGCTGACCGCTGGCCACTCCATTACCTCAATTTCATTCCTCCTCAGGAAATCCCTGGTGACAGCCGCAGAATGTGCCCTGGCATTATCCTGCATAAACAGAAATCCTGGGCCTACTCCAATGGCAGCAGGTACTACATGCTCTTCCAGAACGTGCTCGATATACCGGACAGCATTCAGTCGCTGGGGAACAAGTACAAGGTCCGTACGATTGTTGTACATAACTCCGGCCCACACCATTATGGAACCTCCTCCAAATCTATCAATTTCCTGTACAGCCTCTGCAGAAAAGCTTTCTCCTGGCCGTCCCCACACCCTCAATCGACCATCACAACGTGTAAGACGATACCTGGATTCGTCCGAGAAGAGCACAGACTCCCACTGGTTCAGGTACCTATCACCATGGTTTTCAGCATACGTACGCCTTGCTGCCTTATGCCCATTTGTTAAGCGTGGTTCTTAACGGACCTTTTTGGACGAATATTCTCTTTCCTTAATCTGTTCCTTATGGTTTGGTCTGATACCCGGATTCCGGAAGCCATATGAAGGTCATTCTGCAGGTCTTTTGTAGTATTTGTATGCTGTCGAAGAGCAGAAAGAACAACGTATCTGTCATCCTGGGGGCTTGTTTTAAATTTACGGCCCAGGCCACGTCTTCTACAATACTGACCTGTCTCTCTGTGCCTGTTACGTAACCTGGACACCACGGACGGAGAAACCCCAAGCTCTCTAGCCACTTGTCGCAGAGATTGAACTTGTCGTTAAAGATGTAGAGCATGATACACTTCAAACTCCTTTAAATGCCTTATTTTGTCAGAGACTTCAATAAACAAGGCAATAAATAACATTCGTCACTATAGCAACATCAGGAAGCTTACCAATTAGAAGTGACCAGTGCCTTCCAAAATAAAAAAATCTCTATATTTGTTATTTGAGGTAATGTCTCTGTATTTAGGCCATGGATCCTTAAAATTTGTATCCATTGATACAATTAATAATTCAATTGACATATTGTCCAACTTTCAGCATCACAGCCTTAAAAAACAATTACTTATTCAATTTATTACAAGTGTTCCTCTAATTGTTTTGAGTAGTGTATAATAAATATGAAAATCAAATAAAACTACGTTTTATTTTTATTTAATTAATAAATATGGATTTTCATCAAGTAAACACCAACTCACTTGATTATTCAATACAATAGTATCTATTATATTACGATCTATAACACAACCACTTAATGATAGTTAAATATATGATAAGGATACAGATATAACTAATAAGCTAGCAAACTTTTATAAAATCGCAGGAATTATATCAACAACATTAACCCATTCAATTAGGAAGACGAGGTACACTCGCTTAACTTTGCCTGTTATATATTTTGCAATAATTTGTATATCCCTTTGGCAGCGAAAGGTTTTGTTAACATTTATAAATAGTAGATGTGTTTTTGACCTTCACCCTTATAGTGATCTCAAGTACCGTTCCCTTTTGTTCGGTCTGAATGTCTGAAAATAGACAATATCATTTAAGGGGATTTAAATACGGTTTCTGGGGAAATGCATTGAGCATTTAATCTGGAAGCGAATGGGTTAAAAAATAAATCCATAAAAATACAAGTTTAAAATTTGATAACGTTATGGGAGTTCCAGAACTGTTATATGGGAGTGAAACTTGGTCACTGCGAAAGGGAGATTGTAATAAAATACAATGAGCAGAAATTAAATGTTTAATATTCGCAACGACCTCAACATCTTTTTCCTCAATGTAAAAAGTTTATTAGACTCTAGAAGTAGATGAAATTCCTATGTATTAAGGATTCCAACATTTTCCGCATTCCAAGACAACCTTATGACTATAAAGTAACAGTAAGATAGAATCTGGGACGACTAAGGAAGAGTTGGAAAGAGTCTATAATATAGGCCGTAACAGGAGACTCTCCTAAAACCTTGCAGTGAAGATGACAAAACTCTGAAGTACAGAAAAGATGAAACAATTTTATATTTATATTTATAAAACTCGTATTTAATCCCGAACGTGAATAATGCGGAAATCTGTCCAATGTGAACAAATTTATTGGTCCCGGCGATATAACGGTAATATTACATGCATTTATTTTGCATAAAACGGAATCTGTACAACGCGGAAACTGAAGGATATTTCTACACAAATCGTCAAAAAGGTCTTATAAAGCGGAGAGACAGAAATAAATTAGTTACCACTTCAATTAATTCCATTTAACCCAAAAAAGTAAAGGAAACGTAAGGAATTGTTCCTGCCGCCGGGTGATATAGAGATTCTACCTGTACCTCAAATTTTCTTTCGGCTAAATAACCATTGCCCTGTAACATCTTGAATATTAGTTTAAGTTCTGAGACCGATCTTTCACAGATAGCGTTCTGAATTTACGGAATAAATATGGCTAAAATTATGTGTCATCGCCATTAAACGAAAAAGTGAAAGTGATTGAAGATAAATCTCCAAATTTTAGGACTAATACTCCAAAGTCAAGCTCTAGCTGTTGCTAAAATCTTACATAATAACGATTTCAAGGCATCTTCAAGGTTGGCTGGACAGTTATAAAAGATGACAGAATGTAGTGTAAAATGAAATTTGGGGAGAATCCAAGGATATGGATGAAAGTGTAGTTAGTGAGCGAAAACCGAAACTGCATACTTTAATTTCAGATTACGCATAAGAGACATTTTTAACTCTTGCGAAACGGGATTGTTTTTTTTTTCGCGCGTTACCGCAGAAGTCGCTCATACACAATATACTTCACCTTTCAACGGCAGCGGAACTACAATTAAGCCTGTACGTAAAAAGACATATACGATACTCTATAATCTAAGATTATTAACAGGTTTTAATTTTTTATAATGCGGAATTTTGTCTAATGTGAAAATTGAATTGGTCCCAAGCGATTCCGCTTTAAGCAAGCTTTACTGTATTATTTGCATTTGTTATATGATGTGAGAATTTAATACTTACAATGATACTGAAAATAACATAGGAGACGCCTAAATCTTTGTCCTGGTCAATTTCTGTGTATACTAAGTAGGATCGATGACGATTTGTAATTTTTTTAATGTTTTTCACTCAAGAATAACCTCACTAACGTAGGTGCATTCATTAGAAATCCGTTAATAAATAGGCTACATAGAGTGCTTAGTACACCTATGTCGTAGTGGCAACACGTTAAACGTCTGTAATTAAAAATTAAGTGAAAATGAAGTTGTAAGTATTTTTTAATTGTAAAATTTGATTTTCGGAATTTAAGGGAAATCTCAAGTGCTTGAAAACTTATAAAAAATTATTTTTGGATTAAAATTACATATCGGTAAGTTAGAAAACCCTATCAGCAGGTTATAAAAAATGACACCTTAAGTTTTTAAAATGTCATTTATAATGTTTCGCTCATGTAGATGTTAATATTTTTAAAGCAATTTTCGATAATTTTGATTATCAATTATATGACAGTAGAAAAATTAATATAACTCCTTTACAATTTAATACACACAAAACACACACATACGCACACACACACACACACATATATATGACATGAAAAGAAAAATAAATGCCTGAGTCGGGATCTGAACCCATACGTTTCTCTGTACGTTTAGCGCTCTAACCATCTGAGCCACTTATGTTTCCTAACACAAACATTTATTATTTTATACTTACTTACATACTTACTTACTCACTGGCACTATCGAACCCGTAGGTTCATGTCCGCGCGGACATAAGATCTCCATACATCCTATCCTGAGCTAATGTTTTCCAATCATTCGCTGTATAATCTATTTCCCTCAAATCATAGTTAATGTTATTCTCCCACCTCATTCTTGGTCTACCAACTGGGCGTTTTCCCTCTGGCTTTCCTAGAAGAAGCTTTCATGCAAGTCTTTCATTCCCCATACGTGCAACATGTCCTGCCCATTGCAGTCTACGAGACTTAACTGTTCTTATTATATCTGGCTTTCTATAAAGACCATGTAGTTCATTGTTATGTAGTCTTCTCATACGATATCCCCGTATTTATTATTTTACATATGTAATATTCTCAATTTACACCAGAGATAGCGAGATATCGTTCCAACTGCCGTCGATAAGGAGTAAGCATAGTTAAAGAGAATATCCACTTTATAGCAGTAACGCTTGTATATTTATATGTTATTACTATAGTTTTGACATTTGGCAATGAAGACAAATATGACATGAAAAGAAAAATAAATGCCTGAGTCGGGATTTAAACCCGAGTCTCTAAACTATGTACGTTTATCACTCTAAATATCTAAGCCACTCAGGAATCCTAACACGAACATTTAATCTTCTTATATATGTAATATTCTAAATTTACACAAGAGATAATGGGGTATCGTTCTAACTGCCATCTTGTGGCCACTATAAGAAGTAAGCATAGTTAAAGAGAATATTTACTTTATAGCAGTAAGGCTTGTATATTTAGAAGTTATAACTATATTTTTTTACATTTGGCAATGAAGGCAAATTTGACATGAAAATAAAATAAATGCTCGAGTCGGATATATATATATATATATATATATATATATATTAAATTTGGAATTCGTACCCTAGACTCCAATTAAATATTTGTATTTATTCTAAGTGAAATTTTATAATAATTTCATAAGATATCCGCGTATTTATTAACCATTGTTATTACAATATTAATTTTAAAAGTTTGCTATCCGTATATCTTTCTTTTGATGTCAGTTATTAAAATTATAAAAAAAACTGAATTATAGAAACCTAATTTACCAACTGAATTCTAAATTAATCTGAATTATTTTGAATATATGCTTAAAAATATCTGAGTTATATACAGTTTAGAAAAATTCGAAATATCTGTTTTCTTATTTGAAGCCACAAAGTAATGTTACTAATTTCGCATATCTTGTTAGTTTGTGTAAGTATCTGTCACAGTTTTGGTGTGGGACTTGTGGCAAATATGATGGATATATATAAACTAAAACAAAAACTCTAATGTACACAAACCTAAAACAAAATTATATATATATATATATATATATACACAGTCAATATGCTCAATTCACCAATTAATATTTTAAACATATTGGGCATATTGACTGTATATATATTTTAATATTTTATCACCAAGAAGATCACTTGTGTATTAAACTAAAACTAAATGTTCCGAAAATATAATAAAAGTATACCATAAGATAAACATGTCTTATAATATATCTTTAGAATCAGAAAATTACAAGGATTAGGGAAATCATACTTTTTTTGTTAAAATTGAATTAATCAAGAAATAATCAAAATATAATACATTATTAATATCGCTATAAAAGACGTATGTGGAAAAGTAGAAATATATCCAAATAAAATTCCACTACATGTCTAGAATAGAGAAGTATTTTAAAATGCTACCTGACTATGCAGGTAACAAGAGACATTGATCCCCCTTTAGAAAAGATAGTCTCTTGATATGAGAGTTTACAAAATTGACAGAAACTGAAAACAGTTATCTATTAACAATATCAAAAAGCAATTAACCCAGTTCTTAGAAACTGTAATTTACGCTATTGACCAGCAATTCCAAGAAATAAGGATAACATTTACACGTAAAAACCCACACGTGAAAATTATCAAGGTATACATAGCGGTTGTTGACAAATTTACATTTCAGGAACTCCAAGGGCGTAAACGCCCTCCCCTCTAAGGAAATACATGACTAGCGAATAAGATTATTATTGTAACATGTGTACACTCAAATTGTATCGAGTGGAATCGAAACTAGTGGGAGGAGCTATCGTCTTTTTAAGCGAGAACATATATCAAAATTGCCTCACTCTCGGTCACTCTGTGTTCAGTGTTAAAGCATCGTAGATCTACAGACTGCGATCTCCGATCCAATTAAAATATAGATTCGTCCGAGAACTTGTCAAATTTAAAGTTATCTACAACTTTATAAATATTTAGTCCGTTAAAATATTTGGATTTTGAAAATATTTGATTCAAGCACGTGAACCTCGAATTTACTTCACTCCACTCTTAAATAAAACTTTATAATTATATTAACAAAGAGTATCTCTTCGTAAATAAATATTTTTTGATTCGTTACAATTACGTGGAAAAATTGTACGTTGTTCTTTTGCTTATAAAAAGTTCAAAACCCTCAGATCTTCTTGCCTACCACTGAGAACCGTTTACAAACTCGTCCTCCAAAAACACCTTAACTTCAGCTTCACTCAAGATTCCACAAATATATTAAGAAATTACGTATACTTAGCAAAAAATAACAATGAGCGGACTATAGATCTGGAACATTTCAAGTTTTAAGGCATGCGCGATTTTCACGAGTAAATTAATGGCACAGTAGAGCTACAATACATTCCTCTCCCTCTAATGAAGAGGATTATTTTATGCACAGGAAACCTGTGAACGCTTAGCTCAGTGTCCTTAAGAATTGTCTCGTATGCAAGAGATCACAGGTTCGATTCCCGAGGATGTTATTTTTTTAATTAATACAATGCTTTCTACTTTATTCTGTCTGTCCACTTTTAAGAAAATAATAAGGAATTATTTGGAGGTATTACTAATTATTATTATTATTATTATTATTATTATTACTATTATTATCATTATTATAGTTCATTATCTATGTGTTATTATTAGGGTGAAACTTTTTCCTCGCGAATATGTAATAAATAAATAAAGACAAACATATGAAACTATTTTATCTTTTATTGCATAAATTTATAGTATTATTATTAAAACGCGGTACTGCACACACAATTAAATTTATACCGGTAGCTAAATAGTGTTACAGAGTTTACGAAAGCAGGAATATTACTTAAAATGGTTTAAATTGGACGACGATCACGTAGCTGAAATTATTTATGTTATGGGATGACTTTTGCGGAAAATACAAATGAATAACATGAAAATTAACGTCGAGGGATTTTAACCCTCGCTCTTAGACATATTTCATTTTTTCGTAATTTGTTTAATGTTTTACGCTACTAGAACGTTGGATACTAACCGTCTAAATCTTGGCTGTCTTATTTACTTTCACACAATACACGAGAGACGAACTTTATTAGAAATGTCAGAATTAGAGTAATATTACATGCGTCGAACACTGTTAAATATCTAGAAACATGTCTCCTGCACTGCTGTTTAAATATTTAAGACCATTAAAACCAAATACAGCGTATTTAAAACATTTAACAATGCGTTATATCATGAACCACAGCTTTAGTTCTTCGAGCATGCGCAGTAGGTCATAAAAGGGAATTGCGTTTAGAAGCCGCTCATTCTTTTTCTTTTTTTTTTTTCGCTAAGTGTACATTCATTGACAGAGAGATCATTACACCAGGATAAATGTTACTGCGTTTTTATGTACGAGTATTTCATCAATCCACTGACGTTATGTTTCTTATTTGTTTATAATGTGTATATCGTACATCCATTAATCTTCCTATATTTTGTTAAACTCTGTCTGTAATGGCAAACTTAAATTTTAAGGAGGTCAATCAATAAATAAATTACCTAAATGTGTACAATACTGGAATCTTACACCATATATGAAAGAAATGTAATTTCATACCATTATCTACCCTTAATTCCTTTTGTTAGAGAAATTTGGCGATAGTGGAATTTATATAAAATCTACTATGCATATTAAATTAGGAGTAATGATCGTTTTATGGTAACTGTATAATTGTGTGTTTTTCCATCATGTTACATATTAAGCAAAACATGAGATTCTCTGTGAATCACGACAATATCACTTTGAAAGTGAACAGCGCGCTTTGTGTGGTCAAGTATTCGCCCTTCGTGTTACAGTTGATTGTTCTTTAATTAAAACCAGACAGAACAGCACGGATCTGACTCAAATATCCAGCTAATTTAATAACACAATGCCACGATACAGCTTTTGAGGGAGAGAAAAATTTCGCAGCTATTTGGGCAAACATTCAAATTCACAAGCTTTCAGATGTTATGCTCTGTAATATTGATAATATCTGCATTCATAATAACAATACAGAGTTTCTCTAAGAAAACATACAGGACTATACATAATTGCTTTTGTTATTCTGAGCGCTGATTATGTAATAGCTATTTTATTAGCGATTTCCGTAGGAATGCAGTTTTTGAAGTTATTCTAATAAATATATTATGCATTTTTTAATCATTTTTCGTATACATATTTTTTTTCGGAACCAACTCGGGATTCGATAAATTATTAAAAAAGCAAGATTGATTTCGTTAATCAGCAAAATCGAAAAATTTAGAGTGGCAGTCGGCCTGAAAGGAAGTTAAAAAATGCCTATAGTGTCCGCAATTTTCTATTTGAGTAAACTCGGCAAAATCGGGGCACGGTGTGAATAGAGAAACTTTTTAATTTTGCTGTCTCTACTGAAATCTAAGACTCCCAGCGAAAGCTCTGGCATCTTGCTACTAACCTACTTCATGTATAAAAATCAGTTATGTGACATTTTGGTTCTCTTTCGGTAATATGAATATTTCACAACAAAGAATTGTGTTCCAGGTAAGTGAAATAATAGCTTCGTACATCTAATATTTTAGTTTCTTATTACTCTTATCAACTAATAGTCCGATTACGAATTACTTTTTGCTATTTTTTAAAGTATTTATCACCAAACACATTGCGATAATTCCCGTCTTTGTGGAAAACGGTTTAGTTGTTACCAAATTATGAAAATTAAAACACTGCATTTCGGGTGAATAGGGACACTAATTTTATGGTGTACAGGAACAGCGTATTTTATTAATTTGTTTGTAACAATTGCATTGCAGATGTTTAATTCTAAACAGAGTTGGATAAAAGTTGATATGCATAGACCTATTAAAGCATTTCGTCTGGGAAGAAGACTGTATCATACGACGAAGTTACTTGGGGTACCTCGTACGTGTTTTCACTGACTCCGTTACAGTGGAAGTGACGATGAGTTAAAAATAGCAGTTTTCAAAGATTGTCTGGATGTGGATTTAAATTCAATTTCAACACAGTAAGAAAGGCAACTTTTTGGTTAGTTGAGAAAAATGTATTAAGCATACATTTATCGTCGTCAGAACCTAAATAAGAAGTAGGAAATGATTATGGTACTGAAGACGCAGAACAGAATAACACTATATGTGTGTTCTGTTTATAAAATATACTTATCATATTTCATCAAAACTAGGAGAATGGATCTGGTTTAATGGTAGAGGATGTGAATGGTATCATGAAAAGGGTGTTGAAACTGGACAAAGAGAAATAAATTGTTGGCTAAATATAAAGAAATAAATAACATTCAATGATTGTTTATGAAGAAAATTATGTTATAAAATTGTGTTTAAAATGTCTGAGAATTAAATATGTTACGGAAGAAAATAATCTGAACTGTCCCGATTCACCCAAAATACAGCCCCTATTCACCCTAACAAATTAGGACATGCACTATTGTAATATAAATGTCAATAATTCTTTGTGTGTCCACCGCTGTGGTCTCGGGGTAGCGTGATGCCTTGTCACGCAGCGGGCCCCGGGTTCGATCCCCGGTCGGGACACTTTTTCTGGGTGAGGTTTTTTATCGGGGTTTTTCCTCACCTATAAGACAAATGTGAGGAAAACTTTAAGGCCCAAACGGTCCCCGAAATCATATGGCCATCGCAATCATCATCATTCGCATTCATCTTAGGTTAAGCTTAGGATTAGGGACTCTCCTGGCGCACCACTATCATCATCATCACCCATCATATCATCGGGGCAACGTAACCCCACCTTCCAGGCGCCCCAACCTCAGAAGTGGGTTACAAGTACGCCATGCCAGGAGAGAAGCCAGGAATGTCGAAAGACAAACCTGGGGCATTTGAGAAAAAAATAATTCTTTATGTATTTGATTGATAAAACTATAACTGATACAAAATATTGACCAAAGATTATATAAAATCATGAAGCAAAAACATGAATGTCTTACCGATAAAGAAACCGATACTACAGATTTTCTTATTTTTGTCCCGATTCGCGTGAGCTTCCCCTGTTTGCAAAACAAAAGCTTAATACAAGACAGTAAAATAAAAAGAGGTAAGTATTGTAAAACATCACCGAAAATTGTAATTAGGAGAGGGGGTTTAAATGAAGACCAAAATTTAAAAATCGTTGTAGCGAGTGCCATGGATGTTTTCTCGCGACGTAACTGGATACATATAATTTAATTAACAAAATAAGAGTACACTCTATAATCAGCAACATCGAGCCATATATTCGACTCGCTGATGAATTTTGTCACTTTACGCAGGTCGTGTCTGACGAACTTCTTACTAAATGCATAGTATCTGAGACATTGGCCTAAATGACAAGAGCAATAACAATTATGGGTAGCCATGAATGAAGTTTGAGTGAAAATTGACTAAAATACACTTGTGTTTTATCTCTCTTAAAAATCTCCTAATCTTCCTGTTCAAGAAAATATACACCGTATCGCTTTTTCGCCATTATTAAGGCCCTGACGGCCATTTTTAAACTTCCCAAAAACTAGTGGCAAAAACGATACCAATATATCAAAGATTGACATCAGATGTATTATTGGAGAGAGGCACAAAAAGAAAAACCTAAAATGGTAATGAGAGTCTCTACCATACAGTTTGGCACAAATATCCAAAATAAATGTCCAAAAGAAATATTTGTTTCAACACAGAAATTGTAACTGTTATTAAAGCAGTCAGAAGCTTGAAAAACGTTGTAGCTTTTTTCTTAAAGTGTATTTTTCAAGCGCAAGGCCGTTTAAAAAAAAGTTCCCTGTACAGCAATTTTTGCCTTATTCAACTGAAATTTCAGCACGTATCTGCAAGAATATTAAGAGCCAAAATTGCATTGGATTTTAATCATACTCAAAATGCTCGTGAGTTATGATTTTTTTACATTGTCATATTTATCTCGATTTCCGCCAACATGAAAAATCAGTTAAAAAACTTTTTTCTCAAAAGCATTAACAGCACAGAAAAATCCAATGCAAATTTATAAACAATGAGTATAACGAATATCCTAACAAAATATTGGAACAGAATATTGAAAATTGTACTGCTAGGAACTTTTATAAATAATTAAAATAAAAAAGAGAAAAATAATGCAACTTGCGAACTAAAATAACAAATCACTTGAAATGTATCGTAAGTGTTATTCATACAAGTAGACATCTGTGATAAAAATTTGAAAGAAATATCTATATTAATTTTGGAGTTTCAAAATTCACTCATGGCTACCATTGACAATTAAGTAACAAGGCATCACTTAATAAGAATGACCGTAAGACATTAGGATGGGGTACTATACCTTATCCGCTCTTAGAGTAATCCTAACATAAACAAATGCCAATAGTATCCTTCCGCCATTCGCCCCACAATTACTGTCACATTGACAGGGAGCACGTGTGAAGTTAGTAAGACACTGAACTTGTGAAATATATTTAAATTAACAGTTTTTTTGGCCACGAATCAAAGATTTGCCAGACTTATGTTTTAAAAATTTAGGTGCGACATAGCAACATAAGACTCGATACCATTCAGCCATTTTGTTGAATCAGATTCGACTGAAGATGACTCAAAGTATCATCCATATGTAACAAACTATTTTAAGTTCTATGTATTGATTATTATTATTATCATTATTATTATATTATTATTATTATTATTATTATTATTATTATTACTATTATGTATATTTTGGAATATTTTCTATGGTCTGAATATCATTATTTTCATTCACAGAGAATAAAAAGTATATTCAGAGGATATGTTTTTAATTTAATGAAGGGAACTATTTTTTCGCGTACTAATTGCTTCTACATCGTACGTATGTGTCCATAACCAATGAAAAGCGAACAGGTCATATGGTTTTGTTTTGATGTGAATCACTTTAAGAGCGGATAGACTTTAGTCATTCTTTTCTAGTCTGCTAGAATAATTTGTTCGTTTTTTCAAAATTCTTTTAAATCGTAGCCTTAGCTCTCTAGCTTCTCGTTTTGTCCGCAAGTCAGTATTAAAATATTACATCACAATGTAATTTAACATCCCACTGCATATAAAAACTCTCTTTTTCACGAATCACACGATGTCATCCCTATGTTCGTTCTATTCTCTACGTGCCGAAATAAGAAGCTGTCGAATAAAATACTTGAAAAGACAAGTTTACCCTTAGTACCCTCGTACTTACCAGAGATTTTCACATCCAACTCCTTTTATTTTTACAGATACACATGTAAAATATTATCATATACCTCCCATACTACATGTTTTGAAAATTTGCCCACATATGTTACATTGTCATGATCGTAGTACAGTGTTTTAAAATCGTTTTTTCATTTTTACTATATGTAGAATATCAAAGAACAGAGAAAAACCACATAAACAAAACTAAGACAGCAGCTAAAAGTAGAGGAATTTAACACAACAATAATGAAATACAGAATAAAATGGAAAGAACCCTTAGTAAGGATGACTGAGAACACAATACCTAAAGCAGCATATAACTATTAACCCAGAGAATGAAGAAGTTTGGGAAGACCAATGAAAAGATGGAAAGAGGAACAATTTAGAGCCGGAACAGGCTAGCAAAAAGCCTAAACCGTGACGAAGAAGAAGAATATATGGGGGGTCACAAATTACTCGGTATAGAGTATTCTATATTGGACTTTACTTGTAATGAATTTATTACTTGTCTCGTTCTTAGTTAGTACGATACATCACAACAAAAAATAATTACCTATAAAATATTGTTTTATCTAGGTTGCAAAATTTTTAGAATAAAAATTGGACTCTAGAGAGATTAGCAGACAAGCGAATGAAGAAGATTGCGTAACAGTGAACTATGAGATTTTTACAGGATACCAAATATAATAATAACAAAAAATCAAGTCTCGTAGACTGCGATGGGCAAGACATGTGGCACAAACGGGGAATGAAATATGGAAATGGAAACTCCTTATAGGAAAATCAGAGACAAAACGCCCAATAGGTAGTCCATGAATGAGATGAGAGAATAACATTAACCATGATTTGAGGGAAGTACAGTTTACAAGCAATGATTGGAAACTTTTGCTCAGGATAGGGATATATGGAGAGCTAAGGTCCGCGCGACCACGAAACTGTAAGTTCGATAGTGCCAGTGAGTTAATTACGATGCACTGATATCAATGTATGATATTATTATATGAATTGTAGTGTTCTGAATAATGGGCAAGTATGAATATGAAAACACTCTGCAGGACCTATAATACTTCTCAACATGGGATAAACGTGTAAAAGTAATAAATTATTAACCCGTATATTTATTATTATTTTTTATATTATTATTATTATTATTATTAATGTTATTTTTAGAAATATTATTATCAATGTTTTAATGTTATTATTATTTGTAATTTATGGTTAATGTTATGATTATTTAATGTTTTTTAAAGTATGGAATAGCTTTTTCAATCATAAAGATATCCACAAAACACATGGGAACGTCCAACACAAAATCAAAAATCCATTATCGATTACATAATTACAAAACAAAATTCAAAAATGAAATCACAAGATGTCAGCGCTTATAGAGGACCAAGTTGTGGGACAGATCATAAGTTAGTAATTGGAAAATTTTGTATTTCGTTTCATTCTTAATAAAGAAAACAACCACGCAGAAAAAGAAGAAAATGTTAGAACAGAAACGGAAAGAAAATATAATGTTGAAAAGCCTACAAAACGAAAGTGTAAAGCATTTATATCAACAGAGATTGAATAAAAAATTAACACAGAATGAATTCGGAGATACAGAAGAAATGTATCAGTACCTAAAAAGGTGCATCCATGAAGCCACCTATGAAGCATTGGGTGAGAAAGACGACTATAGAGGATGGACAGCACTGTTTTGGAACAATGAAATAGAGAAGGAAAGACAGAATAAGAAACTGTTATTTTTAAAATGGCTTAGTACAAAGAACCAGAACGACAGAATACAATATCAAAAAGCGCAAGCAAAAGTGAGAAGAATGGTTACTAAACACAGAAATGAGATTTGGGATAAGAAATGTACAGAAATACAAACATATTTAGGAAGCAAGAAGAGTTCTGAATCATTGACATTTATAAAAATATACGTTCTTCGAATAGAAATAAGAATCTTCTCAACCTAATAGGTATACATGAATGGGAAGAATATTACAAAAACCTTTTAGTAGAGGAGCGAAAATAATTTTTGGGAGAAAATTACGATTTATCAGAGATGGAAACAGGAAACAATCGAAATTGATATAAATACTGTAAGAAAGGAAATTATGAGAATGAAAAATGGTAGTAATGCCGGCCCAGGAAATATTGCTATAGAATTGATTAAAATGGCAGTCAGAAGTTATTGGAAATGATCACTGTACTGTTTAATAAAATAATAAATGGCGAAGAAGTGCCAGAAGAGTGCAAAGTCGCTATTATAACATCGATACATAAGAAGGGAGACAAGAGAAAGTGTGAAAATTATAGAGGCATATCAGTAACGAGTACATTAAGTAGAATATATGGACGTATACTAAGTAAAATGGTTGATATAGAATACCAGGATAAAGAAATGGAAGAACAATCTGGTTTTAGAAGTGGTAGGTCATGCACAGATAATATATTTTGCATAACACAAATGATAGAAAAAAAGAGCAACTAACAGAGATTTACATTTGCTTTTTGTCGATTTAACCAAAGCATATGATAGTATTCCCCAGAAAATGTTATGGGAAACTTTAGACGATTCCAACATTACCAAAAAATTAGTAGAAGCTATAAAAGCATTATACAAAGGATCTATTTCGAAAATAAAAGTTGGAAATCATATAACAAAGGGATTTACTATTACAAAAGGTTTAAGGCAAGGTTGCAGTTTATCTCCAACTCTATTTAAAATTTATCTCGAAAGAGTACTAAGAGACTGAAGGAAAAAATGTCAAAAAATGGGCATACCTATCCAAAATACACATGTATATTCACTAAATTTTGCAGATGACCAGGTATTAATAGAACAGGACCACGATGACATAGAATATATGGCTAAAAAACTAAAAGAAGAATATGAAAAATGGGGACTTTATATAAACATTGAGAAAACTAAATATCTGTGTATAGGAGAAGAAATGGAAAATATAAATTTCAACAATGGAGAAGAACTAAAACCTAGTATTGAATGCACTTATTTAGGAACAAAATTAGACCATTCAGGCGATAACACAGTGGAAATTAAAAATAGAATCGCACAAACAAAACAAGCAATAAATGCCTTAAACTCTGTTTGGTGGAGCAAAAAATATTACAAAAAATAGAAAATTACAAATATATCAAACCATAATTCAGAGCATTTTAACATATGGTGCTGAAGTCTGGCAAATTCCTACCAGGGAAATGAAAAGAATTTTAAGTACAGAAATGGATGTTTTAAGAAGATCAGCTGGAAAATCTAGAATGGATAGAATACGAAATAAAGAAATAAGGGAAATTATGGGTGTACAAGAGGAGCCGGACATCATAGACTTCATAGAAAAGAAAAGATTGCAGTGGTATGGTCATGTCAAACGAATGCCAGAGCAAAGATTGCCAAAAATTGTTATGGAATGGATCCCAATGGAAAGGAGGAAGAGAGGAAGACCGAAGAAAACTTGGATAGAAGGGGTACAAGCAGCTATGAATATCAGAGGAATGGAGGAAGATCAATGGATGGACAGAGAGGAATGGCGTTTGGTTTCCGGAAGACGGCGGCAGCTGCCATGACACCGGATGATGATGAATATATTATCATCAATATTATCATTATTACTTATTATTATTATTATTATTATTATTATTATTATTATTATTATTATTATTAATGTTTTAATAATATTAATTATTATTATTATTATTATTATTAATGTTTTAATAATATTATTATTATTATTATATTAATGTTTTTAATAATAATATTATTATTATTATTAATGTTTTAATAATATTATTATTATTATTATTATTAATGTTTAATAATATTATTATTATTATTATTATTATTAGTCTGGCCGAAGCAACTATATGAATGACATCCTGACAGAAAGAAGAAAAGAGGAAGACCAAGGTTAACATGGAAGGAAAACATGAAGACAGTAATGAAAGCTAGAGGGCTAAGCATCGAAGATGCCCAAGACCGTAGGCTTTGGAGGTTTGGCACGGGAAGACGGCAGCAGCTGTAAAAACCCGAAGATAGATAGAGATTATTATTAGTATTATTATTATTATTAATATTATTAAAGACCAATTTATAACTCAATAGTTCAAAGTGTAATACCTTATGGAATTGAAATTTGGACATGAAACATGTTACATGCAAGTACATTATTGATAACAGAAATAGAGTATTGGCGTAGAGCGGCAAGAAAATGAAGACTTAATACAATAGAACCTAATACCCGAAATTAGATTATGCAAGTGGATAAGAATATTCTCGAAGTATTTGAAGAATGAAAATTGAAATGGTTTGACGACGTTTAAAGAATGAGAGAAAACATATTTCCAAAAATGATTTTGGAATAGAATGATGAAGACAGAAAGAGAAGAAGAAAACCACAGGAGTAATCGCTGCACGGGATATGAATAAAATGAAATTGACGGAATTTCTGGGAAAAATAAAGATAGTTTCGGTTTTAAAAAGAACTACAGATCTGTAGTAAAACATTGTAATGATGATAATAGTTGTAAACAATAATAGTTTTTCTGAATGTTGTGCATGTATAAATGTAAAAGAATCCCTGTATAATTGCTTTCCAATATTAGATAGATATTTTATAGTAATTATTAGTTAATATGTTCCATTACAATTAGTATTATTGTTATCAATATTATTATTATTATTATTATTATTATTAATCATTTTTGTTGCTATAGAAGTTATTAATATTGACAAAACAAGTCTGTAATTCGTCAATGAGAAATATGTGCTGTTAATTTGTTAATTTTATATTCGCATTTTAACAATGAAACAATTTTTATAATACGAGTAGTATTCTACTCCAAACACTTAAATAAGTACTAGAAATCCTTTCACTATTCAATAATTATTATTACAATTTCCTATTTTAAGTAAATTGAAAACATTTTTTTCTGGGTTCAGAAAAATAGCCCAGTTATAAACTACATTTTTTTATGAGAAGTAGGCCTAAGGTTAATATATTTATATTTAATGTCAATCTCATTTTATTTATTTTTATTAATCTTTATAAATATTTTGTCTTCTTGGTTTCTTAAAAAATAACTATAAAATGTGTTTTGAGCATTGTCTTTTAGCTGCAGGACCTAAATGTTGTAGACGGATATATGCAAACATTTCTATGCAAAATATTTAGCAACGAATACTGTCCTATTAACTAGTATGTAAAAAGGTGTCGTGATAAAAACTATAACAATTTATCAAATCAAAATTAAAGACAGGGTACAATATACAGGGAATTTAATTCTAACCTTCAGCAATGACAAAGTCGTAAACCTTTCAGCAGTTACACTCTCGGCTATATACTTGTTCAGTGTATGAGCAATTTCAGCGGCGCCATCAACGGAGCTACTGTAATACTTCTCCTGTGGGCCTGGACAATCTACAACACAGAGATTCCTCCCCCGAACTACTCCCAAAAACGCAATCAAGCTAATTACATTAATTCCAAAGCCACTGTGGCATATCTGCTCTGGCAACTCTCCTTTATGACCTCATACTACACAGCTATATCCGAACATTAAACAGAACAACCTTGATTCAACAACATTCCTTTCTTTTCCAGTAACATATTCACATAGTTCAATTTTACCTTATTTTTATCCAACAATTATTATTTTTTACATTATCTGATGTAGTTTAAAATCCAACGCTTAGGTATAGGGGCTGAGGCCACAGCGAGTACGGGTTCGGTCATCGGTCGGGACAAGAATGTTTTTTCCTCAATTATAAAACAAATATCAGGAACCTTTATGACCAAAATAGTCCCCGAACATCATCTGGTTATCATGATTATCAGCATCATATTCGCCTTGTCTAATATAATTGTATAACCGAATTATATGTTTTGTCTTAAATGTTTGAGTTGTGTTGGGAAAGGCCATGGCATTGTGGTGGTCACTATCCGGGTTGGCCTTCTACGTCTTCGACTGGCCTAATAAAGTATGTATGTGATGCAAAACGTTTTTTTTCCTATGCCCCAGGCTGTCATTTCGACATTTCTGGTGTTCTCTCCCGGCATTGGCTTTATTGTAACCCACTTCTGAAGTTGGGGCCGCCTAGAAGGCGGAGTTATGTTACCCCGATGATATGATGGGTGATAAATGATAATGAAGCGCCAGGAGAGTTCTTAACCTAAACGTAACCTAAATTCCATACCATGGGCAAACACAGGAATGATTCCCTTTAAAGAAAAATCCTTATGGTTTAACCGGGAATCGAACCCGCGACCTCATGAACAGTAGTCAGGAACGCTGACCACTAGCCCATGAGGCTGGTCTGTGATGCAAAACTTAAAATCTTCTCCCAGTTGGTTATGTTCAATTTCAGGCTGGGATAATAGGGCACTTCAAAGTACCTACAAAGACAGAGGTAAACGAAGAGAAAGAAAAAAATACATACTTACTTACTTACTCACTGGCACTATCGAACCCGTAGGTTCATGGCCGCATGGACATAAGCTCTCCATACATCCCTATCCTGAGCTAATGCTTTCCAATCATTCCCTGTATAATCTACTTCCCTCAAATCATAGTTAATGTTGTTCTCCCACCTCTTTCTTGGTCTACCAACTGGGCGTTTTCCTTCTGGCTTTCCTACAAGAAGTTTCCATGCACGTCTTTCATTCCCCATACGCGCAACATGTCCTGCCCATCGCAGTCTACGGGACTTAACTGTTCTTATTATATCTGGCTTCCTATAAAGACCATATAGTTCATTGTTACGTATTCTTCTCCATTCACCTGTCTGTTCATCTCTCTTTGGTCCAAAAATTTTCCTAAGAACTTTATTCTCAAATACTCGTAATCTCCTTTCCTCCCTTAAAGTAAGAGTCCATGTTTCGCACCCATATAATATAACTGGTAGAATAATAGTTTTATATATTTTCAGCTTAACGTTTTTTGAAAGGAGTTGGGACATCAAAAGTCTCTGCAATGCATAATAGCATGCATTTCCAGAATTGAGCCTATATTTAATTTCTTTGTGCATCTCATTCCTATTTGTGATTATTGTTCCTAGGTATTTGAATTCAGCCAATTCCTCAAAATTTCCCTCATTTGTCATTAGCTGTCCATTTCCATTATATAATGTATTTCTACGTGTGACCATATATTTAGTTTTACTGATATTTACTTCCAGTCCTAATTTCTTAGTGTTACTCAATAGTGAGTGCGTGTTGGCCTTTAGTATCTCCTCGCTATCGGCCAGTAGTACTACATCATCAGCATAAACTAACAGCTTATTAATACCATTCAGTTGTAAGCCTTCCTCATTCTCTAAAGATTTAATGGCATGCTCTAGTACAAAATTAAATAGTAGAGGAGATAGTGCATTCTTGCTCAACCCATTCTGGATTTCAAAAGTGTCTGAAAACTGTTTGCCTATACGCACCCTACTCGTTGAGCCATTCAGACACATTCGTATAAGTCTAACTAACTTTTTAGGAATTCCGAACTCCAGCAGGATACTATATAACTTCTCCCTCTTAATTGAATCATATGCTTTTTTGAAGTCTACATATAGTTGATGTACAGTACCATTATATTCCCATTTCTTTTCTAAAATCTGTCTTATACTAAAAATCTGATCTGTTGTAGACCTGTTTCTTCTAAATGCACATTGATGATCTCCTAGAATGTCATCAATATAGGGAGTAAGTCTGCTTACTAATATATTTGTTAGAATTTTGTACGAAGTTGAAAGTAATGAGATGCCCCTATAGTTGTTTGCAATCAGTTTTATCTCCTTTCTTATAAATTGTTACGATAATTGATTCCTTCCATTCATCTGGAAGAGCTTCTTTTTCCCAAATCATAGTAAGCAACCAGCGTATCTTGTCCATCAATTTTTCTCCCCCTGATTTGATCAGTTCTGCTGGGATCTCATCTGAACCTGATGCTTTTATACATCTTCAATTTTTCAATTGCCATTTCAACCTCTAATGCACTTGGCTCTGCGACTAGCATTTCTGCTGTCTGTAACTTATCCTCCTCAATGTCCTGTTCTGTATGTACATTTAATAGCTGATTAAAATAACCTTTCCATCTATTTATTATACTCTTGGAATCTGCAATCATATCCCCATTTTCATTCCGAATTTATGTTTGTTCTAGCCTGAAACCCTTTCTTCTCTATACTAATTCCCTGATATAATTCTCTAATTGTTCCTATTTTTTGCATTCATTTCAAGATCATTAATCTTCTCTCTCAAATATTCCCTCTTCTTACTCTTTATTAACTTGGTGGTTTCCCGTCTAACACTACCCAATTGCTCTAAATTTACCTCATTTGGCTCGTGTAACCATTTAATTTTTGCTAGCTTTCTTTTCATTACAATGTCGGCACATTCCGCATCAAACCATTTCTTGTTTTGCCTCTTTTTTAAACAACCAATGCTTTCTGATGCTGACAATTTAATAGTATCTCTTATAGCCTCCCATTCTTTATTTATATCAGTTTCTTCTTCGTTTGCCACATTGTCATCTGAAGATTCCAGTACTTCAAATCTATTAGCAATTTTGATTTGGTATTCTTGCCGCATTTCATCATTTTTCAAGTTTTTTAATTCATATTTTACAGATGCATCTTTAGCGTTTGTTCCTCTCATAAGCGATAGCCGTTGTCTGATTTTCACCTTGACCAGATGATGATCTGAATTGCAGTCTGTCCCTCTAACTGATCTAATATCAATGATGCTACTGTGCCAGCGTTTATCCACTAATACATGATCTATCTGGTTCCGAGTTTCTCCATCTGGGTACGTCCAGGTTTATTTATGAATATCCTTATGCTGAAATGTTGTGCTCTTTACAATGAGATTCTTTGATGTGGCAAATGTGACTAATCTAACCCCGTTGTCGTTACTATCTTCATGAAGACTGAATTTGCCTATTGTTGGTTTGAATATATCTTCCCGCCCCACTTTTGCATTTAAATCTCCTAAGACAATTTTCATATGATATCGTGAAAGGCTATCAAATAAGCATTCTAATTCTTCATAGAACTCTTCCTTGATCTTGTCATCTTTATCTTCTGTGGGGGCATGTACATTTACAATGATAAAATCATGTCGTTTACCCTTTAGAATTATGTATGATATCCTATCACTAACAAACTTAATATCTCGGATAGCGGATAGGATCCTCCTTCTGACTAGAAAACCTGTTCCAAATGCAGGTCTTTCTGCACCCCCATAGTATAATGCAAAGCTTCCTGATTCCTGACTACCTTCTCCTGGCCACCTAACTTCCTGTAAAGCGACTATATCCAAGGGCGATTTATCCAATTCCCGCGTTAATATCTCTAGTGCCCCGCTATTGTATAAAGTCCTAACATTCCATGTCCCTAGGAACATGTCCCTGTGTTTGAGCCTTTGGCATGGGTTCCCTGAAGTAGTCCCCGCCCGGAGAACCGAATGGGGGACTATTTGACCTCCGGAAAATTTTACCCCAGTAGAACCCATGTCCGCATTTCTTGACGGTTGTATTTTTACGGTGAAAGATCGTCACTCTTTCGACCAAGGTACTTATTTCGTCTAGCTTATCACCTTCGACCAGTCCGGCATGGGTAACCCTATCGGCAGCAATGCTACCGGCCGGCCATCAACAATAATAGTAATTACTATTATCTTATTCTCTTTCCTCTTCCGAGTCAATGATTTTGAAACTCAACAAAACAAGTTTTTTAATAAATCTATATTCAAGGTCTAATGTAATATACTACAAGGCGGAAAGTCGCTGTTCGATTCCTGATGTCAAGATTTTTAAATTGCCCTAAAGTTTTGGCGGCATCATGACCAAGAGTCAAATCTGACTTTAACTGAAATGAATATCAGACGAATATTCTGGGAGTAAAGGAGGCCATCACGCAGGACTCACATGTTTCCCTATTTTTAGAATGGTATTAATCTCAACCTTCTCTACTACTTCAACGGGCAATCCTCAGGTCTGTAGTGGAATAACTTTACATACAAATCAGTCGCTGTGCAGTAATCTTAAAATGCATCCGCTGTACGGTCAGAGACATTAAAACAAAAGACATATAAACATAAGAAACCACGGGTGTACCTACTGATTACTCGTATGTCGTAGAGGAATTTCGAGTAATGTGGACCCTTCGGTTTGAGTGGACCCTGTTAATATCTTCTTTAACTGGTACTGCCCTCAAACAGAAAATATCTAACTTCTTCCTCTAATCAACTTTGACGTGTTCAATGCCGGTTTATTTTATTATGTGTGCGCATAAGAGTTTATTTGTGACATTTATGAAAACAACTAGTTTAAAAGTTTTTCACGCTAAGAATTGATTCTTACTTATGCTATTGAACACTATAACTATTGAAAAGTCTCCTAAATATATTATATTATGTAGATGCTGTTCTAATATACTGACGTGTTTGGTTTGGTATTATGTGACATGGCGGCTGTATAATATAATTAAACATAACAAAGGAATTCGGTTAATGTGGACCCTCCACGAGGCAGTTAAAATGGCTGTGGGTGCACTTTACACGAATACGGATATTTTATCAATAAGGATGCTATATGTAAAAACCATGCATTTAATTAATTTTATTTAGTATCCTTGTAATTTTACTAAACACAAATCGCTGTCTGCAGATGAATGACATGTGATTGTTATAACCTACGATAATGTTTCAAAAAAATAAATATATATTAACATGTTTTAATTACTATCAGCCATACATATTTTGCGATTAATTTTTGCCTGTCTGTATAAATTTATAGAGTAGACAAACTTAAAAATAATCTATAAACGTTAGGGCGGACTATGGATTCCACTTTACCCGAATATGGAGGTTAAAGTGAACCTTTCTTGTAATGCAAATTAGGAAGATGTTTCTATATTTGAATAAAATAACAATGATATTTCATACTTATAACACTAATCATAATCACTGTAATTAAACAAAATTCAAATCCCTTAATTAAAAGAAAGAAAAACAAATTCAAAATAAGGGCCCACATTATCCGAAGTTCCTCTATATGTTATATAGTTCAATACAAAAAATTAATGAAGTGACACAAAAACTGAATATGCCCAAAAGAACGTACGTTGTCATACAGCGAACAATCTATTTACTTATCCATCTACGATTACATATTATTGGTTTGCACTTGTTTCATATTTTCACCGACAACTCAATGTAAATTCGGGCCAGCAACTAATTCGAAGATTAGTTACAGTGTGTCCAAGATATGAGTCCGATCCAAGGTGGGCGTTGCTCTTTTTATTTTGAAGTTTGTATGTGCATAATATTTCATAGTCACCAATTCGCCATTCTGTCTCAACGCTTGGACACACAGTAGTTCAGAGATAACAGAAAGAATATGAAGTAAACAGCAACATGGGCTGTGTAGAAATCATTATTTTCTGTTTTATATTCTCAATTAGTTCTCTTTCCTACTTCTTCTGACAACCCTGAATGCCATCTACTACTTATCTACGATACATTCTTTCCTGGTCAAGAGTGTATCAAAGAAACATACAAACTCCCATCCATTCCTTCCCAGTCCGTTTCCCGATGCACGCATTTCCTCGTCAAGGCCTCAGGGTAAAGCTAAGTTATACAAAAAAGAGCTAAATTCCGAAGCTCAGAAATCGAAATACGGTAAAATAATGGAAACCATGACAAAATGTTCTATTCCATTCGTTAAGACGCTGTGGGTATGTCTAGTACAACAGTGTAAAAAACATGCAACTAAAAAGAGAAAAAGTAATTATTGCTATTTTATAAAATTATGTAATTATGATTTCAGGTTCTGGTACTCAGATTAAACGTATTCATGCACAAGCAGGTGTAGCCGTTATGATTCACAAACGATTTAGAAATTCAATACATAGCTATACTTTTTGGAATGAAAGAATAATTCAAATCCGAATAAAATTATCTCTAGGATACTTAACAGTGATAGGTATATATGCACCTGTAGAAGGTGATGAAGAAGAAAGTGAAAAATTTTTATCATGACTTCCAGAAAGTTATCTGCACAATTAATAATAATGATATGATTATAATTTTGGGCGATTTAAATGCCAGAATTGGTAATACTAAATTTGATACATATATAGGACCATATGGAGAGCAAACCTGTAATAGAAATGGCTTACGGTTAATTGATTTTGTCATGTTTAATCAATTCACAATAATGAACTCAGTATTTAACCACAAGGATAGTCACAAATATACATGGGAAGCCAGGGGTCTTAAATCAATAATTGACTATGCTATATGTAATAAAAAATTAGCATTTAAAGTTCTTGATACATGGGTTTACAGAGGACCTGAAATTGAATCAGACCATTACTTACTTGTTTGTCCAATTCGTATGCCACCGAGATGGAAAAATAAAAATAAAATTAATAATGTAAAATTTGAAAAAGTGGACTATACTTATAAAGTAAGTCTTTTCCGAGATTACACTATTACCTGGCTATACAAATGCAGATTAGATCGTCTAGTTCAAGAAACACCGGTTGGTGAAAATATTGAAGAAGAATGGCTTGCTCTACAAAGTATTTTGACACAAGCAGCAAATGAAAGCCTGTGTATCAAAACCAAATGGAATCGAAAAAAACGACTACAGCTATGGGATGAAAATATAAAAAAAGTAATTGATGATAAACGTGAAGCATACAAAAAATTTCTGTCTACAAAAAAAGATGAAGATAAAGTAGAGTATCATAGGAAGAGAGCCATAGCTAAATTGAAGTTCGCAAAAAACATAGACAAAGCTGGGAACAATTTGTCTCATTTTTGGAAAATGATATTACTAGGCCTCAACCAAAAATATATAAAGTTTTAAAAAATTTAAATAATGATTCAAGAGAAAATGCACATTTAAATTGTATATCTAAAGAATCTTGGCTTACCTACTTTCATCATTTATGGACACAAAAGGATGATTTATTACAAATACCAATCTCTAATAACACTGCTTTGGAACAAATTTCTATAGATGAATTAACTGATGTTGTTAAATCATTAAAAAGTAACAAAGCTCCCGGAGAAGACCACATTAATCAAGAATTATTTAAATTTTCAAATAAATTTTTTAGACAGATTTCTTATTCTCCTTAATATGATATGGTAAGGACAAGAACCACCACAAAGCTGGAACAAATCCATTGTAATACCAATCTTCAAAAAAGGAAGTCGCCAAATCAAAGATAACTATCGTGGAATTAGCTTGTTGAACTCTGGATATAAAATTTATGCTAATATAGTTAAGAATAAATTGAGGAAAATTTATGAAAATATAATTGGAGAAGAGCAGAATGGATTCAGAAAGGGTAGATCTTGTACAGATGGATTCTTTACTATAAAACTACTATTAGAAAAGCACAAGGAATTCAATATAGAAACTCATATCGCCTTCGTTGACTTCATAAAGGCTTTTGACAAAGTAGACAGAAATATATTACTACAAATTTTAGCTGATGATAACGTTCCACAACAATATATTACTAATATCTTCAACATCTATAAAGATAATGAAATCTCTGTTAAACAAGATGGCAATTATCTTCTTGGGAAAAGATCAACACTGGAGTAAGACAGGGATGTGGACTTTCACCGGTGCTTTTCATTATATACATGAATAAATTAATAAATGAATGGGGGAAAACACAACGAGGATATATACCCATCAATAGGAACCTCAAACTCGATGCTATTCTTTTTTGCAGACGATTTAGCTCTTCTGGCACTTTCCGAAAATGATTTGCAACGATCAATTTATAATTTACAAAACAATAGGTGGCAAATTTAATATGGAGATATCAATTAACAAAACTAAAATTATGGCATTTCATGGGAAGGACCCCATACAAAGTAAAATCTGTCTCCAGAATAAAATTTTAGAGAGATCTAATCGATTTAAATATCTTGGATATTATCTCTCTATCTGGGATGAAAAGGATATCCCTGAAAAAGTTACTAGTTATAATAAAAGTTTAGGAATTATTAATCAAGTTATGAAACCATCCCTTGTACAAAAAAAACACCAGATTACGTTTATATAACACTTTGGCTAGACCAGTGTTGACCTATGGTAGTGAAGCATGGACACTAAGAAAACAACATGAAAGCAGAATAACGGCTTGTGAAATGAGATTCATGTGCAGAACAGCGGGTTACACCAGATGGGATCGGAAAAGGAACACCGATATCTTAAAAGAATTGAAGACTACGCCAATTTTGGAATATATTAAACAGTACCAACTAAATTGGAAAACACCATCTTGAAAGAATGAGTTCAAATCGGATCCCCAAAGCTGTTTATAATTATATACCAAGAGGACGAAGATCACTGGGCCGTCCTATGAAACGCTGGAGGGAAAATTTTCTATAGGATCGTAACAGGCCTTGGCCTAATACTTGGAAGGAAGAAGAAGAAGAAAAAGATATGTCAATCAGTAAAATGGGCTAATTTATTTTACTGGCATTTTAGGAATTAAAGTATCCAGTTGAAAAGAGGCGCGTATCACCAAAGTAGGTTTTCACTAAGTATTCATATTTATCATACTAGATGGTACTGTCCATCTACCTATTACCATAAAGTAACCATACAGGTGTCAATTTCCTTTACACTATACACCTAAATTTATAACAGCAAATTAGGTATATTTTAAAGAAGTGGCTCCATTTAAAATCCTATTAAAGATATTACGAATTTTCAGGCTCTAAAGATGTATATTCAGGCTCCTAAAATAGTAGGCTATTTTTGTACCAAAGAGAGACGAATATACAGAAAATGGAGAAAACTACATATCAAGTAACTACGTAATCGTTATGGGAAACCAGATGTAATAAGATCAGTTAAGTCTCGTAGATTACGATGGGCAGGACATATGGCAAGAATGAAGAATGAAAGAGGGGCACGGTAACTTGGTGTAGGAAACCCAGAAGGGGAATCGTCCAGTATATTGGCCTAGAATAATATGCGATAATGTTATTAAATGATTTGAGGGAGGTGAATTATATAAGGAATAATTGGAACAATTTAGCTCAGGATAGGGATGTACAGAAAGCATAATATGTATAGGCGGGAATGGATTTCCAGCTTGATAGTGACATTGATCCGTTAGTTTAGTTTTATAACACTACCAATAACAAGAATGCCATGACGCATATACAAGCTAATTCCACAGCAAGTAGAATTTATATTTCGTTCTTGCTGGTACACGGAATAATACATGTTTTGTTATTTATGACGTGTGTAATCAGTAAGTTGCGAGAAAGAAATGGAGCCGTTAAATCTGACTTCTGAATTACGGTTTTCAGGTAAAATAATATTCTAATTGTAGATTTCGCTTATTTTTCGAAAAAATCTTTCTAGATTTATTTCACTGATATTTCTTACGTTTTTAGTAGCGCAAAATACAAAATTGTGGCCTCTGGAGTGATTTATTAATTTTATCCCGTCAGTCCAAATTTGCTGGTTAACGCACTTGACCTTACATTTCATAAATAAATTACTACACTCCGAGTTTCTTTCGGAGAAAAATTGATGCCACTCGAGAGTTTAATATAAATACACACACATATAATAATAATAATAATAATAATAATAATAATAATAAATAATAATAATAACAGCTTTATTTTACCTGGCAGAGTTAAGGCCTTAAGGCCTTGTCTACCACTCAACCAGGTTTAAAAAAAAATACAAACAAAAAATAGTCTTAAATCTAAATTACAATATATATATATATATATATATATATATATATATATATATATATATATAAATATAAACGATTACAAGTTATGAATACAATACAATTAATATTTATAATGTATTTTGATTTACTCTAAATTAACGAATTAAATATATAATATGTACAATATATATAAAAAAACAGGAAAAGATTAATGACATAGTATAAAATTAAATAAATAGAGAAAAATTAATTATTAGACAACAGGTAACTGTATAAGCGTGACTTAAAGGTACCAAGTGTGCGGCAACCCCTGATATCTTGAGGAAGGAGATTCCAGGAGCGGGCAGAGGCTACTGTGAAGGAAGTAGAATAGGAGGAAGTGCTATGAAGAGGAATTGTTAGCAGACTGCTATCTTGTGATCTAGTGTCAATATTGTGGTAAGAGGATAACTTCTCAAATCTGGACGCCAGGTAAGTAGGGATGTAGGAATTCAGAAGCTTGAAAAGTAGTGAAAGAGAGTGCAATTTACGTCTGTCAGTAAGACGGAGCCAAGAGAGGTTATTAAAGTGTTCGGAAATATGGTCATAACGGCGGATATTGAAAATGAATCGAACGCAAGCATTATGAACACGCTGCAGTCTCTGCGACAAGTCATAGTTTAGATCATTATATATAATGTCACAATAATCGAAGTGTGGTAACACAAGATTCTGCACAAGGATTTGTTTTAACGAAACTGGGAGAAAATTCTTTAAACGTCTAAGATAATGTAAGATGGAGAAAGTCTTTTTACATATGTGTTTCACTTGTGTTTGCCAGGTTAAATTTGCGTCTAGATGTAGTCCAAGATCTATTACTGAAGAAGAATAAGGGATGATTATATTATTTATAGTAATGTTTGGTAGTGTAGATATGTCAAAGGTTGTAAGCAGTCTTTGTTGTGCCATTAGAATTACTTGTGACTTGTTAGGATTTAGATTTAGACCGATACTTGAAGACCAGTTAAAGATGGATATGAGATCGTCATTCATTTTTGTCAAGCTGTTATAGAGAGAATGAGGAGGTGAATGTAGGTAAATTTGGAGATCATCAGCGTAGAGGTGATAACGGCAGTGCTTTAGTACAGTTGGCAAGTCATTTATGTAGATTGAGAAAAGAAGAGGTCCGAGAACACTGCCCTGGGGGACTCCAGCCGGCACGTTGCGCCAAGACGAAGATCTAGAGTTTAATGAAACGTATTGTTGACGACCGTGCAGGTATGAGTCGAACCAGGATACAGCGCTGTCAGACAAGTGTAGGTGCTTGAGCTTTATCATAAGTAAGTCGTGGTCTACTGTGTCAAAAGCTTTGCTGAAGTCAAGTAAGGTTAAAGGAGTCAATTGACGTCTGTCCACGGCTTCACGAATATCTTCAGTAATTTTTAGCAAAGCTGTGGTTGTGCTATGACCATATCTAAAGCCGGATTGATAAGGATCAAGGAGGTGATTTTCTTGGAGATATTCAGTCATTTGCTTATGTACAATATGTTCCAGGGCTTTAGATAATGTCGGAAGGATGCTAATCGGTCGGTAGTCATTACAGTTAGCAGGTGTACTTATTTTTGGTATAGGCCGAACTCTAGACTGTTTCCATACAGTAGGGAAGATAGAAGTTATAAGGGAAGCATTAAAAATATGAGTCACTGTGGGTAGTATAATGTCAATGATTTTATTTAGCATTAAAATGCTGATGTTATCTGTTCCTTGTGCATTGGATTTAATCCGCTTGAGTGCTTTTTTAACGTCTATAGGCGAAATGTCGTTAAAGTGAAATTTATCTCTTCCTATATGGGGGGATGGGGATAAGTCTTTAAGAATGTCTGTTTTAGTCTTGTTGTCTGGAGGTGTCATGGGTATTGAGGTAAAATGTTCATTTAAGTCATCTACAGAAATGTCTATAGAGTCAGTTGAGGGATTCAACTGTCTAAGTCCCATTGCACGGAGATTTCGCCAAGTGTCCCGTGCACTTATTTCAGGTCCGATTATACTGTGGGCGTGTCGTAGTTTGGCATTGCGTATAGTTTGTGTAGTTGTGTTTCTAAGTTGTTTGTACAGTTGCCAGTTCTCGTCATTTTTATGTCGTCTGTATGTTCGGTATGCTTTGTCTCGTTTTGACATAAGTTCACGTATTGAGTCATTCATCCAGGGTGCAGGGGGGCGGGAAAATCGTCGGGTTTTTACTGGTGCATGTCTATCATATAGTTGTAATATCAGTGTATTAAATGTGTCTACTTTTTCATCAACTGATCTAAGATTCCATATTGTGTACCAAGGTAGTTCTAAAGCGTCTGATTTTAGTTTAGTATCGTCTATGTTTTGTAAATTTCTGTACGTAATCAATTTAGAGCGTCTTTTAGGACATTGGAGTGAGTATTCTACGAATACAATGTCATGAGCAGATATGCCGGGAGCAGGAATTTGTCCATATGACAGTACTTTCTGTGGATGTGTAGTCACTATTAAGTCCAGTAGAGTGTCGGTATTAGCAGTATGATGTGTGGCAGAGAAAGGAACAATTGTCATATTTAAGCTTTGGAACATATTTTTAAGTTGTATGGCTGGTGAGTCAGTCTGAAGAAGATTTGTATTAAAATCGCCTGCGACAATAACGTGTTCATAATGAGGTAATGAATCGTTCAGAGCGTTTTCTAGATCCGAAAGGTGCCTTATTTTTGGAGGTTTGTATACAATGCATAAGAGACATTTTTTATATGTGTGAAGGTAAGGTATAATAAAGGCCCACCAAAAGGGTACTCGTCCCGGCCCGTAGCCGATGCGGTTAAGGTAGGAAGCCTTGGCGCAGAACTACGGGACTTGAGCTTGTTCGAGTCTCCTATGGGGGGGGAGACATTTTATCATGGTATTTCGGCCAGTATGCGGACCGATATGCCAACCCAGTATCGTGAGGTGAGGCCAATGGGTAGCTACAACCCAATAAGTAGCGGCTCCATGTTGAGGAAACAGCTATACAACGGCTGGGGGACTCGACCTGCTAACCAACATGTCACCCCTACATGGGATGTTGATAATCTTACTCTGTGAGTGGACACAAGTGGATGTGAAGGGCCAGCAGCAGGCTGGTAAAAAGGGCAACCGCTGAAAAAGTGGAAAAGACCCCTCCACTCGGAAAAGGGTACTCTGCTCAACTTATAGAAGGAATAAAAGTCTTTATAATGGCACGAAAATTATCCTTAATTTAGATAATTATTCTTGAGATTAAATTTTAAGGAGTTCGACAAGGGTGTATATTATCACCTACATTGATTAATATATAATTTTGAGAGGTTTTACGAAAATGGAAAAAAATCACATCCAATAAGAATACAGATTAAGGAAATTTATATGAATACTTTAATGTATGCATACGATCTTGAAATTATAAAGAAGTGAGAGGATGATTTACAAAGAGTCATTTACACGTTGAATCAATTAACTATTATAATTTTAAAGTCTCAATTTCAAAAACTATTTTTTTTCAGGGCAAACTGCCAGTGAGGGTAAACACAGTAATCAATGATGAAATAACAGAACAGATAGCACACTTTAACTATCTTGGTTCAGATATAACATAACTCTCCGAAAGGCTCGAAGATAAAATCAACTCAGGTTTTATAAAATTATGGCTGTCAATGTTCTTTTATATGAATGTTGATCTTGGGAACTTACAAAAAAAAATATATCTCACACATTCAAGCTACTGAAATTATTTTTTTTAAGATCCGTAAAAGGATGTACACGCATGAACAGTTTATATAAAAGGACAATACAAGATTACCAAGAAAAATCAACATCTACAAACTGCATGGAAAAAGATATTTGGACGGCCAAGAAAACGATGGACTTGAGATCGGAACAGGTCGCACTGAACTAATCCTGGAAGGGAGAATAAGAAGACACATGTAGTCTATATATTGGCTATAAACACTTTACAAAAATATTTGTAATGAGAATAGCCTTGACATCTACATTATTTTGGAATTCACTAAAAGTGGAACTTCGAATTATGAAATTAATAAAAACATTAAAGTTAATAACAAATAAAGGTATTCCACAACATTTGATTATGGCTATACAAAATTTATATGTAAATAATAAAATTGTAATAGACAGGGGTTTTAAATCTAAACATCAAAAAATGGTAACAATAAATCGTGGTGTCACACAAGGGTGTCCTATATCACCTTCCCTTTTTAATTTATATATAGATGAAGTTATGTTAAAGTGACATTAATTTAAATAAACATTTTAAAATAAATACTAAACTGTTGGATATAATATTATTTGCTGATGATCAAGTAGTGATTTCCAGTTCAGAAGATGATCTACAATGAGCTATTCTTAATTTGGAAAAAATAAGTGCCAATTACAATTTAAAAATATCAAAGAATAAAACTAAAATTTTACGTAGTATTTAAAAGAACTGATACCTTAAGAGCAAAGATAGTAATTGATAATAACATTTTAGAGCAGGTGAACAGTTTTACATATCTAGGATTCAATTTATCATATGTTAAAAATGAAGATATTAATGACAAAATAATTAAATTTAATCTAATGTGTGGCACTATTAAAAGAACCCTTAAAAACACAGGAAAAGAAACAAAAATTAAATTTTATAAAGTAATGGCTGTTCCTTTATTGATGTATGGATCAGAATGTTGGACGATCACTAAAAGACAAGAACAAAGATTGGGAGCAGCTCAGATGAGATTTTTAAGAAATATAGCAGGATATACTCTGCTGGATAAGAAAAGAAATGAAGATATAAGAAAGGAACTAAATATTTTCAAACTTACAGACCGAATAACTAAATATAGAAACGACTGGAAAGAACATATTGATAGAATTCAAGAAGGAAGATTTCCAAAATTATTGCTAAATTATAAACCGCATGGAAGGAGAAATGTTGGTCACCCACACAGAAGATGGTCTGAACAATTTTAACAATTCTAGCTTTCATGAAACCGGAACGAGCGAACAGGCTTAATCCCTGGATGATGATGATGATGATTAAAGTTAATAAAATATAGTAGGCGTATTATCTATGAATTGACTACATGGTAAAATTGTCATGTTTTCCTTGCACAATCTGTGGCTTGGTATTACTTCAGATGACATTTTCGTGGTTGCGAAACGTTTCTTAAGTTAATTAGCCTATATATGTGTGTATATCACGAATTTCTGTTAGGCTAGAGAGTGTCCTCTTCTTTAAAGTTGGGAGGGGACGAGAAATAACTTAATTTGTCAGATCTATTAATAACATGGTATTTTAATAACAGCAGATATAGAGTGCAAAAGATAATAAACATAGACACAAATCTGAAACAAAAACATGATATATACCGGTATTACCTCAACTACAAAATTGTCGCCCTAAATTCTATAAAAATTATAAGATAAAAGTTGAAAATTAAAGTGTACCTGTTGGCAGGTGCCGTCGTCCTCAACTTTGTTAAAATGGTGTATATAGAATTGTAAATTAAAGTGTATATAACAGTGATTCTTCCAGTTGTTATGGCCGCGAAACTTGGTATCATAATTCAGTGATAAAAAAACGATTACGAGTATTCGAAATTAAAAATCTTTGTGCCAGATAGAGTCGAACAGACAGGCGAATGCAGAGAAAAGCATAATAATGAGCTAAGTGATCTCTATGGGATACCAGATGTAATAAGTACAGTTAAGACTCGTAGACTCCGATGGATAGAATATCTGACACGATTGGGAATGGAAGAGAAGCATTAGAAGTTCTTGTAGGAAAGCCAGAGCGAAAGCTTACAGTAAGTAGGCAAAAATGAGGAAAGAAAATGGCTTAAACCATAATTAGAGGGAGGTGAATTATACAGGAAACAATTGTGTGAAATATTACTTCAAGCTAGGGATGTATGGAGAGTTTATATTCGGGCGGTCTTGAACCTCCCGGGTTCGATAATGCCAGTGATTTAGTTAGTTATCTGCATTACTATCCGGAGACAGGGGCCTAAGTGATGCAAATGGAATCCAATCGTCAGTATGTGTCAAATGTAATAAAATATAATTGAAGGGCTTGAGAGCCCCCAGAGAGGTTAGCTAAAGTGATGAATTGTTTGGTGCCTGTGGGGTATAAGTGGGAACTTGACAGGTGCTCACCTCTAGTGCAGAGAGACAGTATATCACTTAGATCCAAGTTTATGTTATGTACTTAACTTCATTTATTACAAACATTTCAAATTCTCATTCCTGTTATACCATTCAATTACAGTAAACAGTCAATAGTTTTAAAAGTCATTTTAACTACTGAAGAAGATACAAGTGTTCCCGAAGACCTTCAATGTGTTTTTTTCTACTTAAGTAAGGACGGTAGAGATTTAAGGTATCCATCCATCCATCCATCCATAGTAATTCTGCCCAAGGGCAGGTACTGCAATCATATAATTTTCATGCTATGCTTTGCAGCTTTACTAGGGAATTATAGGTGTGGTAGCTACCCGTTGCTTTCCACACCGGTGAAGGATGATGATGATGATGGCCGGATGATTTTCGGGGACCGTTGTGCCCTAAGCGTTCTGACATTTGTCTTACAGGTGAGGAAAATCCCCGAAAAAACCTCACCCAGGAGCCTGTCCCGACCGAGAATCGAACCCGGGCCCGCTGCACACTACCTCGCGACCACAGCGGTGGACAATACTGGTATATATTTTATTATTTTAATGATTTATGTAGACTGGTAAAATGGTACGTTACCTCAATAACTGTATCAAAACTGCTAGTAATTTGAATAACTATTGGTGTTCAAATATATTTGGGCCCTAAATTGATTTTCAGGTTCAGAGTTAATATCATATGACATCTATAACAAAATTAATGAAGTTGTTGTTAATACTATTATTTATTATTCTACAGATTTTTACAACTGGCCTGTTTCTATATTCTCATTTTCTATTTTCTTCTGTCCAAGCAGTTCTTTCCTTTCAAGACTTCCCGAATATAATTTTCGCTACTGTGTTAAGTGTTCCCAATCTCTTTCTCCTGACAGTATCCATTCCGAGACTTTTCCCACCTTGTTTTGCTGTTACAACTGTGCGACCTTACTGCTTTAACTGTCGCTTCCACATTCATCAATAAAATCTCTATCTCTTCAACAAAGGAACATAATATAATGGATGACATATAATCTATATATTATTATTAATAATTTATTTTAAGACTTCGGATAAACTTTATTTCCTGTGACACGAGTTTTTAAATTTCATCATGAACTTCTGTCAAATTCTGTTCTTAGGGTTTCATTTTTCAAATTATTTCCCACCATTTACATGATTTTTAAATGTTTCTAACGATTATTTCAATATTTGTCTATGATATGTAGCATGAAGACTTGACAGCCATATTGATTTTAACGAATATTCCATGCAACAACAAAGACGTGTTCCTGTGTAGCCAACATAGAGCATGTGCTAATTAACTGTACACATATAATTCAGAATTTCAGAACTATATTTATTTTTGGGAGTTGAATTCTGTCACAGGTTAGAGTACTTTAATTGTGTTATGTTAGCTTTTATGTTCGTTAAATATCGTGTATATGTTGGGTACATCCCGTGATTCCATAGTGTAAACCGTATCGAGTTTGTTGGCGCATGCGCATGTTGCATGATCGGAACTTGGAAAAATGCTTCGCATCACATGTTGTAAAGTATTTTGGCCGGTTCTTAGCAGCTGTGGTTATTAGCGTAGTAATTCAAGTCCGGGCGTGAAAGTGTGGACCATTTTAATAACAGACCTCTCCTTTTAGGCTTCAAGTTATTTTACGTGCCCTAAATCTACGGTACCTTCGTATTAATTGCATTCCGAATAAAACAATAGTCCGCATTTATAAGCTCTGAAAAATATATCGGTTCCGGCCAGGTTTCAACCTTGGAACCAAAGACGAACATTGTAACAACTAATTACACCGGGACTGCCTATGATTTTATAACCTATATGTCTACAATGGATAGGTAAAGAAGGATTTAACATAAATAAAAATGGCTATATTTAATCCTCTATATTATATTATCCCTCCATGGTATCTTGACCTTGTCGTGGTGGAGTGGCTTGCGTGCTTAAATGATCCCGAGAGCTGTGCCGGCGGTAGCATTACTGCGATAGGGTTACCCATGCCGGACTGGTCGAAGTTGATAAGCCAGACGAAAAAAAGTACCTTGGTCGAAAGAGTGACGATCTTTCACCGTAAAAATACAACTGTCAAGAAATGCGGACATGGGTTCAACTGGGGTAAAATTTTCCGGAGGTCAAATAGTCCCCCATTCGGTTCTCCGGGTGGGGACTACTTCAGGGAACCTATGCCAAAGCGCTCAGGATAGGGATATATGGAGAACATATGCCCGCGCGGCCATGAACCTACGGGTACGATAGTGCCAGTGAGTTAGTTAGTTAGTTTATAAGAAATTATACGTGGCATATGACGACAGTCAGTAGCGCACACTCCTGAAAGGACCAGAGTTTCAAAAATTTTAATCTAGTTAAGGACTACACGTGCCAAGCTATTTATTTATTTTAATGTTTTATTTTATGGCTATTCACCTCAACGGAACTTTGTTACAATTTTTTAATATTAAAAATGTACGCAAATTTAATTATTTAAAACAATTAAAATAACCTGTCAACACTTCAATCAAGTTTCATCTGCAAATGAGTTGAAATAGTGCATAGTTGAGGATAAATTCATCAACTCTCAAACTGATATAAAACACCAGCTATTCACCACCACTAAAGAGGAGACGGTTGCGAAGAGTGTTAAAAAGTTGTTCGTAATCAAAAAACTTATATAACTCATACTAATTATTTCACATTATTAAAATTTGTTTTTTTTTATTATTCGTTTCATCCCCTTTGAGGTTCGTTTGATCAATCATTTCTGTGTGTGTTGTTCGTTTGTTAGAGCCCAGTTTTGAGTCTCGTTTTATTAATTTATTGATTAAGGGTTCATATATATATATATATTATACATATATATAGTATGATAAGAAAAATAAATGCCTGGAAGGGATTCGAACCCGGATCTCTGAGTCTGTACCTCAGTGTGATATCCATTACACATTATATATATATATATATATATATATATATTATATATATATATATCACGCCGCTGATCCTAAATTATTACAATTTAATCCTGAAAAATCACTTTATTGGTACTTGTATAGGATTATAATATTTTAGGACACTTTACTCACTATATGACGATGCTTGTTTGACAGACTCAACAAAACAGTACGTCAAAAACTATAACCAACTAACTAACTCACTGGCACTATCGAACCCGTAGGTTCATGGCCGCACGAACATAAGTTCTCCATACATCACTATCCTTAGCCATTTTTTCCAATCATCCCCTGTATAATCTGCTTCCCTCAAATCATAATTAATGTTATTCTCCCACCTCATTCTTCGTCTACCAACTGGGCGTTTTCCCTCTGGTTTTCCTACAAGAAGCTTCCATGAACGTCTTCCATTACCCATTCGTGCCACATGTCCTGCCCAAAGCAGTCTACGAGGCTTAATTTTTCTCATTATTTCTGGCTTCCATAAATACCATGTAATTCATAGTTACTTAGTCTTCTCCATTCACCTGTCTATTCAACTCTCTTTGGTCCAAAAATTTTCCTAAGAACGTTATTCTCAGATACTCGTAATTTCCTTTCCTCCCTTAAAGTAAGAGCCCATGTTCCGCATCCATGTATTTTTATAAACAGTTTTTATTAAAAATGTAATTTTTAAAAGTTTAAATACAATCTCCTTCGCATTAAAAATATTGAATTACTATAATAAAACTACAAGGCCAGATTTTATTGAATAATGGCTTTCAGAGTAAAAATGTGACTTTCTCATTTATTACAATAAATGAAAAACTGCACCTGAAAATATGTATTCCATGGCCAATCTTCTGTTACTTAAAAATTAATTCATACTCCATCCATCCATAGTAATTCTGCCCGAAGGCAGATCCTTCACTGCATTCATAGCTTTTTCATGCTATGCTTGCAGCTTTACTAGGGAATTGTAGGTGTGGTAGCTTCCCGTTGCTTTCCACACCGATGAAGAATCATCATCATCCTCCTTTCAAGTATCAGGCCCAGTGGCCCGTTACGGTCTCCCGCCATCTCCGAAAAGATCGACCCACAGATCTTCTGCCTCGAGGAATGTAGTGAAGAATTTGTTTTGGTATTCTGTGACGATCCATGCGCTGAATATGGGCTAGCCAATTGTTTCTATATTCTTGGAGGTATTCAGATATAGGTACGATGTTTAACTCTCTGGCTATTGTTGAATTTCTTTGGTGGTCTAGAAGGCTATAACCTGCAGTTCGTCGCAGAAATTGCATCTCCGTGGCTGTAATATGACGATCATCCTGAGTTCTGATGGTCCAAGCTTCACTGCCATAACACATTATAGGTCTAGCGAGAATTTTATAGATTTTCATTCTTGTGTGTCTCTGCACTTTTGATGGTTTAAAAACTTGGTTGATAATTCTTAAAGATTTATTATAGTTTTGTATTTTAAAGGATATATCACATTCCTCATTATAAGTTAGATTATATCCTAAGTATTTAAATGAATTAACTTGCTCTAATATTGAATTCTGAATACAAATTTTACTTCTTACTGGGAATTTCCCTTGAAAGGCCATAACTTTAGATTTTTTTGTTGATAATTCCATGTTATATCGTTGGGCTATTATATTAAGATGATGAGTGGAATATTGTAGTTCATCTTCATTAGTACCGAAAAGAGCCTGATCATCTGCATATAAGAGTGTATTTAAAATTGTGTGTCTTGAGAAGGAATATTACCATGAACTGTCAATCTCCAGTGTCTGATTATAGCATAATGTATACATTAAATAGAAGTGGTGATAGAGTGCATCCTTGTCTGACTCCGCAATTTATATGTTTCCAATCTGACAATTCTGATCCTATTTGTACTGCTATGATGTTATTTTTATACAGATTAAAAATTGTTGGATCAGTTGATTTGGTGTTCCATCATCAGCTAAGATATCTAAAAGTTTTTGTCTGTCAACTCGATCAAATGCTTTGATAAAATCTATAAACGCTATATGTAGTTCTTTATTGAATTCTTTGTGCTTTTCGATAAGAAGTTTTAAGGTGAAATAACCATCGGCACAGGATCTTCCCTTACGAAAACCATTTTGTTCTTACCCTAATAAGTTTTCATAGTGTTTTTGTAATTTAGAAGCTAGAATTTTTGTAAAAACTTTATATCCACTGTTGAGAAGGCTAATGCCTCGATAATTATTACAATCTTTGAGGTTACCTTTTTTTAAAAATCGGTATGATAATGGCTTTCTGCCAAGATCAAGGTAGGTCTTCTCCCAAGATTATTTTGTTTAGTAAGTGCAGAAATTTTTGTTTAAGAGTTCTGTCAGAATATTTAAACAATTCTATATTAAGTCCATCCTCACCAGGTGCTTTATTATTTTTAAAGGACTCTAAAGCTGTGTCAAGTTCTGCTTCAGTGATACATAGAAATTCATCGTTCTGAGATATGGGTAAATCAAAATTAGTCTGGAAGATGGACCATAAATTTTGAAAATATGTAACCCAAGTGGTTTTATCAATCAAATTTAATTTTACACTCTCTTTACACACTTGGCTAAGATTATTTAAAACTTCGTAAGTTTTTGGGTTTAGACCGGTGAAGAATGATGATGATAATGATAAGGATGATGATGGCGATATTGGCCATATGATTTCGGGGACCGTTTGGGCCTTAAAATTTTCCTGACATTTGTCTTACAGGTGAGGAAAAACCCCGATAAAAAAACCTCACCCAGAAAAACTGCTCCGACCGGGGATCGAAACCGGACCCGCTGCGTGACAAGGCAGCACGCTACCTCGAATCCATACTCAAATGCTTTAAAATAAACAAGTCTCTCACGCAGTGAGAGAGTAAACAAAACTAATTCCTCAGCAAGTCTTATTTATGGTACCATTTTGCTTCTTTCGCGGAGTATGTTTTTATTTTGTTACATTGGAGAAACTCAATTTCTGATGTCAGCTTACTTACAAGTAAAAACCTCAAACTGCGGTGAAAATAAATCTTGCATACCTGTAAGTTATTACTTACTTCTATATTGTTGAATAATTTGGCACAAATTTAAATAAAATCTACTAATTAATTTTTCGATAAATGTATTGAAAACATTAATGAAATCCTTTATTAAAAACATTATGTGATACATTCTCAATTTAGGGGTTAATTAAATTCCATGGGTGTACATGACAACGAACCAAATATGGCGGTTGCTAGAGTCAATTCTTAAATTCGCGCTTCAGGTACACTCCCACATCTATTTGTCGGAATGCTATGTTTTGTGTAGATTATTTTCCTGGGTTTATTTCAATGGGATTACATAATTTAGTTGAAAAACGTGAACAGCTGTTACCGCTAGAGTTATTTTAAATTCTTGCTACAGGTAACTCTGTAACTAATGGTCCGATTTTGTTCGTTAACGTATATGACCTTACTTAATTTAATTAATTGCTGTTGGCTAAGTTTGTTTTGTAAAAAGTGCGTCTGCTAGAGCGTTAAGGGATATATAATTTTAGCCGTGGCCATTTTTGGTGTCTACTAAAAAAGATCGGTTATGATCTGTAATAAAATTAAAATATTTTCATAGGAACAACCTCAATAGATTCATTCCTTGGGAAGTCGCTAAATAAATAAAAGAATCATAGGTATCTTTTACAAATTTTAAACTAATCAGAACAAATAAATAGGTGGATGGACAAGACTACATAACATAAGCTACATAATCACACGTGTGCAAAATGTAATACCTGGCTCACACATCACACATGAAGATGATAATCTCCTATGAAATAATCCCTGCAAGAAGGATCAGAAGAGGATTACCGAACTTAAATTTCACCAGATCTAACACCACCTTATTATTTTCCTGCGACGGTTATACCAGGTTGTGATGATCTTTCACCGTAAAAATACAACCGTCAAGAAATGTGGACATGGGTACCACTGGGGTAAAATATTCCGGAGGTAAAATAGTCCCCCACTCGGTTCTCCGGGCGGGGCTACCTCAAGGAACCCACGCCAAAGGCTCAAACACCGAGACATATTCCTAGGAACATGAACTATTACGACTTTATACAATATAGGGGCGCTAGAGGTATTAACGCGGGAATTAGATAAATCACCCTTGAATAGTAGCTTTACAGGAAGTTAGATGGCCAGGAGAAGGTAGTCAGGCATCAGGAAGCTTTGCATTATACTACGGGGGTGCTGAAAGAACAGCAAGAAATAATTTTTACTTCCGTTCAACAATGTAACATCACATAATACGTGGATAAGTTTGAATTTCTCGTGCCACTAATGGAAGCTATGACACAATGTATAAAATTTCCCACCTTTCGCTTTTTTGTAGCGATTGGTTTCATCTACATATTCGATTTAGATCAGAAGTCAAAGCTATTTCCTCTAATATACTTACTACTGGTACACCCTGTTTTATACAGTGTTCAATATAATATAAGAAATTTCGAACTAGACGACTATTGGTTTCAAATTCACATGTATGAATAAATATAGGATTGATAAGTTTTCATGCTACACCCTCTGCTGTTACATCTGTTTTTCACAATGTGGAACTGGTACATATAGGCCTAGTAGCTATATCAATTAGTATATTGTATAATTCTGGAGTGATTATTCATACCTTGCACTGGCCCAAATTCCCTAAAAAAATGTTTTCTCTCAAATGGAACTGGAACCAGCGAGTACCGGGGAGATCTTAATAAGGTCAAAAGCGTGTATTAATTGTTTACTAGTTCAGTAGTGATAGCTATACAAAGTGTAACACAACTCTATCCATAAACTTTCACAGACTTTCAGACACGTTTTATTACAACGAACCCATGATATCCGATGACTCATTAGAGAGTAATACCCTCTTGGTTTGTTAGATATGTACAGTAGAATGTCTTATGGGCCATGGTAAGATGGATTCTGATATATTATAAAGAAAATTAAAATATGGGAACTGAATATAAATTTACAGAGAACTGAATATATGTGTTTGGGAAATGCACCAAAATACACGAAACAGGGAAAATAAAAAAGTGAAAATTTTAAATATTTTGGGTCAATAATTACTTCTTTAGGTACATGTGAAAGAGATGCGCAAACTAAAATTGCAATGGTAAAAAGTGTAACTGAGATATTACATCGAATAATGTGGAAAAAAAATACAAAGGAAACTAAAATGAAAATTTATAAGAGCATAATACAGAATATTTAGTCATATGGAAGTGAAACTTGGTCTGGCGGAATTACAAAAGAATAAAGTTAGAACAGATGAATTTGATTATCTTAGAAGTAGCCTTCAAAAAACAAGACAGGATAAAATAAGAAATGAATTCCTTTGGAGGGAAATTAATGTCACCACATCTGTTAAGAGGATAGAAAATCAATATCTTAAATGGTATGTCCATGTACAAAGAATAGAAGATGAAAGATAGCCAAAACAATATATCAATGGTCACCCCCAAGAAGAAATAAACGTCGTACACCAAGATGAAAATGGCAAACCCATGTCAGAACTGTAATGAATGAAAGGAATTTGGAATAAGGAGATTGGAATTATATAAATAAATGGAAATTCAAGACGGCGAACCTATAAGTGTGGGAAAGCCCAATATAAAAAATTAAATTAATTAATCAACTGTCACCGGAATTAAATGAGGTACTGTAAAATTTGTATACCACATATGCAAACGTATGTCTTGATATTATTACTGAATACTTAGAACATCTATCAGGGCAACTATCATTCGAAACCTGCTTTGAAATTTCTCCCAGAGAAGCGTTATAATGTACCAATATCATGTCCAGAAAAAAATTGCCGCTTTTAATAGCTAGGCACAAAAATCGAAGCTAGAATAAAGCAATGACAAAATACTCTCCGAAGCATATGAACGTCCCTGCTTGAATAGAGCGGAGTGCAGTGAGTTGGGATTGTGAGAGTTATCAATCCACCAAGTTAGGAGTTGTGTTACAGCCCTGAAGTTTATGAACGTCCCTGCTTGAATAGAGCGGAGTGCAGTGAGTCGGGATTGTGAGAGTTATCAATCCACCAAGTTAGGAGTTGTGTTACAGCCCTGAAGTATAAATGAGAGATTTGCAGCTGGATTCACTGTCTTGCAGTTAAACGCGGGATATAATGTTTTTGGACATGTTGGTACATCACATCGCTTCCCTGGGAGAAATTTCTAAGCAGGTTCCTGCCTGCAGTGGTTAACGTTTCCCTTGTAAGCAATCAACAATGCACAGTGTGTAGTTTAAGTAAGTAAGTACATTGTCTAAAATCCAAGCATTAAATTTGACCTTGGCTTCATTTGTTATTCGTATAATTTTTGTATTGTTTGAATTCTAACTAACTCAGTGGCACTATCATACCCGTAGGTTCATGGCCGCTCGAACATAAGCTCTCCATACATCCTTATCCCGAATTAATGTCTTCCAATCATCCCCTATTTAAATTATTTCTCTCAAATCATAGTTAATATTATTCTCCAATTTCATCCTTGGTCTACCAACTGGGCACTTTCCCTCTGGTTTACCTACAACAAGCTTCCATGCACGTCTTTCATCCCCATTCGTGTCACATGTCCTGCCCGTTGCAGTCTACGAGACTTAATTGTTGTTATATATGGATTCCTACAAAGACCATGTAGTTCACTGTTAAGTAGTCTTCTCCATTCACCTGTCTGTTCATCTCTCTTTGGTCCAAAAAAAATTTCCTAAGAACTTTATTCTCGAATACTCGTAATCTCCTTTCCTCCCTTAAAGTAAGAGTCCGTGTTTCGCAACCATATAATATAACTGGTAGAATAATAGTTTATATATATTTTTTTATGTTTAACGTTTTTTGAAAGGAGTTGGGACGTCAAGAATTTCTGTAATGCATAAGAGCACGCACTTCCAGAATTGAGTCTATGCTTAATTTCTTTGTGCATCTCATTCCTAAGTGTGATTATTGTTCCTAGGTATTTGAATTCACCCACTTCCTCAAAATATCTCTCATCCGCCATTAGCTCTCCATTTCCATTATATAATGTATTTCTATGTGTGACCGTATATTTAGTTTCTAGTTTATTATTTTTAAGCACACTAAAATACACTAAAATAAATTAACTATCTACCCATAAACGCTTACATTTATGGCCATACGTACAATAATCTCTCCATACAAACCTATCTTGGCTAGTATTTTCTAATCATTCCCTTTATAATTCATTTTCCTCAAACCATCCTTAATTTTATTCTACCGCCTCATTCTTGGCCTATCTGCCGGGCGATTTTCCTGTGATTTTCAACAAGGAGTTAACAAAATGTAATGGTAATTATCTTTGAATATATATTTAGATAAATACTTGCTTAGTAAAACTCAAATTAGTTAGATAGTTTTAATAAGAATAAAGATAATATTCTTGTTTTAAGATTTAGCAGGAATGTAGAATCAGTATTGACTTTGAGCCATATTTAGAGTTCTGTGAGTACTGTTGAATTGGCTGGTCGAGTTAATTTTCATTGGAGAAGTATTTATCGAGGTTTATCTCATCTGCAAAACAAATGTCCAGAGAAAGTGAAGCCCCAATAGTCCTAGAGCATCATTTGGCCATCGTAATCACTAATAATCCTTCTTTATTTATTAATTAAATAAAAATAAAACGTAGTTTTACTTGGTTTTCATATTTATTATATAATTCAGTGTACCGAAACAGCTGTCACTGAATTATATAATAAATATGAAAATCAAGTAAAACTATGTTTTATTTTTATTTAATTAATAAATATGGATTTTCATCAAGTAAACACCAACTCAATTGATTACTTCTTTATTTAGTTTGTCGGTTTATAAGTAAATACTGATGTATGTAACTAATGCTCTGGAGTTAACAGTGTTATTCACCTTTAAGTGAACACTTGCATCTTGTCTTAAATATTCTTCTTGTGCTAGAGATTCTCTTAGGGGTTATATCGGCATTGAACTGATTCCTCATTCAAATACGCTCTCAATGTCCTTGAGTGGTCGAAAATGTTTTATGTTATGAATGTTTTAAACATTCTATCCCGATAGGCCGTGTCACTGTAAGGTGCAGGAGTATGGGATTCCTAATTGGAGAAGTTAAACTATGCACAAAAAGAAAAAATACATCATGATAATTATGCCTAATAATGGATTATATATTAGAGGAACGTCGAGTAATTGGACCCTTATTTTGAATTTGATGTATCTTCTTTTAATGACGGGATTTGAATTATGTTTCATTACAGTGATTATCATTAGTGTTATAACTAGGAAATATCATTGTTATTTTATTCAAATATGGAAACATCTTCATAATTTATAAACTTGTTTACATTATAAGAAAGGTCAACTTTAACTTCCATATTCGGATAAAGTGGACCCCAGAGTCCACCATAGCGTTTAGACTATTTTAAGTTTATTTACTCTATTACTTTATACAGACAGACAAAAATTAATCTCAAAGTATTTGTGGCTGATCGTAATTAAAAAGCGTTGGTATTTATTTAATGTTTTAAAAATTATCGTTGATTATAACCTTCATACGTCATTCATCTGCAGACAGCGACGATCTTTCTGTTTAGGCAAAATTATAAGGATATTAAATAAAATTAATAATTAAGTGTATGGCCTCTACATAAAGCACCCTTGTTGATAAAATATACGTATTCGTCTAAAATGGACCCAAGTTCAGATTAACCGCCTCGTGGCGGGTTTACATTATCCGAATTCCTTTGTTATCTTTAAATTTGTATACTGCAGCCATGTCACATAATATCAAACCAAACCCATCAGATATTAAAACAGCATCTACGTAATATAATATATTTAGGACTTTTTTCAACATTTGTCATATTCAACTGCAGAAATTATGAATTAATTCTTAGCTTGAAAAACTTTTATATGGTCATTTTCACAAATATCACAAATAAACCCTTCTTCCCACAAAGAAAAAACAAAATTGGCCTTGAACATGTCAAAGTTGATGAGGGGAAGTAATTAAAATGTTTTCTGTTCCAGGGCAGCACCAATTAAAGAAGATATTGACAGGGTCCACTCAAACCGATGGTACACATTACTCCAAGTTTCTCTACTATTATAACAGTGATTATATTATTATTATTATTATTATTATTATTATTATTATTATTATTATTATTATTATTATTATTATTAATTTAGAATTGGGAAAAATAATTAACACTTTAAATTAATACTATTTGAAGATTTATAAGAGGACGTGATGTGGGAAGGAACGTTTGATTGTGTTGGACATAAAACGTTGGATGATTCATATAGCTTTTGTTTTGAGTTTTACAACAGTGTAATTGTGATGAGATTCCAGAGCAGTGTATCACGAGCTTGAGGCGAGTCTTGAGTTTTGATGTTAATTAATGACTTGTCATGATGTGACGTTTCATTTCATTGCTCCATGTGATGACCGAAATTATATGAGCGTTCCATCTGACAGTGGTCCTGATTTAAATGCAGAATACGCAAATACACAACTAAACTATGTTCACAAAGTTAACGTCCTAACCTGTTCTGTGTCAAAGTAAAGCACATTATACATACACATTCTAGCAAATCATTGTATATTAGTAATTTGTGTAGTAATACATTCATTTAATTCTATTACAATGTTTCCATGGAAATCATGTGAAGGACTGATAATGTATGTCATAGGCAATAAAGGAGATCTTGAAAGTTGTCACCGAACCATAATCTTCTTCTTAAGCCCTTTTTTATTTCCAGTACCGGGATGTCGAGGTAAAGTTCCACGCACGCAAATAAACAAAAATGAAATAAAGAGGACACATCACATCCCTTTATGTTTTATTGGGTGGATTATTTTAAGGAATTAGGCAAATGTTTATTCGCCTGTTTCATAAAGATAAAATTAATGATAAAAGTTGTTGACTGAACAAATTAGTAACTTAATATAAAACATAAAGGGGTTAAAAAATAATGGAAAAATTATCCTTCTAATCCTAGAGTCAGCCGTTGCTAACATTCAATCACGTGCATTTTCAGTTCTTAGAACCTTGCATTACTTCGAGAAGTAATCTTTCGCGAAGAATCGCGAGCACCGATTTTTCCCGAACATTCGATGTTTGTTATATAAACACAGTAGAGCAGTTGGTAATGATTGGAAAACATTAGGTCAGGAAATGGATGTATAGAGAGCTTATGTTCGCGCGGCCATGAACTTACGGGATTGATAGAACCAGTGAGTTAGTTAGAGTAGTTGGTAATTAGTAGTGGTCTGAAAAGTGACTAGCTAGTTGTAATCCGGGACAAAGGATGTGATCTTTTAACTATCACTGTTAAATGCTTTAGCGACAGTAAGGATATAAAATCAGAGGTTCTGTAATGTGAGGGACTTTAGAAAGAAAAAAAATAATATGTGCTCTTACAGTGATTTATTGTAAATATAATCTTTATTTATTTATCTAATGGCTGGTATTGTGGTCATAAGGCCATCAACCTACAAAGAAAATAATATAATAGCAAGCAGTAAATAAACAGTTAACATAATAAAATAATGTAAATAGAATATGAAAGTTTGGAAATTTATGTATAAAACAGGCGAAGTTGCTGTAATAGTAACTATGTACTCTGATACATCTTCAGTGATTTTTAAACGGCATTTTCATCGCAAACTTAGTACGAATGTATTACTGTGTTATATAATATAAATTGCAACTATGAACAACTTATTTTAAGTTACTTTATATTATTCATGATACAGTCTTACATGCATAGAGTTCTCTCTTAGAGCAGGTTTTTCACATCAAACTCAGCATTCTGCACTCTTTCATAACTCAGCCTTCCTTTTTATATCCGCAAACAAACCATTTATTTTAATATTGTCTATCATCTGATGCCTTTTCCTGCCTCCAACTTTCATTCCGTTGATCATCCATTCTACGGCATTCGTCAGTAGGCATTTTCTTCTTTAGCCAGTGGTCAATGCAATTTCTTTCTCTTCTTTAAGAGTTCGAGCATTGTTATTCCTTCAACCACTCTGTCTAACACATCTTTGGTTTTAATTTTGATTGTCCATTTTATATGCTCCATCTTTCTCCATATCCACGTCTCAAAAGCTTCCAGACGCTTTTCCTCATTCTGTCGTAATGTCCAAGTATCTGCACCACACAATGCTACACTCCACTCAAAGCACTTCACTAGCCTCTTACGTAATTATGTTGCCAAAGGTCCGCTGAAAATGCTTATCTTCGTGTTACAAGCTTATTTTTCCATTGCTCTCCTCTGCTTTACTTCTTGACAGCAGTTCATGCTACTACTGATAGTACAACCCAAGTATTTGAAGCTCTCCACTTGCTTAATGGTCTCATCTTTAATCCCCTTGTCTATCTTCCTTGGTTTTCTTCCTAATAAATGCAAGTCGTCTTTATGACTTTTCCTACATAAATAAAAAAGCATTCCATAGATATATTTGTATTATAGTAACAGTTTACTACTACATCTATCATTATTATTATTATTATATTATTATTATTATTATTAATTTTATTACCACCACTGTTACTATAGATCATTGCAAGGATAACCCTAATAGCATCGATCTGTATTTATTTACATGCATATTTTTAAATGGTATCCCCTGCAAACTGAGCACAGGCTAAACGCAAGGTAGCTGAGACCGAGAAGTTGCAAAACTAAGGCGCTTCTAAAATGTTTCAATATCACAACAGCATACGCTTATGACATGGTGATTACCTACATTGGTACGTGGTAGTGTGCGGACGTGTTTTCAGTTCTCGAGAACAGTGCGGTGTTGTCAAATTGTAAAAATGCAGGACATGAAGAAAATGCTGGAAGAGATGAGGAGAGAGATGGCCCAGGGATTCCGAAAGACGGAGGACATGGTGTCTATGGTAAACTCTGTCGTGGAGAGGGTTAAAGAAATAGAGGTAGCCTGGAGTAGTGTGGAAGACAGAGTGAGGTGGCTGGAAGAAAAAATGGACTATCTAGAAAATCAATCTAGAAGGAACAATATTGTGTTGTATGGTGTGGGGGAAGAGGAGAACGAGTCTTGGGACACTAAGGCAGTTATAACAAGGCATGTCCTAAGGCAAATTGGAATAGTTCTGCTAGAACGGGACATCGAACGCGCTCATAGAGTGGGTCGTGGACGGTACCCCAGGCCTATAGTGTGCATGTTAGCTCACTATAGGGATAAAGAAGAAATCATAAGGGAGGCAAGATATCTACGTGGCACTGGAGTGGCAGTGAGTGAAGACCACAGCCGGAGAGTGAGAGAGGAGCGAGCATTCCTGAAACGACATTTAGTGGACGCAAGGAAGCAGGGAGCGCAGGCTTTCATCCGTTTCGATAAACTGGTAATGAATGGACGGGTGAGGACTCGTCGAGAACTGGAGGAGATGTCTGTGTCCACGAAGGAAGCGGCAGGGACAACGCAACGGGAGACGACCTCTGAAAGGCAGAGTTCAAATCGCAATAAAACAACAAGGGAACGAGGTGAGTCGCGTGGAACGACATCGGAGAGGTAGAGTTCGAGTCCCAAGAAACCAACACGGGAACGAGAAGAATGCGAGAGAACTGACAACCCTGCAGAGAAGAGGACAGAAGACAGCAGTGTGAGGGAGGAAATCTCGGCGCGACAATTGAGAAGTAGGATGTCGGAAAAGCTTGCAAACACAATGCAGAAGTGCCGCCAAGAGCAGGTAAAGAAAACCGTAAGAACATAGAGGACAAACCCCCCTCTCAGAATTGCTGTGTGGAATATTGAAGGTTTGAAAAAACGAATGTCTTCCGACAGATTTATTGATTTTGTTAATTTTTAGTTTTATTTCATTTATAGAAACTTGGATGGGGGACAAAGACCATATTGAACTTGATGGATTTAATTGTATAAATAAGGGGAGGGGTAGTAAACAAAAAAGGGGAAGATATCCGGGAGGGATATTAACAATGTTGAAAAATAATACATTTAGACATGTTGAAAATGTTCATGTTGAAATACAGGGTGTCACGTGTATTCATGTAAAAAATCGGAGATCTTTGTTTATGTATCCTCTCGGTATATCGTCACCCGGCTGGGTCTCGACACGCTATATCTACCTTTTTTGATGACCTGGGAGATACAATGATAGAACTCGGACATAAATTCCCGTATGCAGGTACTCTTATAATGGGGGACTTTAATGGTAGAACTGGGAGAGAAAATATAATTTTAGGGACGGAAGAAGGAGAGGAAGATTTAAGAAAGGGATTTCGGGCGAGTAAGGATAGGGTTATTAATACGTATGGTAGAGAACTTCTGACGTTTTGCGACATTCATAACCTAGAAATGCTAAACGGTAAATACGGGGAAGATATTGAAGGGGAACTTACGTTCATAAACGGTAATGGAGGAAGTGTCGTGGATTATATGCTCTGCTCACAGAATCTTATTTCTAGGATTGCAGCATTTAAAGTAGCGGACAGAATCGAATCGCATCACTCACCTATCGAAATCCAATTAGAATTTGAAGAAGAGGGAAAGGAAGTGGGGAGCTGGAATACGGGAAGGAGGGGAGACACTAGAACTGTTAGGCGTTTCTGTTGGAGAGAGGATAAGACTCAGGAACTACTTAACAAACTAGAGTCTTCGACACCGGAGGTATTAGGCGATGTGGAGGAAGAGGTGAAAAAATTAAGATTACTAATGTGGGAAGGGGGGAAAAATATGCAGATTAGAGGAAAATCAGGGCAAAAACGATATGAAGGATGGTACGATAATGCATGTAGGGGAGGAAAAAGACGAGAGGGAGAGGGGCTTAGTTGAGGTTCAGAAGAAAGGAAGGGGGGTGGCGACTTCAATCGGAGGGTGGTTGTGGGTGTACATAGAGATGAGGAGACGATCATAAAGAGGTAGTAACGGCTGAGAACCAGGGGCGAATTGGGGAGCGGGAGAAATCTGGGAGAGAATTAATCAGGCTATGAAGGAACGGGATGTTACCAAAATTTGGAAAGTAATTAGGGAAATTAAATATCGTAATAAAGTAAATAAAATTTTGCCAGAAACTTGGGTACTTCATTTCGAAAGGGTGCTTACAGGAGGGGGGAATTGGGAGGGACCGCGGCTATTATTAGTTGGCCAAGACGTACCAATGCTAGACTCGGAGATAACAAAACTAGAGGTGAGGGATACGATTCGATCCATAAAAAATGGAAAAGCTCCTGGTCTAGACGGTATACCAGCCGAGTTCTATAAAGAAGCCTTGAAAATTGATAAATGGGGAGGGTACATAGTAGGTATTTTTAACAAAATTTTTGAAAAAGGAAGCTATCCAGATGAATGGTCCACATCAATACTGCATCCTATTTACAAGGGTAAGGGTGGAGTTAACAATCCGGACAATTACCGCGGTGTCTCTCTTCTGCCGGTGTTTGGAAAAATGTATTGCACAGTGCTATATAACAGGCTAAAAAATTGGATAAATTAAAATAATAAAATTTCACGATACCAAGCCGGGTTCAGGGAAGGCTTAAGGACGGCGGACAATCTATTTGTCCTGAGAACTCTAATTAACAGATGTTTGAGTGTCAAACGAGGCAGGTTACACTGTACTTTTATAGATCTGAAAAAAGCATTTGACTCTGTTGAACGCAATGCCCTATGGCAGAAATTATGGCAACTAGGAGTAACGGGAACTATGATTAGGGCGCTAATGGGAATTTATAAAAAAGTGGAGTTCTGTGTTAAATATGGGAGGGACCAAGTTTCAGAAAATATAAAGGCAGTTACGGGTTTAAAACAGAGATGCGTATTGTGACCATTGTTATTTAACTTATTTATAGACGATGTAGCTTTGATGCTGGAAGTAGAGGGGATCGATGCTCCAACGGTGGGTGGGCGAAGTATTCCTGTTCTAATGTATGCAGACGACTTACGCCTCTTTTCCACAAAAATATATGGCATGCAGAAGGGTTTAGATTTACTATCGACATACTGTACGACTTGGGGACTTGCTGTTAACGTTAGCAAACCTAAAGCCATGACTTTTAAAAACGGGTCGGTATACAGCGGGAGCAAAAGGTGTACATACCGTGGTGAGAATTTAGAAAATGTTAAAAACTTTGTCTACTTGGGGATGACTTTGACAATGAATGGAAAATAGACGAGACACATCGAAAATGCAACAATGAGAGCTAGGTGCCGGACAAGCGAGATGCTTACTAATATGTCAAAATTGCGAAACATACCGATGCGTACACTAGAACAGGTTTATTCTTCGACTGTGAGAGCGACCATGCTGTATGGCTCAGAATTATGGGGTTGGGAACGAACGGGAACACTAGATAAAATTCAACCTATGTTTCTTAAGAAAGCGATGAGATTAGCAACGGGGACTTCAAATTGTGGCATACTGAAAGAATTCGGTACATTTTCGGACACAATAAGGGGCAAAATTATGGCTATTAAGTATTGGTTGGACATAATAAACGGGAATCAGGCCTCGCTTAGAGCAGAGTGTTACAATGAACAGAAAAGGCAGTGTGTTTCGGGAGATTGGGTAATCGGTGTAGAAAGGGGATTGAAGGGCATAGGGATGGGTTGGGTATGGGAGAGGAGTACGCGGAATAATAGAAATGTTTGGAGGACAGTTAAGAAGAGACTAATCGATATAGACAGACAGTATATAGAAGCAGAGTGTAACCAGAAACTATCGCTCACCCTGCAGACGGAACTGAAACTTTCGTGGGGAAGGGAGACATATATTGACTCTTTGGATGGGGATGATAGAAGTGCTATTGCATGGTTTCATTTGGGGGGATGGATGGCCCATAATTTAACAAATGATCGTAGCTGAGCGGTTAAGGTAGGAAGCCTTGGTGCAGAGCTACGGGACTTGCGCTGGTTCGGGTCTCCATGGGGGAAGAAATTTTCTCATGGTATTTCGGCCAGTATGGGACCAGTGCCCACCCAGCATCGTGAGGCAATTGGGTAGCTACCATAAGTAGCGGCTCCAGGTTTAGGAACCAGCTATAACGGCTGGGGGACTCGACATGCTAACCACATGTCACCCCTACACTGGCTGTTGATCATCTACCTCTGTGATTGACACATGTGGATGTGAAGGGCCAGCAGCCGGCTGGTAAAAGGGCAACCGCTGAAAAGTGGAAAGACCCTCAATCGGATGAAGGCATTAAACTATGCCCACTATGCGATGACCATGAAAACTGGCAGCATATTATAGCATTCTGTAGAGAGACAGAACAACTTAGATTACAGATGCTGCCGGAGAGATTTCTCAGGTCGGATCGAGGGAGAGTGGCGTGTTGGGATCTTTTAGGACGGATCGAGAGTGAATCAAAAACATGTAAATTTTTGGGTACAGTAAGAAAATTGAGATATAACAAAATTGTAGATTAAGGATATATGTATTAACAATAAGAAGAATCTCAATATGGTCTTTGTTTTCGATCTTTAATCATGTTATATAATAAGTAGGTCGGATAAGTTGAATAGTCTGATAGTGCATTTAATGTCTGCAGGGACGGGGGGAGGGGGGTACGAGCGTGCGGTGTGTATATGTGTGGGTGTGTGTGGGTGTATGTGTGTGTGTGTTTTTTTTTCTAATTTGTTTTCTAGCATTTTTTTTAATATTAATGTACGGAATCTGGATGAATGTAGATATGTATTATTGTGATTTAGTGTAGACATAGATTTTACTTATATGTAGCCTGTTATTGTTTTTTGATACAGGTGTATTTGTAGGTATTTGTTTATATTATTAGTTATATTTTTTTATTCATGGAAAAATAATGCACGTACGGCCAAGCAGGCCCTGCGCAATGTAAATGCATATGTATTTTCTTTATTCTGAAAAAAAAGGCAATAAATTCCATTATCTACCATACATCGAAAAAGCTCAAACAGCGTTCGACAAACTCGTAACATGGGCTAAAAGAACGACCTCGAAGTAAATGAGAAGAAAACAGTAAAAATGACCTTCAGGAAAGGAGGAAGACTAGCAGCAGATGACTGCATTCGGTATAAGGGAGACCCACTGCAACATGTAAACCAGTTCAAATATCTGAGGGTCACACTGCAAAGCCGAGGTGACACCATCGACAAGCACATCAAAGAACGCGCCTTAGCGGCCAGAACAACAACGAACAGTATTAAAAACCTGAGTAAACTATTCCTGGAGACAGCAATGACCATCTTTCTATTAAAAGTCGCACCAATCATGACCTATGGACTAGAAGAGATTTCGAAGAACCCAAATAAGGCAAACTTAGAGGTAATAGAGAAATTAAAAGAACACTTTTTAAAGACAGCGCTTAGGGTATCAAAATACATGCCTTCACGCCTAACATACTGACAAAGGAATCCTTCTTCTTAGAAGAGCTCCACCTGGACCTTCTCCTGCGGGCAACAAATGCCAACAAGGAACTGCTGAGGGAACTAAACGAGAAAAGTAAACAGATATGGCCTGAGTTCTACACGACGGATGAGATGACCTACAGGGAATGGACAACAGCCAGATACGACCTCAGACACACCGTGACGAGAGTCGCGGTCCATGGTTTCCACCATAGGATATGCACAACAGTGAAACGTCATAACCCAGAAGAAAAGTGCAAGTGCAAACTATGTGGGTCGCACTGCGACCGATATCACCTATTACAGTGCAAAAACATAGGAACATCGATAACAGACTTCTGTAAGACATGAAAACAATTCTTTCTACACGGCCATTGGCTGCTATAATACTTGCAGCTTAACTATGGAATTGTAGGCGTGGTAGCTTCCCGTTTGAAGGATGATGACAATTATACGGATGATGATGATGATGGCCATATGATTTCGGGGACCGTTTGGGCCTTAGCGTTTTCCATACATTTATATTACAGATGAGGAAAAACCCCGATAAAGACCTCACCCAGAAAAACTGTCCCGACCGGGGATCGAACCCGAGCCCGCTGCGTGACAATGCAGCACGCTACCTCGAGACCACAGCGGTGGACTACATATATATATATATATTTATTTTTTTATTTATTTATTTATTTAGGAGAAAATTATTTTTTTTATAACGCACACACATCATCATTCTTTTTGTATATGTTTAGATGTGTTTGGTTGTGTATGTACTGCAGACATAGCCATACACACATATACATATATATATATATATATATATGTGTGTGTGTGTGTGTGTGTGTGTGTGGTGCTTCCCGTTTTTTTAATATATATATATTAAAAATACCACAACTGTAATTCCCTAGAGCTGCAAAGCATAGCGTGAAAATGCTATGATTGCAGTTAATGACCTGCCCTCGGACAGAATTACTATGGATGAAGATATATATATATATATATATATATACTTGTGTGTATGTGTACGTATGATCAAACAGTTGCAATATCGTTGAAAATGTATATTTCTTTCTTTGAATAAGTTGATAAATTTCCACTACAGCTAAAATAATTATAATAATAACAACAAATAATAATAGTATTATTACTATTACTTCTTTTACTATTGTCATTATTATCACTTTTAACCATACTGTTATTATCATTATTATTACAGCATTTTCACTTCATTCCGACACTAGATTAAAGCGTGTATTCACCACAATTATATAAAACAAGTATCCACATCAAGATTAAAACTATGTCGTACAAGATGTCAGTTGATATTCTGGTTAGACAACCAGATAGCCGTTGAAATATGCGGTCAGTACTGAGCGGTTTCGCAGGTGGAATCAGGAGTCATTAAATGTTCATGTGAATATAACTATTACTGAATGAAATAGTATTTAATACAATTTGATTCAGTATTGTCTTATTTGTTAATTGGTGTTCAATAATAATTGGATATTTAATATAATTTGATTCAGTATTAATTGTCTTATTTGTTAATTGGTGTTCAATAATAATTGGATGAAATCTAGAACACAAGCTAAATGAGCGCAAGAATTTCAATGATTTATCCACCTCCTGTCCACCGCTCTGATCTCGTGCTGCCTTGTCATGCAGCGGGCCCGGGTTCGATTCCTGGGTGAGGTCTTTTTTTTGGTTTTTCCTCACCTGCAAGACAAATATCAGGAAGCTTAAGGCACAACGGTCCCCGATAATCATCCGTCTAGCATCAAAATCATTCACTGGTGTGGAAAGCAATGGGAAGCTGCCACACCTATAATTCCCAAGTAATGCTGCAAAGTATAGCATGAAAATGCTATGATTGAAGTGAAAGTCCTGCCCTCGGGCAGAACACTACAGATAGATCCACCTTCTGGTCAATTAAGGCATTACGTGGATGGGTTGTGTCGATTAAATTTTGCTCTGAGACTTTAATTTTGGTTTGAGTTTTTTTACGAGGCCGAAAAAATTTCAAACTCGGCCCCCATTGCTTATCTCCTATTTAAAGGCTTGTTCCATTGATTTTTTATTCAAAAAGTCTATCGATCTCGGCCGAATTTGAGCGGCGATCCACGCGACCAAAATAAAGAAACATATTCCCTAGACCACCGTGGACGATGATGATGATAATTATAATGATGATGATAATAATAATGATAATAATAATAAAATCAAATTGATATTTCTTTCCTGCTTTATTTCCATAAAGGTAAACGTTTATCTTATGGATTTAAAATTATTATTACTTTTATTATTACTATTATTATTATTATTACTATTATTATTACTATTATTATTATTATTATTATTATTATTATTATTATTATTATTATTATTATTATTATTGGGGGCACGCCGTAGCGTAGTGGTTAAGGCACTGAGCTACAAGCCGGAGGGTCGAGGGTTCAAGTCCCGTTGGGGTCAGGATTTTTAAACTGACCCAAACCCTCTGGCGGCACCATGGCCCTGGGGTCGACTCAGCCTCTAACGGAAATAAGTACCAGACACTTGTTCTGGGGGTAAAGGCGGCCGTCACGCAGGGCTGACAACCCGGCTGACATAAAGTGCCGATTGTCTAGAAAAAGTGGGAGCCTTAACCTCTTACTACCCCAAGGGCCTCCGGGCCTGTTGTGGGATCACTTCATTATTATTATTATTATTATTATTATTATTATTATTATTATTATCATTATTATTTTATCCGACGATGTTAAGACCATATCATGACGTGATTTTCTTGAGATTATAACTGTGTTTTTGCATTGTGATGTACAAACGTTTCCGAGTTCTTGCTGGGTAGGTGTGTTAACAAAGATTGATTACATCTTTCTTACCAATTTTTAGCCCACATCTCACTCAAAGTTGGAATATCACCAGATGGTTATTCATTTTTATCGAAAGGAAACACACAAAATCTTGGGATGGTTCAGCTTTCAGGGGAACCTTCACGGTTTGTTCATCATTTAAATTGACATTTCCTATGGGGAACGAAAATGAATTTACTGATTTCTTTCACAAATGTGTAAGTTTTTGTTGTATATTTCATATTATTAATTTGTGTTATTCGAAAATAGAAAACTTTCAAAATTAATAATGGGAAAGGGAAAACTTTGGAGAACAAACCCATTACGAAGAAAAAAGTATAGGTGTGAGGGTAATATGTGTATGGATCGTAAGGAAATTTAAAACGGGAATATGAACAATTTTTAATTTTCTGAAGATATGAACAAGTGGATGTCCTTAGTGAATGAGGTATAGAATTTCCATAAGCAATAGCGTTGCTGCCTCGCACGCAGCGGACACGGGTTCGATGCCCAGTCGGGACTAGTTTCTTGGTCTGTTATTCTGATATAAGGCCAAATATTTTTAATTTTTACACAGTGACCTGGAGAGTGTCTCCTAATGAATTTAAAAAGCATTAATACATTTTATATCATTATTTTAATTTAATTTAAGTAGAACATTATATTTAGTTTCAAAAGTTCTAGTTATCATTTCAGTTTTTATTACACTCAACGTTCACTGCATGATGGACACAGTGAAAAATCCAGCTAAGTCAACTTCCCTTGAAACCTAGAAACGTATTATTAGTTTACAAAATCCATACTTCCTTATGTGTTTGCCAAAATTTGGAGTTAAATAAACACAAGACTAAACTGTATGTTTTACTGTTTCACACTTGTAAATTATAGCACTTTACAGTGAGAATCTATTGATACCACAATCTACATTTCGACAAAAACATGACTTATACGGTTCTTACCCTGTACCCTTCATATTTATTCTGCATAACGTATCATTATTGTATATTTATATATCCATCCATAGTAATTCTGCCCGAGGGCAGGTGTTTCACAAACATATTCAAGCTATGCTTTGCAGCTTTACTAGGGAATTATAAGTGTAGTAGCTACCCCTTGCTTTCCACACAGGTGAAGGATGGTAATGATAATAAGGATGATGATGATGATGATGATGGCCAGATGATTTTCGGAGACCGTTGGGCCCTACGCTTCCTGACATTTGTCTTACAGGTGAGGATAAACCCCGAAAAAAACCTCACCCAGGAAGCTGGTCCCGACCGAGAATCGAACCCGGGCCCGTTGCCTGACAAGGCAGCACGGTACCTCGAGACCACAGCGGTGGACTATTTCTATATAACATATTTTTTATAAAGATGATACCTAACATAAAAAATTGTTTTAATTCATTTTATGAGTTTATTTAATCAATCTAATTTGTTAGTCTCGGTCTCTGGTTTTCAAATGTACAATATATAAAATTCTGTGAACACAAACTATGTATTATTTTACAAAATACTTCTAGCTCCTCTCAACAAACTGTAAAATATAATATAAACTATTACCTGTCCAATTCTTTATCGATACGACTGTCGATAAACTACTCGTAATTTGACTGTTAATTAGATCAATTGATTGTTAGTCAAATCACTTGATGGCTGAAGTCGTTCTGTCAATCTTGGCTAAGATTTTACCACAGGAAATGCTGACTTATATTAGTGAAACAAAATTGTGTTTTTTGGAGATTCGAATTTAGTTTGACCACAGTCAATTGGCTTGTGTAAATTTGATGAAACCGGCCATTAATCAAATATACGTATAAACTAAAATTGAATAAGCAGGAAGATATTCGATTACACACCAAGTAACTACACAGATAAGGATCCTCCTGCTACTCAATTAGTGTTATTAATTTAACAATAATTGGCTTTAATATATTATTTTACAAATAAATCGTCTGTTACGGCAAAAAAATTATGCATACATAAAAAGTTATTAACATTAATATTACTTCTAATAATTTAAATAAAATATTAATTATTCTCAAATAACAAAAATCTAATTAAATGTTTATAGATTTCATTAAAAAACTTAGGTTATTATAAATTTATTCAAAATTATTTATGCGAATAGTATAAAAAATGCCATTAGAACACAGAAGAGAGCGAAGTAGAAGAGGAAGTAACAATACTGGAAACTCTCTGCCGAAAATTAGCAAAATATTAGCTCCGTCCCTTAATTTGGGTGACGAGAACACGGGCCGAGGAGTTGTAACTGAGATTACTACCTAAGGCTATCCATATGCTAATGAAGAGTTAGGACAAACACGATTGTCGAGTTTACCCTGTCCTCTCGGAATGTTAAAGGAGCTTGTGGTCTCACAGTCTGGTCTAAATATGCTCCGCTTGATAATTCACTGTTACTAGGAAACGCCAATCTTCTCCTCATCTTAATACACCAACATAACACAGTCGGTGTTAACAATAAACAGCTATTGCAGTTTAAGAAAACCCAGAAATTCAGTTGGTTCTCAAACTTGATATAATAAAAATAATGTTTCTGAGTAATAAAATAATCTTTCACAACGCTTTTGATTAAATTTAAATATTCTTAACACAGTTTAACAAAAATTAATTGTGGAATATAATGAAACAGAAAGGCGTGCCTCAGCACTTAATAACTGCAATAAAAAGTCTATATGTAGAAAATAAAATAACAATAGAAACTGGAGTAAAAAATAAAAATATAGCAGCATCAATAAATAGAGGTGTAAGACAGGGATATTCTCTTTCATTGTCCCTTTTTAATATTTATATTAACGATATCATATATAATTGGCAGATAAATTTGGACTTATATTTCAAAATAAGAAATAACATCTCAGACACCTTACTTTTGCAGACGACCAAGTTATATTATCTAGCTCAGAAGATGGTCTACAGAAATCGCTCTTTCAGTTAAATAACATTATACAGAATTATAATTTCAAAATACCTATAACTAAAACGAAAATCTAAGATTTCTAAAGGATCAGAAACTATAAGAGCTAAAAATAATTCTGGAGGGAAAACCCGTTGAACAAGTGAACCATTTTAAATACCTGAGTTGTGAAATCTGCTATTTTAAAACTGAAGGTCTATTTAACAAACTTAATAAAATTAATTATATATGTGGCACAATTAAGAGAATATTTAAAAATACAAGAAAAGAAACGAAAATAAAATTTTAGCCAGCAGTGGCAGTCCCTTTACTGTTATAAGGTAGTGAATTTTGGGTTTTAACTAAAAGAGAAGAGACGTTCATAGAAGCAGCTCAAATGAGATTTTCTGAGAAGTGTAACTCTTCTGTAAGCTTCTAAATAAAAGAAGCAGTGAAGATATTAGAAATTAGCTAAATATTTTATAAATAAAATAAAATAATATAGGAAAAACTGGAAAGAACATGTTCAAAGAATGGAAGATGAACGCATAAACAATTATACTTAATTACAAACCAAAAGGAGACAAGAATTTTGGTAGACCAAAAAAAGAGAATGGATTCAACTTTTCGAATGAGAATCTATGAGACCGAAACAAGTCACATGGGCTTAATCCGTGATTGTTGATGATTATGGTGAGGATTCTTAGCATAGTGAGGCGGTGGAAAACTTAGGAATTCTTTTAAAAATAACCTTCTTCTTCCGAAATAAGAACAGGTCCGGGACACATTTCAAGGTAGAACTCGATATTTGTCTGTCCTCATTTTTGCCTCTTTCAAAGGCACGTTTTCAAACTGACCTATGGGGTAAGGCACTTAATGGATGTGTGTTCAAATAAATCGGTTGAATATGTTTTCTATTACCTTGATAAACTTTAATTTAGATTCCCTCTCATAATCCCGAATTGATTTATCCCAATGATCGTTTCTACAAAAATGGTATTTCCCAAATACATTTCCCTAAAACCATTCTGTTAAAGTATTTGTCTATATTAGAAAATAAAATACAAATATATAATTTCATGTGTAATCAGATTAGTGTTAAAATGAAACGCTAATATAAATATCTCACATTTTAATTACTGAGTCATTCAATTAATATAATTTTATACTGTGTTTATATTATCGTTACCATTATTATTATCATTCCCATTATTACTGTTAAGTAAATTTAGGGCATAGTATATCATAAACTAAATATCGTTTATAGTTAAATATTATACGTTATAAATAACAAACTAAATAAGTTTTATTTAATAACAGGAAAACTAAAAAGAACTTTGAAACATAAAGCAAGGAAAGACTCTATAATGAAATTACACAAGTCAAAGGCAGTGCCTATTATTATTTATGGATCCGGAACATGGACAGTGACAACACAACAATCAGCCAGAATACAAGCTGCTGAAATGAGATTCCTCAGACCAATAGCAGGATACCAAAGAAGACAAAAAACATAACACAGACATAAGACAACAACTAAAAGTAGAGGAATTAAACACAATAGAAAAATACAGAACAAACTGGAAAGAACACTTGGCAAGGATGACTGAGAATAGAATACCAAAAGTAGCATACAACTATTCACCACGAGGAAGAAGAAGTTTGGGAAGAATAAAGAAAAGATGGAAAGAGCAGCAATTTGGAGCCGGAACAGGCTAGTAAATAAGCCTAAACCGCGAAGAAGAAGATTATACGTACATATGGTTGTGACTATATTTCTGTTGTATTAATAATCCTGAATTTATATTTGTTCTTTCTGTCCAATGTAGGTTATTATTTACGTCAGTTTTGCTTCAGTTATAACTTGAGAATTTAATATTGGGTTAATAATATTTCGGGTTAATGTATTCAGGAAAATAGCTTTGTGGACATAATTTCGAAATCGAAATTCGGATATTTGTAGGTTACAAAGAGTAGTCATTCGGTATCATGGGTCCCTGAAAGGTAATTCGAGAAAAATGTAGGAAACACTGAAATGACATTTAGTGTTTTCTTAGTCGACAAAAAAGTATAAATTATATTATTCGAACAAATCACACATCCTCTAATTGTATTAAAATACCATCAAATTAAATAAATCTCATGAACAGGTTTTAATTTTTACATTAAGGTATACAATTAAAGATATCGTAGGTTCATATTAAAATATTTATAGTCAAGATGAACAAATGTATTCTAGTTTGTTGTGGTCGTATTTACTATTATTTTACAACTCTTTTCACTAAATTAATATTAAATTAATTTTCTAGAAGAATGTAAATGTATATTTTATAATTGTAAGAAATATTGATTTTAGTACATAAATATATTCACCGTTATTTTTAATAATACTTATATATGGTATTAAAAGATTCCGGGCTATGTGGCCGTGGTCTATAACTGGCGCTCCCTCAACTGCGGAGGGCATCTTCAGTGGCGAAGGACAATTTCAATAGAAAAGATGAAGGAATAAAACTAGCCAAAGCCTGGTATCACACATTAGACAATAGACAGTCAAAACCAATCGAACCAATCGGAAGCCAGTATGATGACATCGAGCTAATCAGCTACGACTCACGTGATGTCAGCACTAGTATAAAAAGAGCGTCCATGTTTCTGCCGTTCATTCGCAGTCGAGTCTACGACAGGGAAACAACAGCTGGAAGCGCTCGCCACTGTTGTTGCCCTCCGCAGTTTAGGGAGAAACGTCTGGAATAAACGCCAGTTATAGACCACGGCCACATAACCCGGAATCTTTTAATACCATGATTACCGGCCGTGAAAGCCAGCATTCCATAATACTTATATAGTTTCCACATTTCTACTGGTTAGTGGAATAGAATGTTTACATCCTTAAAAATAAATTATTATTATTATTATTATTATTATTATTAATTATAATATTATCATTATCATTATGCGCCGGGGAGCGGAACGGGCCAACAGGCCCATACCTTCAAAATGATGATGATGATGATGATGATTAACATTATTATGCATAGGTTTTATCAATATTTGGTCCGCTAGGCTTTTTTCTTCCTTAGATAGTCAAATGAAACACTTATTTAGGTAATCTATGCTTCGGCATTCTTCTGACTTTACTGTACCATTATGATGGTCTATATTTAATTAAGTCCAATATCAAATTTAGGCCATTCATTTCCTGCCTGAGTAAAGTTTTTTTTCCATTTCTTAATCGACAATGATCATCTTTAAAAGTTAATTTATGTAAACATAAAATGTATTCTCTTATTTTGAATAGTAATAATAATAATAATAATAATAATAATAATAATTCCTGCCAGGGAAACGGAAACAATTTTAAATACAGAAATAGATGTTTTAAGAAGATCAGCTGGAAAATATAAAATGGATAGAATACGAAATAAAAAATAAGGGAAATTATGGGTATACACGAGGAGCCGGCCATCATAGACATCATGGAAAATAAAAGATTACAGTGTTATGGCCATGTAAAAAGAATGCCAGAGCAAAGATTGCCTAAAATTGTTATGGAATGGATCCCATAGGGGTACAAGCAGCTATGAATATCAGAGGATTAGAGGAAGGTCAATGGATGGACAGAGAGGAATGGCGTTTGGTTTCCGGAAGACGGAGGCAGCTGCCATGATACCGGATGAATAATAATAATAATAATAATAATAATAATAATAATAATAATAATAATAATAATAATAATAAAAGTTAAGGCCTTAAGACGTTTTATACCATTTAATCAGGTTAGATAAAATTTACAACAAATTTATATTACATTATAATTACAAAGAAATAAACGTTATCTCACACAAAACATAAAATTATTGTGTCGACGTTTCAATCTCCTGATTTGAAATCATTTTCAAGATATGGTTGTTTATAAATGTATTGAACATACTACGTACAATAAATTTATAAACAACCATGTCTTGAAAATGATCTCACACAAGGAGATTGAAACGTCGACACAATAAATTTATGTTTTGACTGAGATAACGTTTATTTCTTTGTAATTATAATATTAATTACTCTCAGTGAAAGATAATTTTTAAAAAGTATAGGCCTAATAAATTTACATTACGTTGTACAGTGAAAGAGTATTTCCGAGTGAAAAAAAAATGATCACAAAATCAAACATGGTACTGATTATTCATCATCATTCTGCTCTTCTAGTCATATATTAGGAAGACATGTGACCGTTACTCACTCAATATATTTTTTATTTGGAGGTCTACTGACTTTTTCCGTATAGCTTGTATCAATTAATAAGCATTTAAATACTTCCTCTGCTTATTCTGTTGGCGTGTTTCTTCCAAATTATACCAAAAAAAGGCTAAATATTGATATACTGCAGTAACACAGTTTATAAACAATATAATGAAGATATCGTGAAACTGATTGTCAATGGAAACTGGAGATAGTGATTAATGTGGCTATATTACTCTGTTCTAAAGTACGAGTTATAATATATAATTTCATATACAACATGCAATTTTTACATGCGATATAATGTATTAATGGTAATGTGATGTAAAACAAAGTTAGGAAGGTTTGAAACGTAAATCCTCACGATTAGTCAATTCTATATACACTGTTTTATAATTACGTTGGAGGATGTCAATTCTAAAAATCGTATAAAGTATTAAAATCGTTTACATTTTAGGTATTCGGATGTTCGTTATTGATTAAATAAGCAATTTAATTCTATGTTCTATGTAACACTTATCTTCTCATAAAAACGATCAATCTTTTTCGTGTTATACATAGTGAATTTAATGCAAAATTCTGAAGGAACGAGTAAGGTGTAATGAAGTGAACTCGGTTTCGCAATATAAAATGCACTTTACAGAACTTGTATATCGATCTGCTGAATCATCGTGCTTCTCGCTATGCACATCATGACAGTTGAAGTTTTTAGCTCAGTGGAGTGTGCTCCATCTACGTCAATAGAGAAGACATTCAATTCGAAAGAACGCGACGAACCGAACATCTGAAATTTTATTCCTGAAGGTGCCTGTGACATTATCATAAAATCTATTAATTCCTGAATTTAGTTTCCAACAGTACCAATTTATAAAATCTTAAATTGATCATATTGGTGATCAATAGCGCAATTATTATATTCAGTCACTTAAAATTTAAAAAAAGCTGCTAAAAAAGGACAAGATATTATTTGAGAATCAGATTACCGACCTCACGGGGCAAAAATGCGTATGTGTGTGCGTGTGCGTACACATGCATTTGCATTTACTTTTCTGGCGTAAATAAAATACGAAAAGTAGTGAATAATATGAATTAGAAGCAGTGATAGAATTAATAATAATAATAATAATAATAATAATAATAATAATAATAATAATAATAATAATAATAATAATAATAATAATTAGAATAACCCGAAGATAGAAAACTTCCTAGATGATTATTTGCAGAATGATGAATAGAGATGTTATGCAGTTAATGTTTTCATACTGTCGAACTTAAGATATTAGTTAATTTGGATTTAAATAATGACAGCAATTGACAGTCCCTGGGAAGTGAGTTCCATGCTCTAGTCATAGAAATTGTGCAAGATTCAGAGCATAGACATGTCCTGTGCTGTGGTATCAAAAGTAAAGAAGAGTCTTGTGATCTTGTTCCTAAATTGTGAATCCTAATGTCACGATATCAGCAATAGGGAATATGGAAAGATAGCTAAGAATTTTACGTAGAGCAAATTTGGAAGTTTAGAGGAATAGAATGTTCAATTACAAAAAGAAAATTTTAAACATCGAAAAACAGATTTTTGCGGCCTTTCCTAGCTATGATATGTTAGTAAAACAAGTAAAAACAAATGAAAAATTCAAATATAAGCCAAACCTTAAATTATCAAATATTACAGATAATATGTAAACTTGCGGTACCAATGAAATCGGGATAATGTTAATAATAATAATAATAACAATAATAGTAATAACAATAATAATAAAAATTATAATAATAATAATAATAATAATAATAATAATAATAATAATAATGAAGCATGGAAGAAAATAACTAATTTGAAGGAGAATAAACATGAAAAATATGTTGGAAACTAAATTTCGTTGAAAGACGAAAACCATACTTCAAGAATATTTTTAAATGAGTACAGACAGAATTTTTTGGTAAGCACGACAAAAGAATTAGAAGAAAGTAAATTGAAATACATATATATATATGTGTATATAAATAAATAAATAAATAAATATATATATATGAATAAGAAAGTTTTCAAGGATTTTCCGCGTCTTGGATTCAAACTTATATCTGCAATATATCATATATATATATATATATATATATATATATATATATATATATATATATATATATAATGTAAATATTCTCTTTAAAAGTTTGCTTAACTGTTATGTTAGCCACTAGATGTCAGTTGGAAGGACTTCCCGCTACCTCTTGTGTGAATTGAGAATACTACATATATAAGAAAAATGTATGTTTGTGTTGGAATACTTGGGTAGCTCAGTTGGTTAGAGCGCTAAACGTACAGAATGTAGAGACTCGAGTTCAAATCCAGACTCAAGCATTCATTTTTCTTTTCTTATCATATATATATATATATATATGTATTGTTTATTCTGAAGCTATGAGAATTACTATTATATATTCAAACAAACAATATAATATATGGAGTTGGTGGAATTATTTTGGAACGTTTACAAAAGATACTGACATTGTTCAATTTGTGAAACCCTTATTAAATTAATTAGAGTTCGGGAAAGATTCGGAGAATGTTTTAAAATATATTAAAAAACAATAATTTTAAAGCGAATTTCTCATACGTATGAAGTTGTGCGCGAGAAAAAAAAAATTCTACAGAAACATACTTATTGGCTAGAAGTGAATGTTAACTTTCTCGATTTTAAGAATATAGAATGATACCAGTCGTTGAAAAATCTTGTTGTACCTGGTTATGGGATTGGGAGACAAAAAAAAAACATTTCGGAGAGGCTGGAATAAAAACTAAAAGAAAAAAAATGTTTCTCCACTTACGCAGGAATTCCCTCGCGATAAACTTGCTCCTGGAACAGAAATGTCACCTCAGTCATACGGTAAACTGGATGCTGCTGGTGTTTTAAAGAAATTACTCAAAAACCTCCAAAAAGTGCTTCAAAATATAAGAAACAATACAATTTATCTACTCAATTCCCCTATCTTATACACCGAATGAAACTCGTCTATTTTGAGAAATTAACAAAGCGTCATGAGACCAGGAGCCAAAAAGAGAGGTTGTGATATTTACCTTCCCTATAATGATATTTGGGTTTTGGGTCATCCAATTCCATATTCCATAACCTGATGGAACAAGATTTTCCAACGACTGGCATTGTTCTAAATTCTTAACAACGGGAAAATTATAATTCACTTCAAGCCAATCACAATATATCTGTACAAATATTTTTTCTCGCGCAAAACTCCATATTTTTTTTTAGAAAATCACTTTTAAAAAAATATATTGTTCTTAATATATTTTTAAAGATTCTTAAAAAATTCCCCTAACTCTAATTTATTTACTTAAAAATCATTTATTTCCTCTATGGACACTTTTCTTCATATATTAAACCAAACAATTTTCTGCGCCAGACGGTAGGCCTCGGCTGCTAGCCGCCTAATGTAAAGAAAAGCTAATTACAGAAAATGCAATAATTTGCACACATGTTATTGTGCGAGATAAACTCCATAAATCACTCTACATTTTAACTAAAATTTGTACTACCCTACAGAGCTGTTTTTTTTTTTTCGTAGCCCAATTTGAAATAAGATGTTTGTGTATTTTTTTTAGAGTTTCGAAGATATGATTCCACGTGTGTTTAACATAATAGGCCTATATGGTTATATAGAAAATCGTTAAATATCTCAATGAAAAGTACAAACCTTGAGATAAAGTCTCCATAAAGAATAAGAAGAATAGCTCACTGAACTTGAACACACAACGTCTTTACTTTCCACAGCTCAAAACACAATTGCGAAGCGGACCAAATGAGTTCTTAACTATCGGCAACTTCCGATGTTTACGTTGTCTTCATAAACTTTAGAATTCTACTCTCCTATTCAGATAAGTTAAAAATAGTCATCTGACAAATATAATAGAGTGAAAAAAGATGAATTGGCAAGGCTGAGTGAAAATAGTTTAAGCTAGATTTCGAATTTGGGCCACTGTGCGGTCTGTGTGCTAAAATCTAAATTTTGAGAAAAAATAAAAAAATGGCATTGCCTTTATCACAGTTTTTGATAGCCCTGGTGCATACTTCTGGCTAAAGTTTGAACTTCTCGCAGACTGAATATTACATATCCCGGTTTTTACCGCACAGGATTAGGCAAATAGCCTATATTTTAGCAAATAAATGAAAATGAATTGTTCTGGCATTCAGCCAGGTTTTTATCTCTAGTCAAGAATTTGTATAGTCTCTATTTGGGACAAAAATGAATGCAGATATATCTCAAGAAGGAGAAGTTAATGAGTTAATAAAGAGGGTAAATCTGCAAAACGAAAATTAAATGGTGTTTTATGGGATCAGAATGAAAGATCTAAAAAATAAAAGTTTTCATGCAGTAGAAAGGCGTAGGATGGCATACGGTGCAAAAACATGATAATTAAAATCTAGAACAATAAATAAACTTTTCCTTGGTTTAGGAGCCTATATTACATACGTCAGACTGATTTAAAATCTTTAATTTCTGATTCTTCAGCAGCACATATATGGATCGTAATTGGTGAGCTATTAAATTTATCTTATTGAGACTTATGTCTGTCCTACATTTTAATAACACTGATCAACAAAAAATAAACTTTTTTTTTTGTCTCAGAAAAAACTGTGATTGTGATAGTATTTTTTCTCCTGAAATCAAATATGATATCGGTTTTTCTCCATCACCCAATGTTTCCGAGAGACAGGAATTTATAATTTCAAACACTTCAGTATTTTCTACATTCGTAACTACACAATATTCGAACATTCGGACTCACCTAGAAAGTAAAAAATGACGATTTTATGCTATATTTCGCCTGTGGAGCATCTCTCTCGATGGTCCAACAATAATCGGCCAGCATATTATGATTCCATTTGCCTTGATATGTATTTTCCATAGCTGAAATCTCCTAAGTTACCTCATTTGGTTTTGTTTTGCAATGGGAAAATGGACGAAAAAACGTTTATTAAAAGATAATCATTTAAATCCATTAATTGAAATTGAAATAAAAAAAAACTGTGGGTGATGGAGAAATTCCGAATACATATTTGAAAACATGATAAAAACTGTATTAAGTACAACTATTGGTACTCATGAGACAAAAATCATGTTGACCAGTGTAATTGGTCATGGACTATGTTCGTCAGGTTTATTTGGTTTAGCAACTATTACATACGAGCGGTTGGGAAGATGAAAATTACTAAAACCAATAAGAATGTATAAAATTTTATACCAAGTATATTTTAATGATGATTTTTATGAAGATCATGCCAGTACGAATCCAGCCGTTGTCCTGCATGCTAGTAATGTAACGTTTCGACTCCTGCTCACATTCCAGTCAGCACTGTACTCTGTAGATTGAGCATAGTCTAAAAAAACGCATGTCAGTGTGTTTTAGAATATGCATAGACATCGATATGTGTGTTTATGCAGCTATAGGTATCAGGGAATAAAAGAGAGATCTAAATGGGTTCCATTTTTTTGCAGAGTTTAGTTTTGTGCAACAAAGTTCACCCTTCCTTTCCACTAAACTTGAGTATGCTATATGGGCCTATTAAATATGTGCATATAATATTAGTGATGATGAAGAAATGATTCAAGAACTAGATTTTGAAGAAAATTTGATAGAACCAGAAAATTGTGGTAATGATTAAAATACATTAGTGCATGTTTGCTAACACCTGTTCTCTATAAACTAAACATAGCCCAGAAGAACTTACGTCAGAGTGTTCATGAATAGGTTAGCTGTCCTTGATTCGATGTGTGTATTTATGCAGAGAGTGTTCATGAATAGGTTAGCTGTCCTTGATTCGACGTGTGTATTTATGCAGAGAGTGTTCATGAATAGGTTAGCTGTCCTTGATTCGATGTGTGTATTTATGCAGAGAGTGTTCATGAATAGGTTAGCTGTCCTTGATTCGACGTGTGTATTTATGCAGAGAGTGTTCATGAATAGGTTAGCTGTCCTTGATTCGACGTGTGTATTTATGCAGAGAGTGTTCATGAATAGGTTAGCTGTCCTTGATTCGATGTGTGTATTTATGCAGAGAGTGTTCATGAATAGGTTAGCTGTCCTTGATTCGACGTGTGTATTTATGCAGAGAGTGTTCATGAATAGGTTAGCTGTCCTTGATTCGACGTGTGTATTTATGCAGAGAGTGTTCATGAATAGGTTAGCTGTCCTTGATTCGATGTGTGTATTTATGCAGAGAGTGTTCATGAATAGGTTAGCTGTCCTTGATTCGATGTGTGTATTTATGCAGAGAGTGTTCATGAATAGGTTAGCTGTCCTTGATTCGACGTGTGTATTTATGCAGAGAGTGTTCATGAATAGGTTAGCTGTCCTTGATTCGATGTGTGTATTTATGCAGAGAGTGTTCATGAATAGGTTAGCTGTCCTTGATTCGATGTGTGTATTTATGCAGAGAGTGTTCATGAATAGGTTAGCTGTCCTTGATTCGATGTGTGTATTTATGCAGAGAGTGTTCATGAATAGGTTAGCTGTCCTTGATTCGACGTGTGTATTTATGCAGAGAGTGTTCATGAATAGGTTAGCTGTCCTTGATTCGACGTGTGTATTTATGCAGAGAGTGTTCATGAATAGGTTAGCTGTCCTTGATTCGATGTGTGTATTTATGCAGAGAGTGTTCATGAATAGGTTAGCTGTCCTTGATTCGAAGTGTGTATTTATGCAGAGAGTGTTCATGAATAGGTTAGCTGTCCTTGATTCGACGTGTGTATTTATGCAGAGAGTGTTCATGAATAGGTTAGCTGTCCTTGATTCGATGTGTGTATTTATGCAGAGAGTGTTCATGAATAGGTTAGCTGTCCTTGATTCGACGTGTGTATTTATGCAGAGAGTGTTCATGAATAGGTTAGCTGTCCTTGATTCGATGTGTGTATTTATGCAGAGAGTGTTCATGAATAGGTTAGCTGTCCTTGATTCGACGTGTGTATTTATGCAGAGAGTGTTCATGAATAGGTTAGCTGTCCTTGATTCGACGTGTGTATTTATGCAGAGAGTGTTCATGAATAGGTTAGCTGTCCTTGATTCGATGTGTGTATTTATGCAGAGAGTGTTCATGAATAGGTTAGCTGTCCTTGATTCGACGTGTGTATTTATGCAGAGAGTGTTCATGAATAGGTTAGCTGTCCTTGATTCGACGTGTGTATTTATGCAGAGAGTGTTCATGAATAGGTTAGCTGTCCTTGATTCGACGTGTGTATTTATGCAGAGAGTGTTCATGAATAGGTTAGCTGTCCTTGATTCGATGTGTGTATTTATGCAGAGAGTGTTCATGAATAGGTTAGCTGTCCTTGATTCGATGTGTGTTTTTATGCAGAGAGTGTTCATGAATAGGTTAGCTGTCCTTGATTCGATGTGTGTATTTATGCAGAGAGGTGTTCATGAATAGGTTAGCTGTCCTTGATTCGACGTGTGTATTTATGCAGAGAGTGTTCATGAATAGGTTAGCTGTCCTTGATTCGATGTGTGTATTTATGCAGAGAGTGTTCATGAATAGGTTAGCTGTCCTTGATTCGACGTGTGTATTTATGCAGAGAGTGTTCATGAATAGGTTAGCTGTCCTTGATTCGACGTGTGTATTTATGCAGAGAGTGTTCATGAATAGGTTAGCTGTCCTTGATTCGATGTGTGTATTTATGCAGAGAGTGTTCATGAATAGGTTAGCTGTCCTTGATTCGACGTGTGTATTTATGCAGAGAGTGTTCATGAATAGGTTAGCTGTCCTTGATTCGACGTGTGTATTTATGCAGAGAGTGTTCATGAATAGGTTAGCTGTCCTTGATTCGACGTGTGTATTTATGCAGAGAGTGTTCATGAATAGGTTAGCTGTCCTTGATTCGATGTGTGTATTTATGCAGAGAGTGTTCATGAATAGGTTAGCTGTCCTTGATTCGATGTGTGTTTTTATGCAGAGAGTGTTCATGAATAGGTTAGCTGTCCTTGATTCGATGTGTGTATTTATGCAGAGAGTGTTCATGAATAGGTTAGCTGTCCTTGATTCGATGTGTGTTTTTATGCAGAGAGTGTTCATGAATAGGTTAGCTGTCCTTGATTCGATGTGTGTTTTTATGCAGAGAGTGTTCATGAATAGGTTAGCTGTCCTTGATTCGATGTGTGTATTTATGCAGCTACATTTGTATCAGGGAATAAACAAGTTGTTCTAAATGTGATGTAATTTGTATCTCAATGTAATTCAATATGGCTCCGTGGAACGAAGTGTGCATCTAGATTCCGCTAAACTTGAGTGTGTTATAAATTAAATTTGTACTTGTAACAATAAGTGATAGCGAAGTAATTTTTCCAGAAGTTGAACGAATTTACGGAAAATAGTGATAATGATTCAGAAACATTAATGTACCGTCTGCTTCAACAACCGAACAATGGACGAAAGGCGATATTGTGCCAAAGATTTTTTTTTTATTTCACAGACAAAAGTGTATTCAGATTTGATATTGAAAGTTTCTCCATTTCTTTAGCTGAAAATATTTTTGAACAATATTCTCGTAAATACAATTACGAAATAATCTAACTGTTATGCCCATCATTATCTAACCAATCACACACTATTTCCACATTCGTGTGACAGAAAATTCAAAGAAATTTCTTCTGAGGAAATTTTAAACAGGGATAGACAGGCGCAATGTGGATTACTATTTTGCAAAGTCCTTTTTTCACACGTCGTGGTGTAGTCAAAAATGTCTTCATGCCGTTTTCAAAAAATTTCAAAATTGTTATATTTTCGAAAAATGAGGCCAGATCAATGTATTACGGTGATATATAAAGTGAAACATATTTTAGATTCGCTTCCAAAAAATCTAGAGGTATGTATGCCTGATAGAGAAAATTCTATTGATTTCCAGGGTATATATGCCAGACGAACCATATAAATTCAAAATCAAAGCCTACAATGTTTGTGAATCCAGTCTACATGTGGTTACATATGGAACATAGTGGTTTATTGTAATGAATCAAGCCCCATCAATCCCCTTGTTTTAGATTTATTAGAAAACTCTCTCTTATATAAAGATGAGAAAATAAACAAGTGTGATGTGTTCAAACGAAGGTATGACTTACCGCAAAACTTCCTGTTTCCACGAGCATCAGAAAAGTGTTTTTTTTTTTCCAAGGGTACTGTGATATATCTATTATATTATGGGAAGTCATAACTTTTTTATATAATTTTCAGGTCGTAACTACCAATTTCATGGATACAAGATTTTTTGTGTTTTTATTAATACAAGTTCGCTTTTTAAGTATTAAATTGCCTGCCAGACTATTATGGTATTTAAATGCTGCTTACTAACAGGGAAAGAGTTCAATTCTGCAGATATGGATATTTGGAGGCGTTAAGCTGTAATTTCTAGAGGAGTTAAAATAAGGATTGGTCTATTAAACAAAAGGTGAATCTACAAACTTCAATTTTGGATTTAATAAAGAGTAAGCGTCCACCGCGGTGGTCTCGAGGTAGCGTGCTGCCGTATCACGCAGCGGGTCCGAGTTAGATCCCCGGTCGGGGCAGTTTTTCTGTGTGAGGTTTTTATCAGGGATTTTCCTCACCTGTAAGACAAATGTCACGAAAACGTTAAGGCCCAAACGGTCCCCGAAATCATATGGCCAATATCACCATCATCATCTTTATCATTATAATCATCATCATCCTTCACCGGTGTGGGAACCAACGGGAAGCTGCCACACCTACAATTCCGTAGTAAAGCTGCAAGCATAGCATGAAAATGTTATGATTGCAGTGAAGGACCTGCCCTCGGACAGAATTACTATGGATGGAAAGAGTAAGCAATTGAAATGGTGTGGTCACGTAAGAAGAATGACACAAAACAGATTCTCAAGCAAAATAGTAGAATGGGTGCCACCTGGTAAAAGGTGAAATGGGCGGCTAAAAATAGATTGATGATATTTTAAGCAGCAAAGGAGAAAAATAAATGAATGAAAGAGATTGGAATGACAGTAATGTGGAGGGGAATGACAAATTAATTGGGCGCATGAAAATTATGTGAAACATTGTGAAAACCGATAAATAAATAAATAAATATATAAATAAAAATTATAAGTAGAGCAAAAAATTGTATTTAAACTTAACGAGTTAAAACTGAACAAGAAAACCAAGATACACAGAAAAGGTATTTGTACAGCGCTCCTAACAATGGGACTATCACCGATTGTAGGAACCTACCTTTAATATTCCTCCCAGAAAAGAGTGGTGATATAGCAAGGTCGTGTCCATTACATTAATTGCCTTTTTAACTGCAAGGCACTAATATCCAGCACCAAAACTCTCATTTAAACTGAAGGATGGTAATACAAGTCCTGACTTCGTGAAATGGATAACCCTGACAACCTGCCCACGCACCGCGTTTCGCCACACTCTTCACTACTTTACTCAAACAGGCAGTCCATCTGCTTCGCTCAGTGGGTTGCCATCGCTGGATTCTGGATTCTATTTCAGTGCCTTGCAATTAAAAACGGTAGAAACCTTTTGACACGGCCTTTGTACATCACAAAGGTTATCTGAGAGATATTTCAAGGCAGGTTTCAGCATGCAATGTTCGACAGTTTTCTTGCAAGTAATAATTTAATCCTACTAACATAATTTTAAATGTTAAAAGTAAATGTTGTAAGAATAGTTAAGTCTCACTGTTGCCATTCGCAGGACATAGAGTATGAATGGGAAATATAAGAGGGGTCAGATAAACTTCTTGTAAGAAAACCAAAAGGAAAGCGTTCAGTAGGAAAGCCAAGAATGAGATGGAAGAATAATATTAACCATTAACACAGAGAGATGAATTATATAGGGAATGATTGGAAAATATTAACTCAGGATTGAGATGTATGGAGAGTTTATCTACGCGGTCATGTACCTCCGAGTTCAATAGTTGCAAATATATGTTTAAGTAGTTATAATTTAAATAAATTGATTGTAGATAATAAATTATTATCAAATATATAATAATGTAATATTAATAAATTACACTACAGCAGAGCTTTTAGAAATTATGTTTAGTTTTGCCTGAAAGAGGCTATTGGCTGATATCTTCTGGTAGCGAATTTCAATAAATGGAAATCGAGGTGTAAAGACAAGAAGGAAAGCTAGGTGATCTGTGATACGATATTTTCAATTTATGTTATTGAATTGAGTTGTCGTTTTGACTTTATGATTAGAGGTTAAAAAATGAAATCAAACTGACAGATATCTGAGGTTATTCTACATCAAAATATTCAAGCCCATCTGCAAGAAGAATTTATATACCAACCTGAAGGCTATCAAAACAGTGGAAGACCTAAACAATTGTACACTTCCCTATTTCATATTGTAGCTAAGAAACAGAGATTAACCTAAATTAACTCATATTTTTTTTATGATGATAACAGTGTACTAGTTATCAAATTTTAGTTCGCTAATAGAATGATTCTGGACAGAGTGATATAGCTGTTATTAGTGATCATGCTGTAGCTGTTACAGTAACAGTTACTGTAATTGCGATGGTTGTAATTCTGATAAGACTGTAATTGCTATTGTCTGTGCAGCTCGATATAATTGCATTATGCTTGCTGATCTCTGACAGAGACAAGGTAAAATTATAGACTTGATAAAATAAGACTATTTACCAAAGTGCACCAACTAGCTACTGTATCAGATCTTAGATATTACGGCATACAATTATAAAAGTGCAACATTTGCACAAAATTAGATATGGAATTTTGCCGATATACTGGAAGTAATTTATTTTATTTATGTTTATGTGTAGTCCTGTTATGTGTTATTAATTTAATTATAATTATATGATCCATAATTGTTAATATCTGTATAATGTAACCCTGGTCAAGTGGAAGAGAAGACCTCCCGGTTTTAATTCAACACGTAAAATTAATTATTAATATTATTATTATTTATTAATACAATTATGTTGTTATTATTACTATATTTTTATTATCATTATTATTATGATTATTAAACTGAATATATATAATCATAGTACATTTACGAATTTAGGCAATTTGTTGACCTGTTAATCGGCCTTAAGAGAAACACCATCCAGAAGTCTTTTGAGTGGATGTCCTGGTCCTCTTCCCGCAGGTTGATATCTTAACATTCGTTTGGGTACCCTGTGTTCTTCCATTCGATTAACATGTTGCATCCATCTTGACTTATAATCAGAAATTTTGTTTTCAAAAGGTTACATGTGTTATTGTTCTAAGATGTTTTAATTTTTTGTGATCTAGTAGTGTGTATCCTGCAGTCCGTTTTCACAAACGAGGCTCTGAGGGCCGACTCACGGCTGTATAACCGTTCCATCGGGTACTGAGTAAATGCGGTATGCTAATGTCTGTCCAGAGACTAAACGGTAACAGCCCTACCACTGGACTACTTAGCGTCGGGCCAGTAACCCGTCCTAAGGAACTTCAACGCTACTTGCATGTCTCAACACGAAGAAATCCAGAAGGAATTGATATATATATATATATATATAACTATTATTCGCTCAGTACTATTATATTATATGGAGCGAAATATGGACTGTTGTTTTAAGGGAGGAAAAAATGTTACGAGTATTTAAGAGTAATGTACTTAGGAAAATTTTTGTACCAAAGAGAGATGAACAGAGAGACGAATGGAGAAGAATTCACAACAGTGAGCTGCATGATCTTTATGGTAAACCAGATAAAATAAGAACAGTTCAGTCTCGTAAACTGCGATGGGCAGGACATGTGGCAAGAATGGTGAATGAAGGAGGGAATAGAAGAATCTTGTAGGAAAACCAGATGGAAAACGCCCAGTTGGTAGACCAAGAACGAGGAAGGATAATAATATTAACCATGATTTGAGGGAAGTAGATTATGCATTGTATTGGAAAACATTAGATCAGGATAGAGATATATGGAAAGCTTATGAACTTACGGTTTCGGTAGTGCCAGCGAGTTAGAGTTATCATCATCGTCATCATTATCCACTGTTGTGGACTTGTGGCTGCGTCGCTGCCTCAGGGACAGAGGGTTCGAACGATCTGGCAATCACAATCACCATATTCTGTCCCCTTTCATTAGTATGAATATATGAGTGAATCCTGTGTATTTTCTTAAATACTCATGATATCTCGGAGATGGTTCTGGCATCCAAGATGCTCTCCTTGTCCTTGTATGATCCAAAATATATATGTGTGATCAATACTTCATATACTTTCAAGACAGGTCATGTCCCTGTAAGACCCATATGTGTGTGGGACATGTAAAAAGGTTTAACTGTGGTAAAGAGTAATTAGACCAAGGCTTCCGCGGCCGTCGTCTTATATTCTAAAGTATCAATTCACTTTGAGAGAAGACAGAACGAACGTCTCCTGAAGATATCACCCATAGTAGGGATGGAACGTCGAGAACCAGAACGAAGAGCCGAGGCCAGCAGATGTAGATCAGTTGCCTGGTGGGATCCAATCAACACTGCAACGGCCAATAATCTTGGAAAATATATTTTGGAATATAAAGATATATATATATATATATATATTATCATTATTATCATCATCATTATTATTAGTACTATTATTATACATGATTGATACAGCATGCCTAATGTGTATTGTCTATAAAGGTGGAAGTTTAAAATTATACAAGCCAAAGCGCTCCGAAGGCCTGTAGTGGGATATTTGATTATCATAATCAGCATCATTCGAATGCTTGATACAAAAAATACAGCAAGAGAAACAGCATACGCACAACACTTCGACGTTACAGATTATAGCGTATGCCCTTAACTAATTACGCTAAGACGTTTGCAAGTATTGCGTTAAAACTCGGTGCCGACCACCATTTAATGAAAACTAAAGTGAACTCTCTACTCTTGTCCGACGCCCCAGGTCAAGTGAAGGAATGAGGTTAAGCCCTTATTATTGAAGGTTATAGCAAATATGATAGGATACATATAAACTAAAATAGAACTCTAATATACATAGATCTAAAACTAAAATGTTCCGAAAATATAATAAATGTATACCATAAGATAAACATGCCTTATAACAGATAATTAGAATCAGAAAATTACAAGGATCAGAGAAATCTTATCAAAATTAAACCTCCCGACCACGGAAACACACTAAGCCAAACTCTCTCTTTAATGTTGCTTGAGTGTGCACTGCATTAACTAGCAAACAACCCAGTAAATTATTGAAAACGTGTTGATGTGAATACGGCTTTTGCGAGCGCTCACGAAGTTCCTCGATCGATTGATAGTATCAGCGGATGACTTTTGTTTTTTTTGTCTAAGGCGGTGTACACCCTTTGATAGCCATAGACCTGTGAAGAAATACCTTACTCGAAGTATTTCCTCACCTCTCGGCCAAAAAGTGCACGCCTACTAGCCGATAGTGAATTCCATACGCCATGCCGCGATTACTCACTATCCTACAGGAAAATCCGTCCCAGCCTTCTAGTAGCCAACATAAATACGTATGACAATAAGATAGACATCTTACCTATAAGGTCAAACCACAAATGTATATAAATTCTTAAGGTATACCTGTTAATTACACCACGGCCAAGATACCGCAATATTTTAAAAAGGAGAGACGCAGACGGACCGGGCCTCTCAAAAAACCATACCCACGAGATACTAAAATCCCCTGTATTACAAATCAGACGGACCAGGCCTAAACTTGAGAGAACACGAGAGACAAAATGCATGAACCGCCATATAAATATGTTGCGGGTAAATCGGCGAAATGAAAATCAAACGCGACAAATTTATATTAGACGGGAACATCGCAGACAAGCTCCATTCGTCCAAAATGATAGACAGATGAACCTAGACAGAGAAAATACTCGACGATGGTACGAGAATTATTTTCATAATTCCTCGTACAATCGTCCACAGCACCCACAAACAAACAATACATTATCACCTGGTAGACAAATCCAGTTGCAAAATTACTTGAACCCAACTCCTCAAGCGCCGGAATTCAGAAACAGCCTAAATACTCAGGCACAATTATCTCGGCCACGTAATGAAAACTCGAATCATAACTATCACAATACCGAATTTCAAAATTAAATCAGTACAGTAAATTCACGCTAATAATGTAACTAAAATTATGGGTGTGTACCACCTGGAAATGATGCGGCCATATAAAGAATTGTAAACAAATGGTCCATCAGAAGTAAACATACTATATTGAAATTAACAAAATTGTATAAAATTGAGCGTGTATGAATGGATGTATTGTTGTAACCATAATGTTATAAGGATAGTGTTAAGTAACTTATCCTATTTCCTGTTATTCTTTTGTGCAAGAGACATTTGTATAGACAACTAACCTAGTAAATATTCCTAAAAAATCACTAACCAAGAAAATAAAATATCCAAAAGAAGAGACTTGCATATTTTAAAAAATACTAAAACTATTTACTTTAAATATACAAGTAGACATTTGTAGCAAATATAATAGGATACATATCAACTAAAATAAAACTCTAATATACATAGATCTAAAATTAAAATGTTCCGAAAATATAATAAAAGTATACCATAAGAAAAACATGTATTATAACAGATCATTATAACCAGAAAATTACAAGGATTAGGGAAAATACATCAAAAGTTTTATTAAAATTAAATGAATCAATAAATAATCAAAATATAATATATTATTAATATCGCTATAAAAGATCTATGTGGAATAGTAGAAATGTATCCAGGTAAAATTCCACTATATTTCTAGGATATAAAGAAGTACTGTTAAAATGCTACCTGAAAATGCAGTTAACAAAAAGACATTCATCCCCCTTTAGAAAAGATAAATCTCTTAATATGACAGTTTACAAAATTGAAAGAAACTAAAAACAGTTAGTTATTAACAATATCAAAAAGCAATTGACCCAGTTCTTAAAAACTGTAATTAACGCTATTAACCAGCAATTCCAAGAAATAAGGATATAAATAAGTACAGTTAAAATGCTACCTGGCTAATGCAGGTAACAAAAGACATTCATCCCCCCTTTAGAAAAGATAAGTATCTTAATATGACAGTTTACAAAATGGGAAGAAACTGACAACAGTTATCTATTAACGATATCAAAAAGCAATTAACCCAGTTCTTAGAAACTGTAATTAACGCTTTAACCAGAAATTCCGAGAAATAAGGGTAACATTTACACGTTAAAGAAACACACGTGTAAATTATCAACGTATACATAGCTGTGTTGACAAATTTACATTTCAGGAACTCCGAGGACGTAACCCCCCCTTTAAGGAAACACATGACTAGCGATAAGATTATTGTAACATATGTATATTCAAATTGTATGGAGTGGAATCGAAAGAAGTGGGAAGAGCTATCGTACTTTTAAGCGAGAACATATATCAAAATTTCCCCACTCTCGCCCATTCTGTACTCAGTGTTAAAACAACGTAGATCTACAGACCGCGATCTCCGATCCAGTTAAAATTTAGATTCGTCCGAGAACGTGTTAAATTTAAATTTATCTACGACTTTATAAAGATTTAGTCCGTTAAGCATTTGGACTTTGAAAATATTTGATTCAAGCACGTAGACCTCTAATTACTTCATCGACTCCACTCATTAATAAAACTTTATTTAATTGTATTAACAAAAGTGTATTTATCTGTAAATAAATTGGTTATGGATTCGTCAAAATTGAGTAGAAAATGTGTACGTTGTTCTTTTGCTGATAAAAAGATTCACAACCCTGAGATCTCTTGCCTACCACAGAGCACCCGTAGAAAGGTATGTGATATACAAGGGTGTTTTTTTGGTTAAGCCTCTCTCATCATCACAGATACAGATGAAATTAAATAAAATGTAATGGTTGGCATGAGTATGAACAAACGGAGAAATCTTAATTGCATATACTGTACATAACACGAATGTCTAATTGTTGTGATTCAATAAATTGCCACTTAATTTGTCAAATATGTCTATAGTCGGCACTTGTTCCACTTTCACATCAAAAACGTAAAGTAAATACAAGTCAAAACTCGATAGGGCAGTAGTCAGTTCAGAGCTGCTATAGCTTGGCAGCGAACGAAATGCAGTCGTCCTGCTCATGCGCTTGAATTCTATGACGCAATTTTCCCCTTCCTGACAGAATTTTTTGGAATTTCCCTTGCTATTTTGATACGGGTGTTGATACTGATTGGTGAAACGAGTAGAAGAGGAGAACAGTATGCTACTTAGTGGGGGGCGTATAGTCTACATAATATATTAGCACTGCATTTTTTCGCTACCAAGGTACAGCAAAGCATAAATACAAACACAAATATATGTTGCCAATTATTAGTGTATTAAAGCCGGAATGGAATCGGCATGTTTCAGAACTACGGCCTGTGACATCAAGCCCATGTCACAAGTACTTCAGTTTCTTTCCAGTTCAGTTGTGTACGTGGTGCCGTTCAGTTCAAATGTAGTACTGCATCATGTAAATAGGTATGTTCTGCATAGTCAAACTAGCTTTATATATATATATTATATATATATTGTAGATTTCCACGGATATAAGTATATCATATTTGTGTATATATATATATATATATATATATATATATATATATATAAGAAATGGAAAATATAAATTTCAACAATGGAGAAGAACTAAAAGCTATCTATTGAATGCACTTACTTAGGAACAAAATTAGACCATTCAGGCGATAACACAGTGGAAATTAAAAATAAAATGGCTCAAACAAAACAAGTAATAAATGCCTTAAACTTTATTTGGTGGAGCAAAAATATTTAAAAAATACAAAATTACAAATATATCAAACCATAATTCAGAGCATTTTAACATATGGTGCTGAAGTCTGGCAAATTCCTGCCTTGGAAACGAAAATAATTTTAAGTACAGAAATTGTTGTTTTAAGATCAGCTGGAAAATCTAGAATGGATAGATTACGAAATAAAGAAATAAGGGAATTATGGGTGTACAAGAGGAGCCGGACATCATAGACATTACAGAAAAGAAAAGATTACAGTGGTATGGCCATGTCAAAAGAATGCCAGAGCAAAGATTGCCTAAAATTGTTATGGAATGGATCCCAATGGGAAGGAGGAATAGAGGAAGACCAAAGAAAACTTGGATAGTAGGGGTACAAGTAGCTATGAATATCAGAGGATTGGAGGAAGATCAGTGGATGGACAGAGAGGAATGGCGTTTGGTTTCCGGAATACGGCGGCAGCTGCCATGATACCGGATGGTGATGATGAATGAATATATATATATATATATATATATATATATATATACATGCACAATGTGATTACGTTTTCTGGAATAAAAGATACGATTTAATAATATTTAGTGTATTACAGAATTATTTATGATTAATTTTTTAACAGTTCCTCTGAAAGTAGAAGTATAATAAATTATAAATTAAATAATTATAGTTTATAATTTATTTCGACTTTAAGAAGTAGGTTCCGCTTCATAGTAACATCTAAAAAACCAAGGTAGTATTAGAATGGACATATTCGGTAAATTTTGAACAGAAGCCTTTTTATTCAGGCTTATCGTCATTTCAGAATCCTGAAAAACTTCAGACTCGAGACCCACGACTTAAAATCTCTCCCGGAAGACTTGTCCCTTTGATTTTACCATCCTATAAAATCCACCGACCACGGCCGGGTTTGAACTCGATTCCCTCGGAACTAGAGGCAAGGAATATAATAACTAGCCCACAGCACGTCGATTTTAAGAAAATAGTTAAATTATTTTCTTGCTCCACTTTTCATGTTTTGCTTACTGTACGCCCCACGTCTGGCCTCTTGTAGTCCCATTCGCTATTGTAGCGATATCCTTTTATCCTATTCCCGCCTTTGTAGACAAATGCAATTCTCCAGTTTGTGCTGATATTCTCATGAATATATATCTTAGTGCACTACGGTGGCAATTTATAGTGTTGATTTCATTAGCCCCCACTTACACGATGCAATTGATTTAAATTCGAATGCATAAGTTCACCGCTGATATACAAACAACATGAAAGCAGTAGAAGAATTCTCCTTTATCCATTTCACTCTTGACCCACTTCAATCCATTCTGGACTTGCTTCTTTAATGCTCTTCTTGCATATCGAGTAGGTAATTTTAAATTGTAAATCAGTGCACTTTCGCTAAAATAACAATACATAATCAAAGGATTTAGTGCGGTCCGGGAAAAATCCCCTTTGGGAGTTGAGGGAAGTGTATGGTTGACTAAGCCGCAGTTGTCCACCACACCACCACACAATAGATGTTTTTACCTTATTTATAGACACATAAACATATCTTATCTTAAGATTTTGAGGAGTAATCACTATTACAATTAATAATAATAATAATAATAATAATAATAATAATAATAATAATAATAAAATAATAATAATAATAATAATAATAGCTTTATTTTACCTGGCAGAGGTAAGACCTTAATGCCTTGTCTACAGTCAACCACGTTAATAGAATACAAACATTATTCTTACATCTAAATTGCAATAAACATAAATATATATGGTACGTCTGAAATAGAATTATTATTTACAAAATATTTGTTTCAATATAGAGTTGACGATTGTAATATGTGTCACAAAAAGAAAGTTCAAATTATTCAAAATAAATGTCTCAAAATTATGTTTTCGGGGGCCCCGCTATACACGAGGATCACAGAGCTGCACGATCTAGCAAATATGCCATATATTGCGAACCAAATAGAAAATCACGCGGGCAATATGTACCATAAAATACTAAATCACACGAACCCAATAGTTCGCAATATAGGACATATGCTACAGCGGCGTGCTGTACACAAAACCATATTCCCCAGACCCCCATAAAGGCTCTAAGAAGGTTCAGACAAAAGAAATGAGTGCTGTGCTACAAGCTAGAGTAGCGTGGCTCATTCCACTTGGTCGGCTTTCGGACTCTTTGCTTGTCCGGCTAGTGGTTTCCGACGCCCTGCTCTAGACGGGAAACACCTCATTTCACCCTCAGTTTCTAAAATAAATATACAAATAAAAACAAAAATAAATCTTTCTGAACACTGATGCTGCTAACTAGCGCCAAATGATGAAACTACATAACGATAGCCACTACGGTATTAGTCGCCTGGCAGCTACAACTGGTTCCAAACGCGGCACACTACAGACAGACAGATTGTAATATAAAATTTACAAGATAGAAAAGATAAAAACTGTTAATAGCGTAGAACAGAATTAGTTGCGGAGAAAAGTTAATTATTTAACAACATCTATTGGTATATGCGTGACTTAAGTGTGCGGTAAATTGTACACTACGTCAGTCAACACGCTTATCAATTAATGTTCTGTTAAAATAGTTTGCTTCAATGAATTTGTCTAATGTGCATCCACAGGATCAGATTTTTATTCCATTATTCTAATTATTTCTTATTCTTACTGTAAGCTCTCCCTTTTAGGTACTTTTGTGTGTCTCATGCCACATGGGCATTGAATGACACGACTTGTCGGGAGAGAAAATTTAAACTTTGGATCCGACACAAACTTTTTTATACACAGAAGGACATGCAGTGCCTCCACGAATGAAGGATCGACTCAATACACGATCACCTTCGAGGCGCACGAACATTTAAGACAAGACTTACAATTCACTCGGACATTCATACAACACAAGGCGAATATAGTAGGGTTATTATGATGGGAAAATGGTGTTCGGAGACTATTTGAGCCTTAAAGTTACCTGACATTTGTCTTTCGGATGAGGGTAAAATTCCGAAAAACTTCACCCAGTAAAGTCTTCACGATACGGATCGAACTCGGGACCTCTTCAAACGAGACAACGACGTTACTCCGAGGCCACAAGTGTGGACTAGGTTATTCCATACAATATGTTATTCTTTATAGACTTTTTTTTTTTTGAGAGTAAACAATTAATATTATTGATGTGTATTATTCAAATGACTTTGTGGGAAATTAAAAACGAAGGCATGTGTAACATCCACTCAAATGTGGATGGTGACATTAAGATCCTTTATAATCTATAGTCATTGCAGTCGCAATACACAGCTTTGCCTGAAATATCACATCAATTTTATTTCAGAATTGAGGTTCTTTTACGCACCGTAAATCTACAACACGGAACCCATTCTTCAGTTCATTTGCAAAGGAATCCATTCTCAGGATATTTACGCCCTGAAAATTCAATTCACCCCAACCAGGTAGAATCCAGAAGTTTCGAACATGGTATCCACTAGACCACTTGTTTCGAGTCTCGAAAAGAATAGTGAATAAGATATTGTACTTACGAATTTTAAAACAATAGAAGAAGAAAGTATAAACAATGCTCACTCAGTCTCTAGAAAGACTTAGGAATCCAATACTAAAAACGTCGGTCACCCAGGAACAGGATAAACTAAAGGAATTCCTCAAGAAGTTGAATTTAGGGTCTGATTTTGTTGCTTTACGGATTATATACTTCATTTGTTAACCCTTAAACCAGAGAAACTGAATACATTATGCCAACTTGTAAACAGTGTCAAAACTGCAGTGAAAACAAACTATATATGTTACTGCTTTTGCATAATTTGTGTAACTGGCACAAAATGTACATAATTTCTACTCATTCATTTTTCCGTTATTTTATTAAAGATATTAAACAAATTAAAGTAATGTATATTTTAGGTTAAAATGGCAACTTAAGGGTAAATTAAATTAAGATGCGCCTACTTTAAAAAAAATAACATTTTCACCATTTTTATTATTGGATAGCAAAGCCACACTAAAAAGTCTGTTTATAAAACCGTTCTGATCTTTAAGACCCCTGAAAATCGTCGTATGAACTTTCTTCTTCCTCTTCTTCTTTTTCTTCGTCGTCGTCATCGTTGTCCTCTTTATAAATAAGATGTTCTTCACTGTCATAGAGAGCGTTACTTACGCCAAACTTCTTGAAACATTTAACAATAATGTATTTTCTCACTCTAGACCACGACTGTTTTATCCACTGACACACTTCTTTGTTTATATGTCTTTTAAAGCTCCCTTCGGCGTGAATTCATGTTGGGTTTCATCCATAATCCAATTTTTCAAGTTCACTGGCATCATGGCTAGACAGTGTTCTGGGTTTGTAATGGCGGGATGGGAGGGAGGCAGTGTTAGCCAGCTTGTGTTACCCCGCAATTCAATTTCGTTGCATTGGTGCACTGCTGCTGCCAGAATATCATCCAATGTTGCTAAATAGAGCCAATTCGCGCGACATCGAATATACGGCCATTTTTAAGACTGGCGGGAATTTTAAAACAAACACTGGACATTTTTATATTAATTTCGAATATTAGACGCGCTTGAATTTTGGAGGCAATTTTTCGAAGAAAAAAGTGCGTCTTATAGTCCGTAAAACATGGAACATTTACTGGTTCTAGAAATATGATAATTATTGATTAGTAAGTATTAACTTAATTAATATTGTAATATGATATTAATTAGTAAAATGCTGTACACGAATTATTGTGCTAATGAGATATTATTGTGGTTATCATGACAGACCTTCATAAGGTTCAAAGAATTTTATAGTAATACCTGTCAGATCCCGATAAAACATAGCCGTGTTAATTGTAAGATGTGAAAACAACAACACAAATAATTAGTAGCACATATTTATTCTGCTGATGATGGAAGCCGGTTTGCTAAAAGCCTACAATCCTTAATTTGTTTTAATTCATAAACCAAGTTTGAAGACAACACTTACCAGGTATACGTTTTAATATTTTACTTCGTAAGATGATGTTACAGAACCCTGTATAAAATATTATTAAAACACAAATTAATCTAAAGGTCATATTATAGCACTCTATATATAAAACATGTCAGATAATAAACTATATATAAGAATTGTTTGATGTTACTCTCTGTCCCCGGTTCTATATTATAGGGCAAAATTGCTTGCCCTGTGGAGAGAGCATCAGCTTACACAGTCTCTCTGATGTGTTCCTCTCACTGGATTGAATTGATCTCTACTCTATCTGGATATCGAGAATTTATTATAAACTATAACAGTGGTAACGCAAAGGTCAGCGGTATTACCATGTGTAGCGCAAGGCAGCTAAGTTACACCTATGAGAGTAAGTAAGAATTCTAGGAATCTCTATGTCTGCACCCTTATGCAGCTGTTAACATGTGATTAAGCCGAAAATGACCCAAGCTTATACAATATATAGTTTTGTTGTGTTGCGAAATATGTGATGGCTTGAAAATTGATTTTATTTATTTAACCTGATGGAGTTAAGGTGATATGGCCATCTCTTCCATTTACCAGGACAAGCACACGTTACATTAGAATACAGCAATCACTGTTAACTTTTATTTTGCATCAATGAGGTAATATCTATACGATTAAAATCATTAACATAATATCAGTTATAATTAAAATTAAGACTAAAACTATTAATAAAATGTACACAAGCAAGATACATTTATTTGGTAGACTATCCCTCTCTAATATACAGTCTTTGAAAGAAATGATGGCGCACAGATAAGTTTTAACTCCCAGAGCGAAGCAATTGCACTTGATCATAGGACAGCTACTTGGTTCATAAGTGCACAACTACTTGAGAAACTCAAATATGTTTTATTTCGTTGCGTGTCGTGCAAGAAAATATATTTTCGCACTATTTAGTAAGGTAAATGCTGTAAATAAAACAAAGCAAAGCAAATAAAAGAAAACAAACCAAATTAATTGAAGTAAGGACGAGAGAGAGAGAGGGAGAGAGAGAGATAGAAAGAATGATAGCGGGATCGAACACGCGACCTCATGCATTACAAACAGTTGTTCCCTCCACTAGACTACAATCGTCCCAGCTCTGAATAAAGCAATGCAATACTCCAGAATTTACTTGATACATATTGAAATCAGATATTAACTTGACTCAGTTAAAATTAATCAGAAGCTTTTAGTATTAATTGTGGAAATAAACAATCTCGTTATGTCTTTTTTGTAAAGGAAGTAATGAGATATTACAATCTTTATTCATTTTCTGTATATGACCTCTTCTTTAATTAATTTGTTTCCTTATGTATAATAATTTATTTATTTAACGAAGCCTGGTAACGAGTAGGCATTATGAAAATCAAGCACATTTTTAAAAAATCCTGGGCAGGAACGAACCTGAACTCGCGTCGTCTTAAGAGAGCAACTTGTCGTTTGATCCAATGAAGTGTACAATACGAATACTGGATGAAGAAAGACTTACGCCGCCCGATTAATTTAAAGAAGACAACATACGTAATAACTTACTGGTGTAAATTCCTCTTAAAACGTTTTAACTTTCCATGATCAAGGGTTGTGCCATCAGTTTTTTAAAAGAATGGTGAAAAAATTAAGAAATAACTAATTGATCGGTTAAATAATATTTTCCCGAATTGGCGTGAAGTTCCTACGCTGACTATGAAAACACACACATAGCGATGAAACAAATGTGGGGATTGCTATAGCAATTTTTTTATTGAGAGATTCAGATAAATCCTTACTTCTAATGATTGTATTTCTTTGATTACTGGATAATACCTTCCTTGTTTTATTTTAATACCATACGTATATTGAGCTTCGTTGCGAATAATCGAAAATTGCGACCGTTATAGCGAGTTTTTAATTTTCGTATCAGGAGAATTCCTACTTATAATGGTCAGATTTTGCTGATTAACGAACTGTACATGTACCGTATAATTTGGCCATAGTCATTCTCGGTGTCTACTAGATACGATGGCGAAGATCTGTAGAAGTGTTTCAAATATATTTTCATGAGACTAACCTCAAATTATTCCTTAGAATGAAGTTATAAATGCAATAGCAGAACTAAAAGAATTGAAAAACTCCAGGTGAAGACCCATATGGAACGAATATCTAAAACTAGGATCACCAATTCCAATAAACCCAATAACAGCTTTATTTAACAAAATACTGGAAGTAGAAATCATATCGGAACAATGGAAAACAAATACCATTATACTGCTAAAAAAAAAGGTTCCAACGATGACTGGAGTCACTATAGGCCAATTAGCATAATGTTCAGTATGTACAAACTATTCTCAAAAGTAATAACAAGAAGAATAATAAAGCCCCTAGATGAAAATCAGCCCAATATACAAGCAGGTTTCCGATTAGGCATCAGAACATCTGATCATCCCCTAGCAGTCAACCAAATCATTGATATAAAGAGCAGTTCAACCTAACACTATATTTAGCATTCATCGATTATAAGACATTTGACTCGGTTCAACATGTAAGTATATTACAAGCACCAACAAATCAAGGAATCGAGAAGAAATGCATTAGATTGCTACACCAATTGTACACACAGAGCAAAGTCAAAGGAAAAACTGAAAGGGAGGGACAAGCTTTCAAACTATATAGTGGAGTAAGACAAAGCTACCCGACTTCACCCAAATTCGTTACCTGCGTATTAGAAGAGATATTCGGGAAACTCAAATGGGACAAAGATATGGTATAATCATAAACGGCAAAAGATTAACCAACTTAAGATTCGCCGATGATATAGTGTTTTTAGCCAGCTCTCCCATCGCGCTGCATCAGACACTTCTAGTACACTATGAGCTCAGCAACACCGTCGGCCTCTCTACGAATTACAGCAAAACCAGAATAATGACAAACGGAACACCAGACTCAATATCAATAAATGAGACAGAAATAGAATACGTTGACCAATATATCTACCGGGGACAGGAAGTATCATTCGCCCAAAGAATGGAGAAAGAAATCAAAAGGAGAATTTCCGATATTTGGAAAGCTTTCTGACTTCTCAAATTCATGTTACTCAACGAATCCTAAAACCATAAACTCAGACTAGAAGCACTAAGCACTTGTATATTTACAATACTGTTATACGGGTGTAAAACTTGGGCCCTTACGGACGAAAAAAGTAAAATCATTGCAATATGCCAAAGAAAAATGGAGAGGGAAATACTTGGCATATCACTGAGAGACAAAATCTGAAATCGGAGATTACAAAACCTCACTTTTTCAGAAAATGTTGAACAATGCATTACAATGACAAAATGGAAAAGGACTGGCCACATAGCGAATCAACAACACGGCAGATGGGCACAATAAACCACCATGTGAGACCTCTACACAGGTAGACGATCACAAGGCAGACCCAGAAGCAGATGGATAGATGATTTCAAGCAAGAACTCTGAGTCCACCACCGCCTGCAATAGAAGTGTGTGTGCAAGAAAGCAGTGCGCAACATCCAAAAAATGCGAACACTCAGTACCTAAACGTATGTACAACTAATGTGCTAACCATACTAGTAAAATCAATTCATAAGTTGCGTTGAAGAAGACAAAAGTGCACCATTGAAAAATCAGAAGCATTGAGTCCAATCACAAACTGAACAATATTGCCAACATGAAATGTACTTTAAAACACAAGACAGAACAGTGCTATCCGTTTATGTGGAGTTGCTCCCCACATGAACCACAGAAACTTGAGCTCTTGTAGGAGACCCTAGCCTTTCAGTGCCTTATTCACTAATTAATTAAATCAACCTCAAATACTTCATTTCTTTGGAATTCGTTGAGAACAACCCTAATATTATATTAAATCCTAGGTTAGTAGTTGTGTCATTTTTTGGGAGTAAAACGTTAAAAGGAACTAACAAAGATAGGAGGGGAATTAATGTAGCATGGTAACTTCAGTTAGGGTAAACTCTAAGAATAACAAATAATATCGCCCTAGACCCATATCAAACTTTCACGACTCATTCTTCCCATAGTTGAAAGGTTGTATGATATTGTCTGCTGTCTCGGTATATGCGTGGCCAGCGCGCGGCTGCTTCTATTGAGATCCCAAGTTCGAAACCTGGAGGTTCCAGACGGGTTTTGGTGGTGGGCCTTACCATACTTTTCGGACTTTTTCTCGGGGTTCTCCCGTTTCCCTAATTTCTTCCCACCAACACTCTCCATTCCACTATTTCCTCCCCTTCATGTCATTTAATTTTTCACTCATTGAATTCATATCACCCTTCACCTCATCTCATATTAGAAAAAAGTGTATGGCTGACGCCCACAGGTGTTGGAATATATGATTGCGGGATCTAGTGGGATAATTAGGATGCTGGCTCATGACTCCGAGCCTGAGCAATAAAAAGGGCAGAAAGGGCCTACGGAAATGTTGTATTCCTCCTCTCGGCCACGGTACCTACCAAAAAAGTGGCGTATGAGTCATGGGAGTAGAATTGGGTATGTCGGACTTGGAATACGATCTACAACTTTACATAACGACTAAGATTCGACTTTCATTCCACTATTCTCCATAATACTAGGATTGATCTTTCAGATTGCGGTCTTTAGGGCAGTCTGCCTCCTAGACTGAAAAAATAATTATAAAATTATTGTACAGTCTCAAATTAAAACGCTGATAAAATTACTTATCATAAACAAAGAGCCGTACAATAGATAACACTGAGCAACAAAAAATAAACTTTTTCTTGTCTCTGAAAGAAAAATATGTGATTCTGATAGTAATTTTTCTACTGAATTCAAATATGTTATCGGTTTTTCTCCATAACGCAAGGTTTCCGAGAGACGGGAATTTATAATTTTAAACACTTTAATATTTTCGACATTCGTAACTACACAATATTCGAACATTTGGACTCACCTACAAATTAAGAAATGACGATTATCTCCTATATTTCGCCTGTGAAGCATCCCTCTTGATGGTCCAACAAAAATCGGCCAGCATATAAAATTCCATTTGCTTTGATATATCTTTTCCATAGCTGAAATATTCTGATGAAAGTGTTACCCGTTTTATTTTACAATGGGCAAATGGACGAAAAAACGTTTATTAAAAAATAATTATTTAAATTCATTAATTGAAATTGAAATAAAAAAACAATGGGCGATGGAGAAATTCCGAATACATACTTGAAAACACGATAAAAAAACTGCATTAAGTACAACTATTGGTACTCATGAGACAAACATCATGTTGACCAGTGTAGTTATTAATCGTTCACTCAGATTAATTATCAGATTACGTTACAAAATTACAATTATTCATCTGCAATGTACAAGGCGAATTTTGTTGGAATGGTTATGAAGACAAATAGTCTACGGAAATTATTTGTGTTTAACTTTTTTGATATTTTCTTTTCAGGGTAGGAAAATAAAGAATTCAGGAAGATTTTCAAGAGGAGGAAATGAATTCTACGTAATATTAGTCATTATTATTATTATTATTATTATTATTATTATTGTTGTATACCGCAAATGACTGCAGCGCATTAGACACCAACCCATTGCTGTTACTATATTTTAATCATTAGTTTTAATACTGTTGTTAGTTTTATAATTACAATTAATTATTATTATTATTATTATTATTATTATTATTATTATTATTATTATTATTATTATTATTATTATTATTATTATTATTATTATTATTATTACAGTATTATTATTGTTGTTACAGTATTATTATTATTATTATTATTCTATTATATAATAAGAACAGTTAAGCCTCGTATACTGCGAAGGGCAGGACATGTTGCACGTATGGCGAATGAAAGACTTGGATGGAAGCTTATTGTAGGAAAACCAGAGGGGAACACGCTCAGTTGGTAGACCAAGCATGAGGTGGGAGAATAACATTAACTATGATTTGAGGGAAGTAGATCATATAGGGAATGAATGGAAAGCATTAGCTCAGGATAGGAGTGTATGGAGAGCTTATGTCCGCGCGGACATGAACCTACGGGTTCGATAGTACCAGTGAGTAAATAAGTAAGTATCATTATTCTATTATATGGGCCTAAAACCTGGACGGAGAGTAAAACACAAGCCTTAAAGCTGTTAGCAATAAAAATGGGTTTGTGGAGGCGATCGATAAGAATTTCAAGAAGGTATAAAGTCAGAAACAACACAATAAGCGAAATTATGCAAGTTGCAATGAAAATAGAAACAATAAAAGAATAACGTTTGAAATGGTATGGGTATGGAACCTCATAAGAAAGTAAGAATATAGAATACCAAAGATCGTTGATTGGATAGCTAAATGAAGAAGTGGAGGCAGACCTAGAGAACGTTGGATAGATGCAGTGAGAAGATGTATGGAAGCTACATATTTGCCGAAAGAAGATGCTTTAGATAGGAACCTCTAGCGACAAATCATCACTTTGGGTTCAAGGAGAAACACTAGATTGTGGAACATTCCTAATAAAAAATTATTATATTATTATTATTATTATTATTATTATTATTATTATTATTATTGTATTATTATTACTAGCAACATTCGAAGTATGCAGATAATGAGGTTGTCCCATGATAAGATTTTTACTTTTTTTTTTAATCTCTTCATCGAACCTACTCAGTAGATACTCGTACCAAAAATAACCATGACAAATATTTTTACACATATATGTAAAGTAGGCTACGTATCTATATGTATGTATATATATGTGTGTGTGTGTCTGATAGAGAGAGAGAGAGGGGGGGGGGGAATAGATGGATGGAGAATGAAAAAGAGAGAGAGAATGTTAAACTCTACCAGTCAAAATTTTGTTTCTTTATTTAACCAAACTTGACATATAGCAACAAATTATGAAAAGTTATTAACCAAGAAAATCGGACGATTGGGATTGGGGGTTCGCCTGAAGCGAATATTTAAAAACTGTTCTATCGGTCGTAATTTTAAGTTTTCTTGCGAAGAAACTAGGTACATGACTATGAAATAAATGTAATATCAAATATGGATAATCACCTACGTAAAATGTTGATAAAATCATAAGTTTCAGATTAGTCCTTTAAATCCATAAGTAGAGTGAGCAAAGAGTGCCAAATAATCATTTTTAAAAAGTGCTAAATTATGAATAAATTATATTACCACTTACTAATAATCAGAAATATAATTATTAAGTTTCATTAATCACTAATTTTTGGAACAGTACAAGGGTCTATCATATGTTTGCCGTCCATTATTATTTTTAATGATAGAAAGTTGAATATTCCCTTATTAACAATAATGATAATTTATTTACACTGGCGTTGTAAAGGCAATAAGCTCTTTAATTCCAATCAACGAGTGAAAAATAGTATATACGAAGTACAGAAAGAAAATCTATCAGATGAGAATATTGAATAAATACACTGCTCAAAAAAATTAGGGGATATTGTACAATAACCTATTAAGACGACGTTTTTTGGAATAGTATTAGATGCAATCACTTTCTATTATTCCAAGATAATGTAAATAAGCGTTTGAAGTTGTTACGTAACCTCGGTACCACACCAGAGGGCAGTGTCTGTACTGTTGATGTGAAAGGGTGGTGTGGGGGTGAATGTTTTGTTGCTGTTTTTAAATCCAGTCCAGTTTTCAGTTAGTGAATGACTTGCCTTAGGGACAGTGATGCCTCGACAACGTTATTTACTTGAACCAATGGCTTGGAGGGCCATAGGAAGGATGGAAGCTGGACAGACACAACAAGAGGTGGCACAAGCCATTGGGGTGTCTCAAAGCGTGATTTCCAGTCTTTGGAATCATTTTCAAAGAACATACTGTTCACAGAAGAGCCGGACAAGGTCGACCAAGGGCAACAACAGCAAGGGATGACCGTTACCCCTTGTTAACAGCCCGTCGGAATAGACAGCAGAATGCAACTCAACTGTGAAATACACTTCAAACAGCAACAGGGCGCAGGGTGTCAACTCAAACTGTCCCTAATCGACTGCATGGAAGTGGTCTCTATGCCCGTAGGCCCATGGTGTGTACCAGGTTAACTCCACAACACCGTAGAGATCGCAGAAACTGGGCAGAGGAACATCGTGGGTGGAGGCATGCTGAATGGAGATCAGTTCTTTTTTCTGATGAGTCGCGATTCAACATGGAATGTGATAGTCGGCGTGTATTCATCTGGAGAGAAAAAGGGACACGAAACAATCCAGCTTTTGTACGTAAAAGATCCCCATATGGTGGCGGTGGATTGATGGTGTAGGCAGGAGTCAGTAGTGGTGGACGTACGGACCTCTACGTTATCCAAGGTGGTACTTTGACTGCGTTAAAGTATAGAGATGAGATTCTCCGACCTTTTGTCGTGCCTTATGCTGATACCATAGGTGATTATTTTCTTTTTATGGACGATAATGCACGACCCCACAGAGCTGGCTTGGTGGACGACATGCTGGAAGTGGAGGGTATCGAGCGTATGCAATGGCCAGCTTCCTCCCCGGACTTAAATCCGATAGAGCATGTGTGGGGCGCATTGCAGGCAGACCAGCACCTCCCACAACTGTTCCAGAGCTGCACATTGCTCTTATGGAAGAGTGGCCACGTATCCCCCAAGAACTCATTGCTAACCTCATTGCATCAATGCCATACATGTGTGAGACAGTGCTGGCCGTTCGAGGAGACCATACACCATACTAAAGAAACATTTTCACCCATGTTAATGTTGCTTTGTTTGTTAGCCATATTCCTAATCAGGATCTCTTTGACATCTGGTGTGGTACAGAGGTTACGTAATGACTTCAAACACTTGTTGACATTCTTTTGGAGTAATAGAAAGTGATTGCATCTAATAATGTTCCTAAAAACATAGTCTTAATAGGTTATTCTACAATATCCCCTAATTTTTTTGAGCAGTGTACTTAAAAGCAAAATATTATAAACTAAGATTTTAAAATTAATCAAGTCAACATGATTAGAGAAGCGGTAAATCAGACACGATCAAATAATCTTAATAGTTCTTAATTATTTTTAATTAAGAAAACGAACTTAATTAATTTCCGAAAACCAGGAAAATCGGGCCATAAATTTGATTTCTTGGCATTTTCGCCTAACTTACAGAATTTCAACCTGACTGAATTTTATTATTATTATTATTATATTATTAGTATTATTATATTATTATTGTTATTACATTATTATTATTACATTATTATTATTATTATTATTATTATTATTATTATTATTATTATTATTATTATTATTATTATTATTATTATTATTATTATTATTATTATTGAAGGCATGGTGCCGTAGTGTAAAACGTCTGGCCTCATCATGATCCTGGGGTCCACTGAAAATCTAACTGAAATGAGTACCAGATACTCGTTCTGGAGGTATACTTGGGAGTCAGGCAGGACTGAAAACTCAGCTGACACGTAGAATCGATTGCTTAGAAAAGTGGTACCCTCGACCTCCCTTACGCTGTAGTGGGATCACGTTACCTTTCTTTACTATTATTATCAACATTATAAAGCGAGTGTTATTATTTGTTATCAGTCAGCAACATCATCTTTATGGGAAATCAGATATAAGAATATATAAGTATCATCGACTGCAATGAGAAAGACATATGGGACGAATCAGGAATGAAAGAGGGACATGCAAACTCCTTGTAGGAAAACCGGAAAGAAAACGCCCAAAATATAGGCTAAGAATGAGGTGGGAGAATAAATATTAAACATGATTTGATGGAAGTAGATCTTATAGAGGAATATATAAAACATCTTAGAATAGGGATGTATGGAGTGTTTATTTTTGCGCGGCCATGAAGCTACGGTCTCGTTAGTGCGTTGTTAATATTATATTTTATTATTATTGCGAATGAGGCCATGTAGGACTGTGCAAAGTACGTGGAAGCGTTTCCTTTTACTCCACATTCCCCTCACTTTAGACTATGGGCTTTCTTTCTCTCTACTGCCCATGTTGTTTCAGTTTTTTTCGGGAGGGGTTTGTTCTCTTGGTCAACCTGCCACTTGTACACCTTAATTTTAAAGATATCTCTGTTTATAATATCTTCTTGAGTAATTCCTGCCAATTTTAAGTCCTTTTTCACTTCACCAATCCATTTCGTAGTATCCTCTGTTGTATTTATTACCATTATTACTTGTATTATTATTATGCTTATTATTATGATGTTATTATTATTATTATCATTATTATCATTATTATTATTATTATTATTATTATTATTATTATCATTATTATCATTATTATCATCATTATTATCATTATTATCATCATATATTATTATTATTATTATTATTATTATTATTATTATTATTATTATTATTATTATTATTATTATTATTATTATTATTATTATTATTAGTGAAAAGCGTACAATGTGCAAACTCGTGATTAACTATTCTAGTCGTAGTTTTATTATTGAAACTTTTCTTCTTTTCAGTTTCGAGCAAGGTATCTCTCACATAATAATAATAATAATAATACTTAGTATTATTATTATTATTCTTAGTAGTAGTAGTATTACTGTCATCAACTTAATTATTAGATAGAAGTCGTCATTAATTTAATGAAGAAATCTCACAGCGCTTATTTCCTTGAAAAGAACATCTGCAATATTTGTGTATTGTAATTCAAAGAGACAAGACTAAACACCACAATTACATTACACAAGAAGCTACTCGTAACCACCGACGTCTGAATTTATCACAGCAATCTTGGATTAACCTCTTATTTGTATCCCCACATCTTTTCGATGACGAACCCAGCTTTACATTTCACTTCACTCCCCCTAGCAACCAATCAGACTGATGTAATAATTCCAACATCCCTTCTTCTTCTTCTTCTCCTTTCCCTTATTGCAATTACATTTTAAACTGAATCATACAACCTCTAACCTCGTGGTTGGCAAAAGCCTTTCTAGTTTCCTACACCCTCATGTAAATCTACTTCAATTTAATTTAGCATCACATATAAATCCTGTAGCCCCAGCTAGTGCATCCCCAATTCCCTTCTCTGAAGCTCTTAGAGGGCCCTGTCACATTTATATTACATAGACTTAAAAAATAATGCAATCATATATTGTTATACAGGATGCCACCAATATAACATTCCAAAATTATTTTTGATACTTATAGCGCAAATCCCTAAACAGAAAATTATAATAAATTGTTTCAAATCAATAATATTTTCCCAGTAAAAATGTTGTGTTTCATTCTACATTTACTAGAAAGGGGATGATTAACTAGACAAAAATTAAATATTTAAAATAAATTATTTATACCTCATCTCATATCCAATCATCTAATTATACAGGAGTAAATAAAATAAAATTAGTTAAAATATACCTTCTTAGGTAAGATCCGTTGTCCTCAACTTATAAAATATGTATTCTTTATGTCTGTAGGCCTTTCAGAACATCCGTTCCATCTTCAGCAGGACTTTCTTCGCTACATTATCTAATATGATGGTTGATGCTGAGTCACGACAACATCACATTAGGACCAGCAGCATCAACCATCATATCAGATAATGTAGCGAAGAAAGTCCTGCTGAAGATGGAACGGTTGTTCTGAAAGACCTACAGACTTAAATAACATATTTTATAAGTTGAGGACGACGGATCTTACCTAAGAAGGTATATTTTAACTTATTTTATTTTATGACTATCCACCTCAACGGTTTTAACAACGAATTTTATTACTATTGATTATACAGGAGTAAGAAAACGTTCCCCTAAATGACATTACAGCGGTCGAAATATTTTTGAAGAAGAAACCACTTATTACCCTACCGCGTTAACTTTTTAGCAGGTGAGGGGGTAGCAAAGGCGATAGTGCTGAAGATGGGGAAATGTCTCCTTCTACCATTAGTGCAAGCGAATGAATGGGTAAAGTGGTATAATCATTAGCAAAATATAGTGGTTGGCCTACTTAAAATTTGAGATGAAGTTAATGAAATATCGTCGGAGGTTTTATTCCTACGGGTTTCTGGATAATATGACGTACAAAGAGATTAAATTTTCACTGATTTTCAGCTACTGTCTGTCAGACTTCAATGCTGTAGGAAAATAAACAATACTGGAGCATTAAATATTAATTATTGCATTTGTTTCAAGTTAAAATGAAGATATTATTATTATTATTATTATTATTATCATTATTAGGTATAACAGTAACAAGTACTATGAGTAGACTCTATGGACGTATACTAAAATATTATTTGGAAAAAAACTATAGTGATATGGAATTAGAAGAACAGACAGGATTTAGAGCAGGTCGTTCCACAACCGACAATTTATTTTGCATTACTCAGGTAATAGAAAAGAAAATGCAATATGGACAACCTTTGCACCTACTATTTGTAGATCTAGAGAAAGCATATGACAATGTCCCTGTAGAGAAACTATGGATTGTTTTAAGACGTATGGGAATTAAAACTATAATAATTAAAGCTATATAAAATTTATATGACAATTGCATGTATAAAATTAAAATTGGCAGTAAATTGTCACGCGGTTTTACGATAAATAAAGGTCTTCGTCAAGGTTGTTGTATATCACCGACTCTGTTTAAAATATACGTACATGAAATATTAAAGAATTGGAGGAGAAAATGTTCAAGCGTGGGAATTCCTATTTCAAACAACAAAACTTTATACAACTTACATTTTGCAGATGATCAATTGTTAATTGCACAAGATTATGAAGATTTAGAATATATGACTAGAAAAGTAATAGAAGAATATGAAAAATTGGGTTTAAATTTAAACATGAAAAAAAAACAAAATATTTATCAATTGGTGAAACCAAAACAAAATTTAATTTTGGAGACTGGAGAAACAATAAAATGTTGTAGTGAGATCACATATTTAGGAATTAAAATAAATAAAAATGGGAGTTATAAAGAGGAAATAAGAAATAGAAATAATAAAGGAAAATTTGCAATTGCTTGCCTCAATGGAATATTGTGGGATAAAAATATAAATTCATAAAATTAAAATGAATATATATCATACAATTGTTAAAAGCATTATTACTTATGGACCAGAACTTTGGCCATTAACAACAAAAACAAATAAGTACCTTTTGGCAACGGAAATGGATTTTTATACGAAGGGCCGCAAGAATTTCAAGAAGAGAAAAAATTAGGAACTCAGTTATAAGGGAGAAAATGAAGATTGAAGACACTATTTTAGATTATATTAAAACTCAGCAATTAAGATGGTACGGACATGTCCAGCGAATGGAAGAGGATCGACTACCAAAATCTGTTTTGGAATGGAAACCTGAGGGAAGACGAATCAGAGGAAGACCTAAAAGCTCCTGGAGTCAGGGAATATGTTTATATATGAAGGCGAAACATCTACAACCAGGAGATTGGATGGACCGACAAAACTGGCTATTAGGAATCGGACGATGTCAAAGACATTAATCAACCGATGATCTATCTATCTATCATTATTATTATTATTATTATTATTATTATTATTATTATTATTATTATTATTATTATCATTATTATAAGTTCAGTAACAGTTGGCAGATAGATGTTTTGCCTACTTTTAGCCGTATCACTCAGTTTTATTCTTACACCTGTAATTACTAGTAATCATTAGTTTAGTTTAGTTCTGTTTTGAAGCTCATAAAACGGCGAATTCACGATCATGTTTCTCCTATTAAAGGACTCGTTATAACTGGTTGAATGTAATTGAATCGGTGAGACAGTGACATGTCCTATTATATTCCAATTTCTGTGATAGCTCAACAGGATAAATTTAAGTTATTATTACTACTTTTCTATAACTGGTTATTCGATTCTTTCCTGGCGACTTCAGTTTTTCATCAATGGTGACTACTTTTACACGCTTTATATTTGCTTGACCTGTATATATCCATGTAATGGAATCTTTTAACACGATTTTCACCCACTTAAAAACATTTGATCGACTTGAAACTTTGTATACTTGTAAAGGACTGATGACAATACTATAATTTCATAAATAATACATAATATATAATGGGTTGTGGACTTATCGACATTTTAGTCCATCGTTGTAACAGATTAATATTATATCCTCTGGTAGCTCAGTTGATAGAGTGGTGGACTGTAGTGATATATAATTTCAGTAATCCATAGATCGCTGGTACTAATCCGGCCCGGAAGATTTTTTTAGAAGATATTATAATAATGTTAGATAATAATAATAATTTAAAAAAATATAATTATATTCGTGCCTAGACACTAAAAATATCGTAAGCAATTAAATTTTCATGGGATTCGAGTTTATGACAATCAATAAAAGTAAAAATTAAAAAATAAATAATAGTTTAAAAAACTAAACAACACGCTTTATTAGAAAACCAAACTAAAAAATAAAAAATAAGTAATAATTAAAAAAACTATAACAACACGCTTTATTAGAAAACCGGACTAAAATATAAGAAATGATTTTAATTTCTAACACCTTGAGATAAAATTAAAGTGGTCAACTAAAAGAACATCTCCAACACATCTAGAATAAAACTAAAATTATCTACAAAAAAATGATTTTACCATCAAAAGCGTGGGGTGTTTTTTATGGTTTTTACGTTTTCTTCTTAGATATTTTACTTTTACCAATATCTGTTTATTATCAAATATATTAATTGATAAAGAACACCCCACGCATTTGATGGTAAAATTGTTTTTGTAGATAACTAGTTTTATTCTAGATGTGTTTGGAGATGATTTTTTTTTGTTGCCCACTTTAATTTTAACCCAAGTGTGTTGGAAATTAAAATTATTTTTCATTTTTTAGTTCGGTTTTCTAATAAAGCGTGTTGTTTTAGTTTTCTAAACTATTATTTATTTTTTTATTTTTTACTTTGGTTTTTTAATAAAGCGTGTTATTTTAATTTCTTTTAAACTATTATTTATTTACTCTTTCCTTATCTTGTATAGTGTAGCTTCTGATTTGTCGGTAGCTTCTGCCGCACATTTTGTTAGATTCTGGATAGAAACTCCCCCTTTATTTTCTCCTCATCGCAAAACTCGATAACATTCTTAATAATTCCACGGCCTTCATTGTGAATTTAGAGTCTAACCTCCGCACTTGACATTGTCACTAACAACTGACTCTTCACGACTAACGGAAAATAAACACTGTCATTGCAACCTAACACAACGGTCAATTATCTCCACACCTTATTCATCCTTACCGTATTATTTTAGTTCACATTTTATCTGCATTGAAAGTTAACGTGGTCGAGTAATAGGTTCCGGAGCTGCTATAATTAGAAGACTGGATATGAGGTGAAGTATAAAGAATTTTAATTTTAATCTTAAATTAAACATCATAATGATTTTTCCTATAAACGTTCAATAGACAAACATTGATTTTAATTATCAGGCGAACCAAGAAACATTAAAACGAATTCATCAATTTTAATTGCTTTGGTTGCAAATGTTTAATACCAAGTTTGAAATTATGTAAGTGCAAATTAGAATACACTCTCTTAAGAATATCATGGTAAAACAAAATTTTATTTGTAATGCATTCTGACAAGAAAATAAACCTTCACAGTATGGGGTCCGATTTTATGGTCTTGCGCCATCTTTCACCGAGGTTTATAAACCTGCGACGGTACCAGTCTCTGGTTTATCTATCATACGAATAAATAGTTCAGATCCATTTTCAAGTTTTCATATATTTAAAATTTCATGCAAAAGATGGACCGAAACAGATGATATTCTCAAGTCATAAAATCAGGGCTATATTCTGGTGTGAGAACAGTTCGATTCCGTAAAATTCCTGAATTTTTTGTTATTTTTGTTCGTTAAATATGGGGTCTAACATTGTTCTGCATGAGACCTCTGCTTCGGTGAACTAATGCTGGGTATCTCAGTCTCATAATTTCGTGAACTACTACTTTAAAGATTCGCATCCACAGCGCGGCCAGTGGAATACACATTTAAAATTCCACCAGAAACACAACACTACATTACTTATGAGACAATCTACCAGCAAAATTTATTAAATTAATTGGTAAAATTAAACGAAATATATTAAGAAAGATGAGAGAAGAAAGGATTTTTAAACTATAAAAAACTTTACTCTCCTACCTAAATCTTTATACGGGTCAGAAAACTGGATTTTGATTACGGCTCAGAGGAAGAGAAGAGAAGCAGCAGAGATTAAATTACATACAGTTAGATATGTGACAGGATGCACGCTCTTTGACCTTGCGAATAGGCTCATTCATTTTGCATTACACATTCAATACCCGTCCATAGTAATTCTGCCCGAGGAAAGGTCCTTGACTGTACTCATAGCATTTTCATGCTATGCTTTGCAGTCTTACTAGGGAATTGTAGGTGTGGAGCTTCCCGTTGCTTTCCACACCGGTGAAGGATGATGATGATGATGATGATAATGATAATGATAATGATAAGGATGATGGTGATGACCATATGATTTCGGGGACCGTTTAGGCCTTAAAGTTTTCCTGACATTTGTCTTACAGGTGAGGAAAAATCCTCACCCAGAAAAACTGTCCCGACCGGGGATCGAACCCGGTCCCGCTGCGTGACAAGGCAGCACGCTACCTCGAGACCACAGCGGTGTACAACATTCAATATATATATATATATATATATATATATTTTTATATAAAAGCAATTGACGAATGCAGATCAAATTGTCATTTGCACTTATACAACGGATATAACCAATCAAAATCTATTGCAAGTAAACAGATACAGACGACAGGATAGAGAAGAATTGACAGAACTAAAAAGCGTTAGCGAGAACAGACACAAATTCCGGAGGTGGATAAGAAGAATGAAGACTATGAAGGTGATAATAATGATTAACTAACTAATTCACTGGAACTATCGAAGAAGGAGGTTCATGGCCGCGTGGATATAAACTCTTCATACACCCCTATCCTGAACAAATGTGTCCAATTATTCTCTGTATAATTTACTTCCTCAAATCTAGATTAGTGTTATTCTCGCATTTCATTTTTGGCCTACCTACTGTGCGCTTTCCTACAAGGCATTTCCACGTATCTCTTTGATTCTTCACTTATGCTACATGTTCTGACCATCCCAGTCCACGAGACTTAATTATTCTTATTATATCTGGTTTCCCATAGAGATCATGTAGCTCAATGTTAAGTAATCTACTCCATTCACTTGACTATTCGTATCTCCTTGGTCCAAATATTTGTCTATGAACTTTGTTATTAAATACTTGTAACGTTTTTCTCTCTTAAACTAAGAGTCTATGTTTCACATCCATGCTGAAACAATAACAGTAATATATATATATATATATATATATATATATATATATATATATACTTCCGTTTAACGTTTTTAGAAAGAAGTTTGAATTACAGGACTCCCTGTACAACACCATAAAGTAGTGAAATGAGACATAGTATTAATTAAAATGTTATAAACTTCAAAGAGGAAATTATATCTCTTCACAAGTCTCCAAAACTTATATTTTGCATTAACTACTCCGCTGATATATTCGGACTGTTTTCTCTACACAAGTCAAAACTTTTTGCGCACTTCTTGTATTCAATGTTTCGTTAATTCTGTCTGGATATTGACACGAAAGTACGTTTATATAAATCCCAAGCTAATTTCATAAGCAAATTGTTATTCAGGAGTGTGGAACTACAAGTGGTGACAGTCTGTTACATCATAATTCACAAACCCGCAAACTTGAATGCTAGTTACAGAGCAAATTCTGAAGTTGGCAATTTAATGACAAGTACAGTACTGCTCTATTGGGAGCAACTGCTGCAGAGCATCAACGACATATGCGCTCTTAAAGAAGGCATCTACTTATATACTTGGGTCAAAAATTATTTTATTTTGTTATTTTTAGTAATTTCGCGACTTCTCTCTACTTAGTTTTATTAATTGAATGGTATAATACTGTATTTACTTTGCGGGTGTGTGTTTTTGCGTGTGTGTGTGTGTGTGTGTGTGTGTGTGAGAGAGAGAGAGAGAGAGAAAGAGAGAGAAAGAGAGAGAGAAAGAAAGAGAGGAGAGAAAGAGAGAGAGAAAGAGAGAGAGAGAAAGAGAGAGAGAGAGAGAGAAAGAGAGAGAGAAAGAGGAGAGAGAGAGAGAGAGAGAAAAAGAGAGAGAGAAAGAGAGAGAGAGAATGTGTGTGTGTGTGTGAGTGAGTGCGTGAATGTGTAATTCGTATGTCAAAGAGAGTATTTGAGATTGAATGCGTGATAATGCGTTTTATGTGCATGAGAGAGTGCATGATGTGTATTTTAAGTATGTGCGTGAGACAAAGTGTGTGTGTGTGTGTGTGTGTGTGTGTGTATGTGTGTGTGTGTGGTTGAGTGTGTGTTTTATGTGAGAGGTAGTGCGTGAGTGTGTGAGAGAGATAGAGCGAGGGAGAGTAAGAGGGAGAATACACACTCAGAATGTGTATGTGTGTGTGCATGCGATCACGCATGTTCTTTTAAGTCAGGCTTAATTTTAATTCTATAAAGGACGAATTCGCATTACATATAATTACATGGACTAGTGTACGGATGTGTGTGGCTATAATATATATATATATATATATATATATATATAAACGTCATTCCCCTCTGTCCATCCATTGATCTTCCTCCAATCTTTTACTATTCATAGCTGCTTGTACCCCTTCTATCCAAGTTTTCTTCGGTCTTCCTCTCTTCCTCCTTCCCATTGGGATCCATTCCTTAACAATTTTAGGCAATGTTTGCTCTGGCATTCTTTTGACATGGTCATATCACTTTAATCTCTTCTTTTCTTTTCTATAATGTCTATGATGTCCGGCTCCTCTTGTACACCCATAATTTCCCTTATTTCTTTATTTCGTATTCTATCCATTATAGATTTTCCAGCTGATATTCTTAAAATATCCATTTCTGTACTTATAATTCCTTTCGTTTCCCTGTGAGGAAATTTGCCAGACTTCAGCACCATATGTTAAAATGTTCTGCATTATGGTTTGATATACTTGTAATTTTATATTTTTTAAATATTTTTGCCCCACCAAATAGAGTTTAAAGCATTTCTTGCTTGTTTTGTTTGAGCGATTCTGTTTTTAATTTCCACTGTGTTATCGCCTGAATCGTCTAATTTTGTTCCTAAATAAGTGCATTCAATGCCATGTTTTAGTCTTTTTCCATTTCTTCTCCTATACACAGATGTTTAGTTTTCTCAATGTTTATATAAAGTCCCCATTTTTCATATTCTTCTTTTAGTTATATATATATATATATATATATATATATATATATATATGTCTGGGTGTGTGTGTGTGTGCGTGTGTGTGTATTCTAAGAACTCAATAAGCTCGAACGTCCAAAATGGTCCATTTTATTGTAAATGTATTTTTTAAAATACAAAATATCATTAAACTCCACTGCTACTAATACCAGTACTACTACTGCTACTACCTACCTAACTCATTGAAACTATTGAACCGGCAGGTTCATGCCCGCGCGAACATAAGCTCTCAATACAGCACTATTTTGAGCTAATGATTCCCAATAATCTCCTGTATAATCTTTCCTCAAATCATGATAAATATTATTCTCTCAGCTCATTCTATCTACCAACTGGGCGTTTTTCCTTTGGTTTTCCTACAAAAAGCTTCCATATCCCTCTGTCATTACCCATTCGTCCAACACGTCCTGCCCATCTCAACCTATGATACTTAACTTTTCTTATTATATCCCATTTCCTACAAAGATCATTCAGCTCAATGTAGGGGAGTCTTGTCCATTCAGATATTTGCATTCATCCCTCTTTGGTACAAAAAGTTTCCTAAGAACTTTATTCTCAATTACTCCTAATAGTTATTTTTGTCACAATACAACTCAAATATATATACAATATATACAATAGTAAGCTACCTAAGAGATATTGCCTGGCATAGAAGTAAAACTTTGGTGAGATTACACTCTACAGCAAAAACGAAGCTAACTAGAAAATAAATACTGCTCAACAACAATTAAAATACTAGGATTAATAGTAAACAGAACTGTAGATGATATTAAAGAGAAATGTAAAATAGAAGACATAGTCAAATAGATAAAAACGAAGAAAGAATAAATGGAGAGATCGCATGGTAAGAACGGATCGGAACTGCCTGGATTGGATTTATAAGACACATGGATGGAAGAGACTATCTGATGACCGGCCGTGAGACGGAGAGCCAGTGCGACTCTCCGTTCGACCGAGGCTTGATGAATAAGACTTATCCTAGTCGAACATAGAAGAAGAAGAAGAACAAAAAGAATAAGAATAGACGAGATACTCCGCAACATAGTTGGTTAAGGCAATTATGTCCATAGATCGCGAGTTCGTTTCGCGATAGATCGGAAACAGATAATTTTTTTGTCACTAGTCCCGAGATTCAGAAGATTGATCTATTTTTAGGGGGTAATAATTCTGAATATACTCTTATTCGGAAGGGAAACCAGTACAGGATTAACATATGCTCAGCATGTAGGATTCCCCAGCCGTTTTAGCTGGTATTCTCAACCTGTAACGGTTACGAATTGTGCCTACTCTAAATCCTCGTAATGATGGATGGACACCGGCCCTATAAAGTAGCTGGAAATCCATGAAAAAATATTACCGGACCATAATACAGAGCCTATGGGTCTCGAATCAGCGCGCGTTACTTAGGTATCCGCGAAAGCAAAATGTAGCAGTACTCTGGGTTCCAGCGCGGACTTACATCTTGTAGCTACACTGTGTTACGTAAAAGAGACGGAATTAATATAATAGAGGCATGATGACAAACTAAGACAGCTTAATAGGAAATTCATTACCGGAAATAAGTTATCATATTGATGTTCCGTTTCAAGGGAAATATAACAAAGGTTTTCATCTTGTCGATATGCATTAATGAAGTCAAAATTATTGATGTCTATTCCAAAGTAATGCATCAGATCATTAACACAGCTGCGTGGCCTACAGTCACGGGCACAGCTGTCATTAGTCATCGCACGGGAAGATCTTGCATTGAGTGGTAAGAGCCGCTTAAAGGGAGGAGCTGTATTATGGTCCGGTAACTTTACATCTGTAATATCGTTTAAAACCCATTGTGTTTTCGGGCCTCAGTTACGCTATATGAAAAATTGTGGATGGCCTAATTCATCTTTGAGAACTTCCAAAACTAATAAAAATAATATATCCTCCTAACAGGTGTATGTTATAAGTTCTGTGATTACTCAAGAATGGACTATGCCAACCAACCCCTTTCTTCCCAACGTAACTGAGACAATTGAACATGATGCGGTTTTAAAAAATTGTGCCTTTATTCATGACCGCAGGGTAGTGACATTAAGTGAATTGTCCATTAAGATAAAAACTCCGGCAAGAATAACGTCACAACTCAAAAAATGGACGAATTTGAGTTAATCCCCAATTCAAAACAACACAATTTGTTTAAACTGTACAAAATAAGTCAGTAACTGCATTACTAACTAATCAAGGTACAATTTGCACATACAGCTATTCCTAAACCATTTGAACTATGATGTAAGTGAACTTTCTTTTCGCTGTACTGGAAAATGAGGTTTTTTGAGTTGTGACGTTATTGTGCCGGGATGCGACATAATATTTTAAAAGACTATTAAGTGAACTAAATTAAAAGACTGTTTAGTGAATGGAATTCTTGATTTAAAAAATATGACTTTAATATAATCCAAAATATGAGTTACGCATTTTATATAATATTATTAAATGTATTCTGGTGCAAATTTTGTTCTGTGGCTTTTAAATAAGAAACAATAACAAGAAAGATTAACTATTTTTAAACAATTGTGCATCAGCTGTAACAATTTCATTTCGACATTATTTCAGTGATAATCGACCGCGATTTATTCAAAATGACATCGGCTGTAAATTAGGGTAAATAATTCAATTCTGTTCATGTAAACAATATAATAAAAGTAATAAATATCAGATTGACACAAAAGTACCTGGGTAAACCAATCGTCCTAAACTAAAATAATTTTAAATATCTGAGGGTTACGGATTGTCGTCCATGTTCAGCGTTTATCATAAATCAGTGGTCCAGAAATAAAACTTTTAAATGCGAAGGCATTTCACTATGTGCTCCTTATTTAGCGCCCATGATAATATTACTATATACAACTTTCCTCATTAGAGGATCGCCTCAAAGACAAAGTGATGCAGACAATTTTTGGAATTGATGAAATACATTTTGCAAATACATTAAAAACATTTCAAATTGCAGGCCCAATTGAAATATATGAGTACATACTATTTCATATTATAAAGTATAATTTTGTAAATATAGTTTCTTAAAATTGAAATCTCTCAAGATGGACTACAGTTCGAAAGATCTTCGCAAATTAAAATTGCGTTCCGTAAGGCTATGTCACTCAGCTACTTTAGCATCAATATAAATTGAATAGTAACCTCATTTGTAATCAATATTATTTGTTAAAAATTTGGATAAAAGTTCAGACAGCCATATTGCGTACATTCAGCATTAAAATGTTCAGTACGAATTATCGGATATATAGAACACTCTCACAGTCCGTCCTGTGATGCCAGTCAGACCGCAATCTTCAATCTAATCCACATTAACAGTCCCCCCCCCTTCCTTTCCATTTTCACATGCTGGGATTCCCATCCTTGAACCGAGGGAAGTTTAGCATCGCAACCCACTCCACCAACGTGTCGCGGCCATGTGCACCTGTTTCTGACACGAGATTCCCCCCTCCGGTGCTTGTGGGTATGGGTTGTAACAAGGGGTTAGTTAATAGCCCCACCCTCATCCACCGGAACAAGCCGAACTAGTGGGAATAAAGGTGAGTAATTACTTTCCAGAATTAAACGTACATTTCCGCACTCCTATTATTATCCACGGAAATTAACACTTATATTAAAATATTGGGTTATTCGTTTATCTCCCTGGAGTTTTAAACAAACTGCAATGCCTATGGTTTGCAAGCTCTCGGAGTTATAGCTGCAATAGCATACACTACAATTCTTCGAAAGAAAAATATTATATTTTTATTCATAATTACTGTTTCAAATATTGTTTATAAATCCATAATAGAATGTATAATGCTATATGGATCGGAAGTTTGGATGATGACAAAACAACATGTTAACAGAATAACTTTAGTTGAAATGGATTTTTTGAGAGAGCTGCCAGAAAAATCTGGACTGGAAAAAATAGAAATACAGAAATTAGAAAATGGATGAACGCAGAAAGAAATATAACGGATAAAATTGAACACAGAAGGCTAAAATTGTATAGACACGTAAGAAGAATGCAGGATGGAAGACTACCAAAGGACGTCTATGCATGGAAAATTGAAAGAAGGAACAGAAAAGGATGACCAAGAACAACCTGAAAGAACAACATTCAAAAATTCAATGAGGAAATTTGGTGTAACAGATGAAGACACAGAGGACAGAGAACGATGGAGAACTTTAATTAAGGGGAATGTGTGAATGTTTGTTGTAAACTGATAGTCTGCAAGTCCGTAGTCATTTATACACACAGATATATATATATATATATATATATATATTAATTCATGTTGGAGTAAACCCTCAATGATGAGTAAAATTCTCAAAATGAATGAATGTTGTTTCTTTACCAAACATACACAACTCAAAACTTAGTTTAATTACATACTAGTAATTTCTGCCCAGTCTTACACAACTCCATAATAAAAATAAATAATAGTTTTAAAAAACTAAAACAGCACGCTTTATTAGAAAACCGAACTCAAAAATGAAAAATAATTTTAATTTCCAACACGCTTGGGATAATTTAAAGTGGTCAACAAAAAATCACCTCCAACACATATAGAATAAAACTAGAATTATCAACAAAAAGAAAATAATTTTACCATCAAAAGCGTGGGGTGCTCTATATCAATTAATATATTTGATAATAAACAGATATTGGTAAAAGTAAAGTCTCTAAGAAGAACATGTAAAAATCATAAAAAGCACCCCACGCTTTTGATGGTAAAATTATTTTCTTTTTGTTGATAATTCTAGTTTTATTCTATATGTGTTGGAGATGATTTTTTGTTGATCACTTTAAATTTATCCCAAGCGTGTTGGAAATTAAAATTATTTTTCATTTTTGAGTTCGGTTTTCTAATAAAGCGTGCTGTTTTAGATTTTTAAAACTATTATTTATTTATTTACTTTTTAGTTTTAATATTTTACAGAATAAGATAATAATGTAAATATCTTTAAATTCCATACTGTTGTAGTATGAGCTAAAAGTATTACTCTTCTAAAAAAAATCCTCCACAGCCGGATTCGAACCAGCGACCTATAGATTACTGATATTATACACTACTAGTTCACCGCTCTACCAACGATTGACTAAAAAGTCGACAAGTCCATAACCTATTATACCAGTTTTAATTTTTTGTATTATCTGATGATTCTGGCCAGGAATTTAGAAATAAAATATGAAATTATTGTAGGCTCACGGGTCCTTTACAAGCATACAATGTTTCAAGTCAATCCAATGTTTCTAAGTGGGTGAAAATCGTGTTCAAAGATTCCGTTACATAAATAAAAAGACAATTTTTTTGATTTTCTGATGATTCTGGCCAGGATTTTCGAAAATGTGTGGCGTTTAGAGAACAAAACCACGCACCTACCACCATTTGTGCTGTCTTTTTTAAGAAAACGAAACCACGTTCTGCCTACCATTTGTAGGTAAGTTAACCACACTACGCTACTGCTACCATTTGTGGGTTTAGAAAGCAAACCACGCTCAGCGTAACACTCGTCCGGTATCGGGCTTTGTAATTTGCTGCATTTATTAACGTGGTCCTGATATTCGAAGAAGTTATCAGTAAGAAAGCAGCTCGCCTCGGGCCCATGAAAGGCAGCTATTAATTCATCTTTCTTTTCCTGATGAACATATATACATGTATAGATACAGATTATTAAAAGCATACAGTGAGTGATTTTTGTATAGGAGAGTGAACAACTACTTATACTAGAATAATAACTGAGGGGCGTTTGTTTAAAAAGATAACCTTTTAATATAAACAAGTTGGTTTTAAATAAAACAATAAATTAATAACAAAAGAGAATTCTTGATCAAACGACCAAGCGTAGCTGTAAAAATAACTGAAGAAATAACATACCATACATAATACCACACTCACACACGTGTCCAAGCTTTAGGAATCACTTCTTCCGTACATTGCTGGACTAACTCAAAACAGACATCTTCTCGGCCTCCATCAACTTGTCTATATAGACCACCATATTAACCTTCCAGTCGCATGGTGAGCTGGAACTGGATTCCACCTTTGAATCCGTCTTTAAATAACCAAACGCCGGTTGCTAGGCTGATCGAATGATAATGTTCGGTAAGAGTACAGTGTATATAAAGGTTCGCAAGTTGAGGGGATATGCGCCATAGAGATGCGCGGCAGAAAGGATGAAAAGGGGAGGGGTAGGCACAAGGAATACAGGACATTGGCATATTTCATAAATGTTCTGTAGTAGGGAGGAGAACAAAGATACCATTCTGAACCGCAGAAAGGCACTTTCGGTTCAAATGAATATGAAATTATTGTATTGTCACGGGTCCTTTACAAGTATACAAAATTTCAAGTTGATCCAATTATTTTAAGTGGGTGAAAAACGCGTTGAAAGATTCAGTTACATAGATAGAGAGATAGATGGATAGATAGATGGATAGATAGATGGACAGATAGATGGACAGATAGATGGATAGATAGATGGATAGATAGATGGATAGCTAGATGGATAGCTAGATGGATAGCTAGATGGATAGCTAGATGGATAGCTAGATGGATAGCTAGATGGATAGCTAGATGGATAGCTAGATGGATAGCTAGATGGATAGCTAGATGGATAGATAGATGGATAGATAGATGGATAGATAGATGGATAGATAGATGGATAGATAGATGGATAGATAGATGGATAGATAGATGGATAGATAGATGGATAGATAGATAGATAGATAGATGGATAGATGGATAGATGGATAGATGGATAGATGGATAGATAGATAGATACATAGATAGATAGATAGATAGATAGATAGATAGATAGATAGATAGATAGATAGATAGATAGATAGATAGATAGATAGATAGATAGATAGATAGATACAGGTCAAGCTAATATAAAGCGTGTAATTAAGACAGAACTCATAATATTGGAAAATTTAAAATTGGAATTACAAGACACGTCCAAAAATCAGTGCAGAAATAACATTATGAATGCACCCAATGATATGTAAAAATATAAGCACTTATTCACTTAAAACTCAATGGCGCGACAAGTCTAGAAGACACTTTAACCTACCATCCGGCTGCTGGCCTTACATCCACTTACTTTAACCAGAAGGGACAATAGGAGTGATCAGTTCATCGAGTCTCCCTGCCGTTATAGATGGTTTTCTCAAACCGCTAATTCTCCTGTAAAAACATATTATAGGTTAGTATTATTTTAGTAATTTTAATTACAGTTGAATATTTTGCTCCCGTATTTCGCACTTATGATTGTTTTAAAATTGTTATTTTCTTTCAGTATTTAGTTTTCGCGTATACGACATATACCAAACATACAAGAATAAGAATAATCATAAATAAGAACAATGTGAATAATAATAATAATAATAATAATAATAATAATAATAATAATAATTAACAATGCAGATTTTTTGTATTTCGAAGCAGCCTATATTTTAATTTTGTTTCCCTTTGGATTTTACCTGGGTATTTGGGTATTTTAAAATGTGTTCGTACTTACACGATGAGTAAATAAATAAAATAAGTAGCACTTCGAAAGTTACCGTGGGTTCAATGGAGTTTTACTACACGCCTCAATCTAGGCGAAGAATAGCAATACTTATCCAGATTCACACAAAATATAATGTAGTACAGTACAAAACAAAATTACAACTTCACACACAATGACAACATTTAAAAAAAAGTTGTATTTGCAACTGTTACGTATATAAAAATCGTAATTATCTACAAAGCAATAAACAATAAGCCCGCTCCTTTGAAAGTTGATATCACATAAATGGTTTTGGAGATCAGCTATTCTGATATGGGTTATCCATTGTTTACCAAGAAAAAAGACTAAATGCTAGGATTGATCCAAAAAACACTACCACATGGACAGATTCAAAAAAACGAATAAAATTTGAATTCGACATAATAACAAAAATTATAACAATAATACTAGAGATATTTTCAAAATTCCAACACATATTTACCACACAAATTACAAATCACCAGGGCAAATGGTCTTCATGTTTAAGAAACCTAACTGACTCTGTTTCTCAGTGAAAGGAGAATACCAGCCGCTGCCGTTCAACAAGAGTAGCAAGCAATTCTTTTTATTGTTTTATTACTACCGGAAAATCACCCATGCCAGACAAGTGGAAGGCGATTATCCATACTAAAGGAGATAGCTGGGTCTAAATACTGATGATTTTTCAGTGTAAAAAATAAAATCTTCAATAACAGCAGATATGAGTTCCACTGGAGTAAAATTATCTCAAGAAAAATTAGCCCTCATTCGGATCTCCGGATGGGGGTATTTTAGGGTATACATGACAAAGGCACAATCGTAAAGAAATGTTCCTAGGAAATGGAATGTTTTGAAACAATAGAAATATTATCAAATGAATTAGGTAAATTTCCACTGAATGTAGCTATCTTGCAGGATGGTTGATGGGTTTGAGAATAAAGTCTTTAAAAAAGGTAGATAAACAGCACATGAATGGAGAAAACTAAATACCTGTGAGATTATCTTAATGTCAGTAAGAGTAATTAAGTCTTGCAGAGGTATTATATAGATTCTACCGTAGTTCTCGAAAACACAATATTAGTTTAGAGAAACTAAATCAGTGACAATGAGTAAACTTCCCGTAAGATGTTAGTTATAAATAGAAAGACATGTGATAGAAAATATAATGGGAATAAAATATTTGGACGCTGTGATAACTGGCTAAGGATCTCTGCAGAATGAAAATACGTTCCAAGCATCAAGATAAGCGGGATTGATGAATCATATTAAATGGAAAAACAAATACTTAAACAAGAATAACATGACAATTTCAGTAAAGCAGTACAATTACCGACCTATATTTTTGAGACAAGAGCGGATATTTCTAGAACTAAACGGATTCTATACACAAATGAAAATAATATTTTAAGAATGACTGTTCATAAAGCTGGAATATGTAAAGTAAGAAATGAAAAAAAAAATAGACACCAGTTAACATCCAAGAGATAGATGTTTGGGTGGATAGATGAACTGAATGGAACCAACACGTATCTCAAATTTAATAGTATCAGACAGAATCAATACTTTTAAAATTCATGACGAAACACCGTTGAGGTCACTACGTAAAATTTAAATTATAAAACAGATACCTGAGATCTCAACTTTATAAAGGTCATCATCATCATTTTACCACACCTATAATTCCCTAGTAAAGCTGCAAAGCATAAGATAAAAAATGCTAGTATTGCAGTGAAAGACCTGCCCTCGGGCACAACACTTACAGAATGGAATAGAATGTATTGTTTACATAATTGCAAAACGGACTTCGTACATTCGTGTTGGTTGAGTGGAAGATGAGGTATAATGGCCATAACCCTCTCTGAATATATATCATTATTATCGGCCGCGGTGGACTAGTAGTTATGCTCCTTGCCTCTGGTCCCGAGGATCGCGGGTTCAAACCCGGCCGTGGTCGATGGATTTATTTAGGACGGAAAATTCCAAGGAGCAAGTCCCCCGGAAGGGATTTTAAGCCGTGGGTTCCGAGTCGGAAGATTTTCAGGCTCGTAAAGGATCCTTAAGCTTAAATCAAAAGGCCTCTAAGCAAAATTTACCGAATTTGACCATCCTAGTACTACCTTGGTTTCCTAGATGTCAGTACGGGGCGGAACGCTGACCACGGACCTTTCAAATGACATCTATACGAAAACAAGTGTAACTAAATTAGAATGGTTCAAATTCTTCCCTGTAGGGCGAGAGCGCCTAAAATCTCTGTTAAGGGAAACATGGGCTTACAAGAAGATTTGTCGTCGTCGTCGCCGTTGTTATTATTGTCGTTGTTGTCGTTGTTGTTGTTTTCGTTGTCGTCGTTGTTGTCGTTGTTGTTGTCGTTGTTGTTGTCGTTGTCGTTGTTGTTGTCGTTGTTGTTGTCGTTGTTGTTGTCGTTGTTGTTGTCGTTGTTGTTGTCGTTGTTGTTGTCGTTGTCGTTGTTGTTGTCGTTGTCGTTGTTGTTGTCGTTGTTGTTGTCGTTGTCGTTGTTGTTGTTGTTGTTGTCGTTGTCGTCGTCGTTGTCGTCGTCGTCGTCGTTGTCGTCGTTATCGTTGTCGTCGTTATCGTTATCGTTGTTGTCGTTATCGTTGTTGTCGTTATCGTTGTTGTCGTTATCGTTGTTGTCGTTATCGTTGTTGTCGTTATCGTTGTTGTCGTTATCGTTGTTGTCGTTATCGTTGTTGTCGTTATCGTTGTTGTCGTTATCGTTGTTGTCGTTATCGTTGTTGTTATTTTTGCTGTTGTTATTATTGTTGTTATTATTATTGTTGTTGTTATTATTGTTGTTATTATTATTGTTGTTATTATTATTGTTGTTATTATTATTGTTGTTATTATTATTGTTATTATTAATATTGTTATTATTATTACTGTTATTAATATTGTTATTATTATTATTGTTATTATTATTACTGTTATTATTATTGTTATTATTATTGTTATTATTATTGTTATTATTATTATTGTTATTATTGTTATTATTATTATTATTATTATTATTATTATTATTATTAAGCACATAAAGTATAAAGTATACGGTAAATAATGAAACAAAAGGTTTTGTTTATATTTTTAAAGCACTTTAAAATATGAATTAAATAAAAATAAAACCAAGTTTTATTTTTATTTAATTAATAAATATGGATTTTCATCAAGTACACACCAACTCAATTGATTACTTTAAAATAATTTGAAAGTCAATAATGTTTGCTATCACAGGACGATACACGGCTCCACGAATAACATTCGTTAAATAACCATTTTTCTGTAGTTGGGTTGCAAAAAAAAAATACCAAAATGACAAGAATATTCGAAACGTGACTTATGGATTTACATTATTAATGCCTGCCAACAACGTCATACTTGTGACGTAATTGAACATCGTACGTAGAATTACTGAAATATTTACAAAACTTCTACGAAGTTCAATGGATTACGTAACCTACAAATCTAACGTGTCAATATTATGTGTTAGGTAACACAATTGCAAGAAGTTTCAATTATGCACTGTTTCTACTAGGTGATTGTATGTCTATTGACTGGATATTAGGCATGTGGCTTAGATATGTGGCATAGTTGGTATTTCGGCGAATTCCGAAAGAATGAAGCTAGTGAAGTTGTACCCATGAAATCATTTTGGAAATATATTTACTAATCTCAATCCATCCTACCTACTATACACCCACAATGATCATAAAAAATGTATATATATATATATATATATATATAGGCCTATATACAGTAAAATATCCTTATTCGCGGTTCCCTTATTTGCGTTTTCATTATTCGCGTGTTTAAAAAAATTGCGACAGTTCTGTATTCCAGGGTAAAAATTTCTCTATTCACAGATTTAGCCGGTATATCAGAAGGATTAGTTTCCTTTATTAACTCATCTGTAACTTTTTTCTGCAGGCACGTGCCAAGGCGCCTTTTACAAAGAGTGATTCAAACCAAATGGACAAATTGACATCAAACTAAAACAAACCTTATTGTCACTAAGCCTAAAGTTCGTTGTTAAAATCTACCGCCGCAGTTGACAAATGCCGCCCTCGCAACGAGCGGTGTTTTATTGTTTCAACTTCTGATTCGTTGCAATAATTATTGTGTCTCTGCTGCTTTGTTGCCAATTTATAATGTCGAGTAAAATTGAAGGAAATTAGTACCGAAGCGGAAAATAGTAGTGTTGTCGCTTAAAGTAAAAACATAAATGCTTGACCGTTTACGCGTTGGTGAGTCGTTTGCGTCTATATCACTATGAATCAAGAAATCCGAAGACAAAATTAGGAATTCACAGCTGAATATCAATCTTAATTGAAATATATTTTTGAAAGTGGCAGGATTTTTTAGTAGTCTGGTCGTTTGGTAATGCGCTTTAGTTATATATAATATAGACCTACAGTAGGCCTAAAATAACTCAATGGTTCATAATAAATAACCTTCCAACTCAATTTGCCTACTTCTAATTCCTATCAAACACATTTAAATTACTAAAGAAAACAGCCTAACAGAAAATGAAAAATGTCGGAAAGGTACAAATATGTCCGATTGAGGGTCTTTCCACTTTTCAGCGGTTGCCCTTTTACCAGCCGGCTGCTGGCCCTTCACATCCACATGTGTCAATCACAGAGGTAGATGATCAACAGCCAGTGTAGGGGTGACATGTGGTTAGCATGTCGAGTCCCCCAGCCGTTATAGCTGGTTCCTCAACCTGGAGCCGCCACTTATTGTAGCTACCCAATTGCCTCACGATGCTGGGTGGGCACCGGTCCCATACTGACCGACATACCATGAGAAAATTTCTTCCCCAATGGAGACTCGAACCAGCGCAAGTCCCGTAGCTCTGCGCCAAGGCTTCCTACCTTAACCGCTCGGCTACGGCGCGGGACACAAATATGTAAAAACGTAAAAAAAATACCTTAATGCAGAGCTATTCAACTCCCCTTGATATTTTGAGGACAAAAAAAATATAGAGTCAAAACAGAAACTGCGTGAACTACCCAAAACAGTAACAAATCGAATTTATGATCTGATTTTACTAGATTACAGAATATATATTTCTTTTCATAATTAAATCGTATACACCATCTACCAAATTTAATTTTGTGATAACAAAAATAGCACCCAGTAGAGCGTTGAAAATTTCAGCTTTCAAGTTAATCCCCATCCTTAAAGGTCCGATTTTGCTAATTAACGAACTCGACATTACTCTCCTTATTGAAGTGCCGTGTTCGATTTCAGTTTCAAGAAAACAAAATCATATTGGTCGTTAAATCGATTTTTAAATCTCTGACTACAAGTAAACTCCCACTCTTAATTATCGGATTTCAATGGTTTTTGGAGTTCGCTCTTTTCGTTTCATTTCAGTGACACATATTAAGTTATGTTGCGAAAAATCTAAAATTCCTGATGCTATAGTGGTTTTTATATTTTCGCTTCAGATTAATCCCCAATTTCTTACCTCCACCTTATTTTTGTTAAATGACTATTATATACAGAGTTTTATGCCACCAGAACGTTAATCAAATATATGTATATATATATAAATATAGCAAACTCGGCTAACTTCATGATACTAAGGTTTCAGACTATTATACCGTAATATTATGAAACATTCTGGTTAGAGTCTTAGGGATATTAACGTTAAGGACAGATGGATGAAATATATATGCTCACTGGTTAAATATATATTTTATTTAATTGCTAACATGACAAATTATATATCTATTTTTTCTGGAGGTATGAAGCACTCGCGCAAATTTGTGATAGTATTAGAGTAAATTCGTGACAAACTCTTTGATCAGTCTCAATGTTACGTTCAATGCATTTGAAATCCCACTTATAAACAGTCAACCCTTGACACTTTACATGGAACTACAGATCACACATTCGATTTGTATCCGTTCACCTTTAGTGCCGAAGAATATCTACTCAAAAATGTTCTTCAAACACAGACAAGTATTAAATGTAACAATTAATATGAACGAAAACACTTCCTCTACAAGTTAACACAAAGTTATAACAGGACGGAGGGTGATAGGCCTAGGCAAGGCAAGTACTCTATGTATCTCAGGGTTGTGGAATTTCACCGTGGGATAAGGCGAGGTGCGAACTAAGGTCAACTGAGTACAATAAGGAGGCTTATCGAGACAACATTGGTGTCAATTATATAATATTTATTAACCAACATGTATGTAGCACAAGACTGTTACAGTTCCAATTCCAGAATATTGGATTTATTTGGATATATTCCGGTAATTTTCACTTCGGAATAGTACAAGTTCGAATAGCGGTCAATACTGGACCAATTTTATTAATATCGTGGCGAATCTATCGCGTTTTGAAACACTGATAATTACCGGTCTTCACTCGACCTAAAGTGTGATATAATACCAGCACACTGTTGCTTTTAAAATGAACTTTTATAACTTGCAGTTCTTGGCCTAACACATTTAGTGTATCTAATGGGTCGCTTGCCTGCGACCGGCGAAATATACGAGTCCGCACTGCCGCGGAACTCAAACAATTAATCCTGCGCGGAGTCTTATGGTAATTTTTGTTCCACCCGGGAACACTTCCCGGAGTAGACTACTTTCACGATATTCGGAACATATCCAACTCCATCTTAGAAATACAATTTACAAAACCAATATTTTCATTGGCTGAACATATAATTAACATACATAAACAACGCCTTACTTTCAGAATAATATTACTTATGGACTCTGATTGGGCATTATGGTTCCCATTATAGTTAAACCAGAATCTCGGGACAATACATTGGTCATGTATTTCCAGGGCGTGTTTTTCACACGCTGGTGAGAAGTTCATTAATTTACTGAAAACAGATGGACATAGTTTTTGGCTACTGTCACCATCTCAACAGGCGGTCTAGTGCTTTTCGACACTTAAGATTGACCGTCATTTATCTCTCTGGAAGGATGACTTCCGGAGCCGGACAAGAGACATTACGTCTCCAGCTGCGAGGCCGTATTATTAGGGAACGATTTGTCCCAGGTAGTAAAACAATTTAACTTACATGTGTCCATCTTCAAAGAACTTGAGATACAATGGACAGAAATGTATTTTTATATACTCAAGCGTAACAGATTGGTAAAAGTTTCTCACGAAACCCTTTTTTGAAAGTGTAACTACATCTTTAATAATAATGTTTAATAATAAAATTAATTAGTGCAGTTATTTCTGCTACAAAGTACACCCAACGTGTGCTGTTTTATCACAAATATGGTACCAGAGCAAGAAAGACATTCTGTCATCTGTGACACAAACAAAATTTGTTCTTCTTGCCAGTACAACTTCGTTACAAACTAATGAAAAAATATAACTATATTATCCGTGTCAAGAAATTACCCAATTTTGCCCTATAACCGATAAAGTTAAAGTTTGGTACGAGTAATTTAATGAATAATAGTGTATTTGTGTCAAAAATCAATTCCTTATTTGAAAAAAATATTATCTAATTGTTATACAAGTTGAGGTTTAGTGCAAATTCGACTATATTTATGTTATTCCTTCTCCTTTAACACAATATGATATCCATGAAAACAAATCTGCATTTCTGTTTACTTTAAAAGTGTATCAGCAAGTTTGCCGAACTATTGCCAATGGGTTACGTACCTATTCTTAACGTGCTCACGAAAAAAGGACTACTTGATGAGTATTGACTTACTGATATTTTTATAATCCTTGATATGTATTTTAAATAATAAATGTGAAGAGAGCTGGTTTAGATATCATTTTGAAGATGTAAAGTAACAAATCATTGATTTGTGTAAAAAACACCATTTTACACAATTTCAGCCCTTTAAGAATTTCATATTTAAAAATGTATACAACTACTGGGAAGTTACCCTGACTATTTAACTCATGCCCAATGACCAATCACGTTTCAATGATTTCTGTTTTACAACCAATCAGAGTCGTGTTTCACCAAATATTTATCAGTGTTATAATTACCATATTAAAGAAAGCTGCTCCTTACAATATTGCGTTCCTTTGGCAATAAATAGTACGATCTGGTTGCAGTGATAAACAAATGAAGCAGTAGAAGCGTACCTATCGTTTCTCATTTGTTTTCAAACATCGCCGTTTACATTAAATATATAAATATTTTAAAATAACTATAGTTAAATAATGATTTGTGAGTAAACAGCTTAATTTTATTCGTTAAATAGTCCTAACAAATGCCACTCTTGATTTCCAAATTCTCTAGATAAATTCACTCCTCACTTCGTGAGTCGTGAATTTATCGATAATTTGGAAATCACTCGTGGCATTACTTATGATAATTTTTCATGTTCTCTGATGTACTTCCTTCACTAACTACTCCATATAACTGTGGCACTATCGAACCCGGAGTTTCATGGCCGCTTGACATACGGTCTCCTGAGCTAATGTCTTCCGATCATCCCCTGTATAATTCGCTTCTCTCACATCATGATTAGTGTAGTTCTCCCATCTCAATCTAGGCGCTCCTACTGGGCCCTATTTCTGATTTCGAGTTCAGAACATTCTTGATGGCGACTTTGTTGCAAGATCTAATGAATAGACCAACAACTAAACTGACTTAAATGTCCAGGCAGACAACGGATGTTGGAGATATATCCTCAGATAATAACATTTCTGTTTATATGTTCTACAGCCAAACGATATCAGTTTCAACAAGGAACCCAGTTTTTTTCAGCACTTTAATATTTATACAAATGATACATTTTTAAAGTGTGAATATATCATATACATAAAAAACAAAACAAAAATTACCTCGTTACACTCTTTCCTTGTATTTTACTATTATTGCGGAAACTAATAGCCGTCAAGTAGTTCCTTTTCATATAGAGGCATATATTAGCCTATACATTTTTGTCTTGGTCATTTTCGGTGTCTACGAAGAGGGTGGAAGAAAAATATGTAAACTTTTTCAAGAATATTTTCCTGAGAATAAGCTAAATATAAACAACCTTAGAAATCCGGTGGAAAAGCATTCTGCTCTAAATCACAGTTCTAGTAATCATGGAAATACGCGATGGACTTCCAAATGTAGTGAAGTGATTTTCAACGTAAATTTTGCTAGTTATAAAACCGTTCCTACTTTCTGAAAACCACTCTCTCTCCCTCTTTACATCGAAAGTTTTCTCTATGAAATATTGTATAAAGTTGAAGTAAAGTCATTATGTTGAAATTACACAAGGTTATAAAAAAAAAAGGATAGCGCTTGGAGAATTATACTTCTTTTTCTCTTGTAGAAACATATTCGCACACATTAATACTGCGAAAATACCTTCTGCTTTTAACATGCCTGGTTCAAATGTAGACTAGAAAAAGTTTTAAAAGTTTTTAAATTGCGCAATATAGCTTTAATCTATCTTAATGTCTCTTCAGAATGTTGCAAATGCTCTAAATAATTTATCCTCTTCTTAATCATTTTATTTACCTGAGTTCTTTCTTAACTTTTAATCGAAGTGGAAAATCCGTGTCATAAATGTGTTTAATTGAATAAAAAACAGTTGCATTGATATTAATACAAAGTTTGCCAGTCCTATGCCATTATATCACCAACACAAATTCAAATAACAAATAGAAAAATACACAATTTATTGTTACAGTATATTTTTTAGAGGAATTAAAAACAATTGGTACAACTTAGGTCACGACACACACACACATACCCAGTCCAAAGGTTGGGATTTAAAAATCCCTTAGCCCGTCAGGGATTGAACCTAGGTCGCCGGAGTGGAAGATAGGGACTCTTCCGACTACGCCACAGCGACGGACGTGTTACAGTATATGACTAATTATCTCAGGGAAAATATATATCCTAATTGTTCCCAAATAATATGTGAAAAACATGTTATAATAAAGTGAGACATTGACCTCAAAATAATCGAAAACCAGCATATTTGCAAGGTAAAATGTCATTGCTCAGATATTGTAGCCAATGTATCACTAAAACCCGCTAACAAACAAGTAAATTCTAAACTAATCTGGTGTACTAACTCGACCATTTTCTCACTCTAACTTGTCTAAACTAAAGCTACCTTGCCCGTTTTCTCACCTAAACTTAACCAGTAATGTAGGTAGACATTTAGGATAGAATCCCCTTACATGTGAGCAAACATTTTGGAAATTTGTTCTAGCGGAAACATGTGTTATCACGTTAGTCAACACGACGCTAAAAGTCACTAGTTCTCCGATCGAATATTTACTGGTGGCACGGTGGTTTAGAATAGCCCATTTTTTAGTAAGTATTTCAGAAGTATTTTTCTTTATTTCATTTTTTTGGTGCAAATTTTGAATATGATTTAAAGAAAATTATTGCTCTTTCTACTCTAAGTCAATTAGGTTTAATAATAAGAATTTTATCTTTAGGATTTGCCGGGTTGGCTTTTTTTCATTTATAATAGTAATTACCAAACTGACGTACATCTATGAAACAATGTGCCACAGAGCACGGTGTAATGTCTCCCTTCACGATGTCGATGCTGCCATAAATTCTATAAGCAAGACGTCAAAATAATGTAATATGCTTGCAGTGAAGGATGGCTAAGCTGAATAATTTACGTATACTCTACAACCTAACAAAACATAACAGGTTCCTTTAATAATAATAAAATAATTAGACACTCACCATGTAACAAATGTTTCACATCACAGTGGTAGAAGGAGAATTGAAGCATTTTCTCTCACTCAGTTAATATGCGGATTTTAGAGGTTATCATGTTCGCTAACAGTACCGATGTTCAGTCCCAGTCGGGATTGATTGGTGTTTTTTGGGTGTAAGCTGTAATTTTGTTACTATGACTTCCTTTGGAATGGAAACGTTATGTTATATATATATATATATATTTAATGACGCCGTCTATAGATCATTAGTATCGGAATTAGATGCTGCACGTGAAAGGGCCGACAAATGTTCCTGGCCATTTTTTCAGGGTTTAGTTTCTTTTACATGCCTTAAATCTACGACACAACTCGTACTTAAGGTATATGCACTGAAGATTTTTAGGACCTTAAAAATTCATCCAACCCGCCAGAGTTTGAACTCCAGAACCTTTGAACCAGGGAAGAGCATTGTACCACTAGTCGACCGACTAGACTCAGAAGAGAAATAAAACCGTGGGTTTCTGCTTTTCATTTACCTTTGTACAGTATCTCAAACAGGTAAATCACTGAAAACAATTTTCATTCCTTTTCAAGTTCAGCTTTGATTTGAAACGCTAATGAGTTAAGTAGTAACAAAGTCGTTAAATCAAATATTACTAATACTATTATTGCTACCACTGCAACTACCGTACCTACTAAATTACACAGAATATTATGACAAAGAAATTACAATAAATAGAGATTAGTAGTGTTACGAGAAAGAACTGTACAGATTGGTTAAGAGTTTTTATTCTACAAATGATTAAATAGGCCTAATTACTATTCGATGATGCGCCTGCTCCCGAAATTCAGCGTAGGAGATAAATTCGAGAATGTTCAACTCTACCTATAACAACTTCGCCACAATAGTTCAGACGATAATTCACCTCCCCACTTTACTAGCATTTCGCTTTTGATACCTGCCGTGGTTGAAATTTTTATTTTACAAATTTAAATCTTGGAGTTAGAGGAAGGCAGTAATGTAAACTATTAATCGTTGGATTGCGCAGTAGATTCTTTGTTTGTAACGATTTTTGAGAACTGACAAAATGAAAACTAAACGCAACTTTAAAAAAATCATAATACTTTAATGCTGAAATTTAAACTTATTTTTTTATGATTTTTGTATTTTTTTAATTATACATTTTATTTTTAGCGAATTTCGTTTCCGAGTTCATTAAAACTCCAAAATTAAACAAATACAAATGGGAGTTCAATTGAAGAAAAAAACTTGAAAATCGCTCTAGCGGCCGCAATTTTTCATTTTTGCAAAGAAAACTCGGTATATAACATTAAAATAAAACGACACAGTTGTTCTAAAAAAACACTGCATTATAACAATTGGATATATAAATTTATCTGAAATTTGAAATTTACATATCTTCTAGCGGCCTCTGTGTGTTATCTGAAACTAAAGTGGATATACAGTATTGGGTGTAATTAACAAAAAAAAATATTCCCTGAAATCAGCGAAGTCGGATTATAAATTCAACTTCTTGAGTTCTTGTGTTCTGTTATCTTATATGAATTAATTTTTCATCAAATTTAAATAAATTAACATTTTTATATGCTATGTATTGACTGTAATTTAAAGCACTTAAAGTTCCCTTTCATTATATTAATTTGTGGCTGCGATTTTTACGTGTAGAAGTGCCACACATGGCCAGCGGACCTCGAGTTTCACATGGCTGCTCTATGTGTGTGTGTGTGTGTGTGTGTGTGTGTGTGTGTATGAGAGTGATATCAAAGAACAGATAAAAAAAGACACAGGAGAAGGATAAACACAATCATTCTTGACTATAAAATAACACAATACCAGAATATGTATTATGAGCAAGTTTTAAGCAATGAAAATCACCGACTTCCCAAAAAGATTTTACATTACCAACCAACAAATAAGATATTAAGAGGTTGACCATCGAGGAGATGGATAGAACAATTCCATGAATTTTGAGGTCGGAACAGGCAAAGAGGCCATCCATCCATAGTAATTCTGTCAGACAGTAGGTCTTTCACTGCAATCATAGCATTTTCATGCTATGCTTTGCAGCTAGTAATTCTGTCCGAGGGTATGTCTTTCACTGCAATCATAGCATTTTCATGCTATGCTTTGCAGCTTTACTAGGGAATTGTAGGTGTGGTAGCTTCCCGTTGTTTTCCACACCGGTGAAGGATATTAATATAATACAGTACAAACTCTCTATTTGCTTTTTTCTGTGATTTTAACATTTTTTCTTTAAAAATCATTTAGTTTTCCACACAGTGTCATTATGCGATCTACGTATGTCAATTTGTCAATATCTTCTCTTATGTGATAATAAAAACAAATTAAAATATTAAAATAAATAAATACGTTGGCAAGTGCCGTCTTCCTCAACGAGGTTAAATCGTTTAAAACTCTAGGCATTTCACAAACCGACTTCCATCTTCAGCTGAAAGTATGCGCTACTCTGAAAGGCCTACAGTTTTAAAAATTGTTAACCTAGTTGAGGACAACGGTACCTGATAAACTATTTAGTTTTATATTTATGCTTTATGATTCTTCGCCACAACGGAATTTTATTATACATTTTATTAAAAAACATAAATTATTCACTGTTTTCATGGATCGATATTTAGAATATAAATCAGTGAAGTAACATGTTTTGTTTTTGGTAAAAGTTTGCATTGAAAATCTGCTAACAAGATTGAGTGTAATATTCAGAGAGTGGGTTGTGACGGGTCGTGATATGGGTGGAGTGTTGAAGTGCAGGCGCCCCAACAAAGTTGCTGAGAGTTGTCGGGAACAGATGACGCGCATCAAAACTGCTCAAGCTAGTCGATAGTCACTAATAAAACATAGTTACACTTTAACAACAAACACCATCCATACTTTTAGCTCTCAAATTGCAAATGTTTCATACAAGATACATTGGTTTCATTTATTTCACATTTTTAATAAAACAGTAAAAAATGGCTAGAATATACTTAAATTTGAATCGAATAACATAATATACTGTAATAACTTCAATCCACACGTGCTTTTGATTTCAATGCGGTCAGATACATTTAAATAACTATTTCGAAGTATCATTTCGTCGATTTAAGATTAAATTACCCTAATCATTTAGCTTAAACCAAAATAGTGACATTTGTTAATTAACTAATCCACGGGCTCTATCGCACCCGTAAGTTCACGGCTGCGCGGATATAAACTCTCTGTACATCGTTATCCTGAATTTTAACCGGAAATTTACCCTAATTTTAATAATTTGGCATTTTATTAATCTTCTTCTTCTTTTTCACTTCCTGGTTTAGGCAAGAATTGCCTGTTCCGTCTTCACTAATAGATCTAAGACCATCTCTTCCGAGGACGTCCGACATCTCTTCTTCCTCTTAGAAAATAATGGAAGATTTTATTTGGTAATCTACTTTCTTCCATTCTTTCTACATGTTCTTTCCACTGTATCTTGTTGTTAAATATTTTTTCTTTTATGGAATAGATCTGCAGTTCTTCACGGATATCCTCGTTTCTTCTCTGGTCCATTCTAGTGCAGCCTTTTACTCTTCTTAAAAATGTCATCTCGGCTGCTTGGATTTTACTTTCTTGTTTGGTAGTGGTAATCCAAGATTCACTCCCATACAAAAGGACAGGGACAGCCATTGTTTTATAAAATTTTAATTTTATTTGTTTATGGGCTTTATTATTCAATGTTCTATTTATTTTACCACAAATAGCTTGAAACTGATGTGTTTTCTGTTCAATATCTTTATCATACCCATAGCTGATGTCACATCCTAAATATTTAAAGTGGGATACTTGTTCAATTTTTTAATTTATTTAATAATATGGTTTAATTCCCATTCTAAAAATATATAAAAATAAATACAATTTAATTATTTGATTAAATAAGGATAAAATATAATCAGTATTTTAAATTTGTAATGAATTATAATCTCGACGTTGTGTCTATTATTAGAAAGAGAATAGCTATTGATACATGTTTTTGACAAATTAATACTTTTAAATATTCAAAATTTGATCGGCCGAACTTACGAAATTCAACTGGAGAATTGAGAATAGGAAGGGAGCGAATCTTACTCTCTTTCTGGATTGGATACCCAATCACAAGTTGACAACGAATTGTCCTGTTGAATTCTGGGATACTTAAAAAAATAGATCAGATGACTTCAAGACGTGATGTAAGTTAGACGCCATTTGGTTAGTTCCGTTGAATAAAATAAAGTTAAAAAGTATTTTTAATAAGCTTATAAATAATATATAGCAAACTTTGAAAACATTTACGTAAATATATAAACATTAATAAATCAGTTGCGTGAAATTTTTAATATATGAATAATCTTGTATTCTATACGGAATGCACTGTCGATCTGAAAGTTGGACAAATTAAAGGACTACTATTTGAGATCTAAAATAAATATCATTATTGAAATAAATAATATTGTTTATTAAATTATAATCAAAGTTTATAGTTATTGAAGAGTCCTAAATAAATATAGTTGAGCTCATATATACTTATAGTAATATCATTGGAAAAAATATATGACAGCCATTTTGTTAAATAAAATAAATATATAATGTATAATCTTCAATCATTATTTACTCAAGAAAATACAGTGAAAATTCAATATAAAGGACGTTGACTTTATTCATTTATTGATTTATGAAATATTTTAAGGGGGATGATGGGTGAAATGTTCGACATTTTCGGTCAAATTTAGCATTTTTGTTTTTTGTATTAAAAATACTACGTACCTTATAGTATAAGTTGGCGAAGTTTCAGTGTCCTATTGCGCTTGTAAGTCTCCCTAATGACTGACTGTAGGAGGGCATGTATGCTACATTCTAATTTAACTGCATGCAAAATTTCAAATTTGCTTTTCCGCACTTTTATTTTCATTTCATTTCAATACATTCAAATCAAAATAGCACTGACAAATTTAATGATAGAAGCATGCAATTTTAACTGCATATCCCACACACTATGGTTAATAATTCTGTGCATGGATTTTGAAACAATGTTGATAGTTTGTTAAATAAAAAATAAAATATGTGTAGTAATTTAAAAAAAAAAATATATGCAGAGGATATATATATTTTTTTTTCTTCCTTTATTATAATGATATAGAAAAGTTAATGCACAGTGTTGTTCTAAATAAGTCAGTGGTCGTGTAGAAAAAATTTTAAAAAATTACTAAAAAATTATGGAACTTATTAAAAATAATTTTAATATGCAAATTTTTAAATGGATTTTCTTCAATATCTCAAAACTCTTTAAGCCTATAAGGATGAAACTTTAATATAATATTATAGCACGAATGTGTGTACAAATATTCAAGTATGTAGCTTAAAAATGTATAAAAAAGAAATTTCACCCATCACCCACTTAAGATCTTTAAACCAGTTGCTGCCTTAAGAGAGTCGAAAGCCGGTGCTACAAGTAAATGAGTTGTAAGTTGCCGCCACAACTTGTTACATGACAATGAATAATTTCGCTACTATATGAGCTAATACCTTCCATTCATCTCCTGAATAATCCACTTCCTCCAAATCATGGTTAATATTATTCTCCAACTTCATTCTTGGCCTATCTACTGGGTGATTTCACTTTGGTTTTCTACAAGGACTTTCCTTTCTTCTCTTTCAGTTCCCATTCTTGCTACTTGTCCTGCTGATAAATTCTACGATACATAACTGTTATTATATCTGAATGCAGGCTTTCACGGCCGGTAATCATAATGTTGAGTGATTCCGGGTTATGTGGCCGTGGTCCATAGTTGGTGTTGATACCAGACGTTTCACCCTCAACTGCGGAGGGCATCTTCAGTGGCGAGTGCTTCTAGGCGTGTTTCCTGGTCGGAAGATCTACTGAGAGTGAAAAAAGATCAGTAGATCTTCCGACAGGAAACACGCCTAGAAGCACTCGCCACTGAAGATGCCCTCCGCAGTTGAGGGCGAAACGTCTGGTATCAACACCAACTATGGACCACGGCCACATAACCCGGAATCACTCAACATTATGTTATTATATCTGTTCCTCTATAAAGTTCATGCAAACCAGTGCCGCCTGTCTGTTCGTCTCTCTTCGATCCAAAAATAATTCTAAGAACTTTATTCTCAAATACTTGTAATATATTCTCATTCCTTATAGTAATGGTCCATGCTTCACATCTATATAACCGGGAGAGTAATAGTTTTATATATTTTCAGTGTGGTGTTTTTTTAGAGAAGCCGAGATGACAAGAGTAATGTATATCCCAATAATGATATAAAAAATTCACTTATGACGCGTGAATCATTTTTTTCGTATTATCCGGGATTCATTGTCATGTGCCGGCACTTCTATTACTTTATAGAACTTAATTTTAGTGTCTTCATAAAATAATTTCATTGTAAGAATATTGTATTATTTTTAATAGATAAAATAGATATAATGATTTTAAATCTATGTAAAAACTTTATCTCTATTGGGACAAGATTTTGTAACTATATAACCCTCATACGTATGTCGAAATCATCTCGAACGACAACTGAAAGAGAGCCATGGAAACGTATTGTACAAAAATCGGATAGAAAGCGTCCAGTAGGTAGACGGGTAATTACTAATGACAGCGAGGCCTGGGTACTGGCCAAGATGCAAGAAAACAAATTCCAAATATTCCAAAGTAAAATCTTAAGAATAATTTTTTGACTAGTGATGAAAATGTAATTCGATGCTACAGATATAATGATGAACTGTACAGTGTGTACAATGACACTGATTTAGTCAAGGTGTTTATAAGGATTCGAGAATCAGATAGCTGGGTTGTCTATTCAGAGAAAATGAATCATATCCACGACATAAAGTAAACTTAGCGGCAAGGGTAATTGTTAGATTTAAAATTTAATTTATTTCATTTGTACCACATCTTAACACAGTTTTACTCAGTAGGTGGCAGGTCCGTGTACTTAAAAGGCGAATTTTTAGGTGTCCCAAAAGAGGAACGGCGGCTTTTGTTAATTAGGGGATTTAGAAAGTTGTAAGCACAACTGAAATGTTTATGGTCTTGGGTTTGAAGACAGTTATATTATGGTCAGGCGTGCAAAAATTCAATTTTTAAACTTCCATTCACCCATAGTAATTCTGCCCGAAGGCAGGTCCTTCACTGCAAACATAGAATTTTCATGCTATGATTGCAGCTTTACTAGGGAATTGTAGGTATGGTAGCATCCCGTTGTTTTCCACAGTTTAGCGAAGCGAAATTAATACGCTCAAAGAGAGATGCGAAAGGTCTATGACTCTTTAGCATCATTTCATTAGGAAACTTATAAAAAAACATAACATGTAGTCAAAATGCAAAGGTTCTCGACCAAGAGAAAAAGGGTGGATACATACGTTTTTAAGGAAGCCCAAACATTTCGAAAGTCACGCCCTGAAAGTTAGTAGACATATAGGCCTATCCTGTCGCATAGGCTATATGAAAACGAAAATACAGATGGGTTAGAATATTTATTCTGACCAATATAAATTTTGTTAAAATATTACATGTTTATGCAATACTGAATCCAAATACACAGCTTTCATGTAAAATTATTATTAAAGGCCATGTAATTTTATTGTTAAACACAGCGGATCGATACTAGTAAAATCCATGGTAAGTTTCCGTTTAGGTGTTAGTTCACAGTAACATAATTTAGGCCTACGGTTAAAAACTATAAAATAATTACCTTGTAGGTCCGGTTATAAAACAACCTAAGTTGAGAACACGGACCTATTTTACAGGTTTTAACCTACATTATATTACTGTAAACAAAGCGGAGCCAGTAGCTCCTAGAAGAATAAGAAGATACAAGGAAGCTAGTTAGGAGAGCTATCGCTCCAACATGATTAAATCTGCGTCTTAGTTTGTGATCTGACGCGTATAAAAAAGTACTTAATTTGGAGCCTTTCCTTTTGAGTAGACTAAGTCGGGTAAATAGGGCACGGTTAATCATCGAAAAAATAATAATAGTGAGATATCCAGTGATATCGTCTCAGTATGAAGTATAACATTTCCAAGAGTACGTCTTCTAATAGGCCTATAAGAATTTTACTTAGACTCAGATACGATTCGCACTATAAAATCATAATTAAATCAGTAAACAGGAAGTCGTGAATGGCAACAGCAAGATATACAAGTAAATTACGTATTATTTCCAAGATAGACTAAGCGTATTTTCTTTCGTTTGTGGATAATAAATTAATCCTTTAATTAATTTCACCACAAATTTATATTGACACAAATTCCCTGTCTACATAGTTCCTTGACCTATCTCCGGCCGAATCCTAAATCTAACACGACCCAAGAGTCCCGCATACCTACCAAAGATCTTCCGCAACTTAACCCTTAAATTTTCAATGTATCCTATAAGGTACTTTGATTTAATTTAATTAAATTTTTTATAAAACAATAGAAAACAAATGAGTAAAAAAATAAATGTTGTTCAATTACATAATGTACAGTAAAAACTTGTATTAACGTATTATTTTGTTTTCACTGCGGTCTGTCCATTTAAATGACTGGCATGATAAATTAGTGTTTTGCCAAATTTAAGGGCAAATAAATTCGATGACAACGTCCAATCAGGCGGATGGACATGTATAATAATTTCTCAGAGTAATTGGAGTGAATAAATGTAGGAAAAAGGTACAAAATAGAATAGAGGCGCATTGTTGGGGCGACAAAGGCCTATAACAGGCTATAGAACCTCTGATGATGATGATGGTGATGGTGATGGTGACGTATATTGACAGACAATGTCCTCTTGGACATTAACTTCAAATAACCCAATATCTTTGGAAATACTGATAGACAGAAAGGACATTGCCGACCAAAGACTTGATGGTCGGAAGATGAAGATGGGCTGCATGAAATGGAAAATATTGACAGGGGATAGGTAAATATGGAGGAGTTAAGTTGAATAGACCAAGATTCACAGTGAACTGTACGCTACAGAAGAAGAAGGGCATGAACTCCGGTTTCATTAATATCTGTAAGATAATAAGCAAAGCTAACTACGCTCAGAATCAACTCGTTATGTGTGTTAAATTCCGAAACTTCAGTGAGTCATAAATAAAATAATCAGTGGAATTTTAAAATCTTTGTACTTGCGTTAAATAGTTAAAGCTATTCAGAGTTGTATAGGCTGACAGAGGGGAAGTTGTGCCAGTAAACATTATACAACAGTCTGTGGCCTCAAAGAGCTATTCGAGTCTGGTATTTAACAAGAATTCTACTAACTTCCTGTGCTGAGAAAATATTCACCAAAGCCTCAGCTACGTCTCGAATTAAACTTTTGTTTTTAGACGATTCTCTTTTTTTCTTCTTGTTCTTAGTAAACTTTGCAGGCATAGAACAAAGTTCTCAAAATACGCTGCTTCTTGACAATTCACAGACGCATTCGTGACCTCCCCCCCTTCATTTTCCAGGTTTCTGGGAACTCGGCTGAAATAATCGTCTTGATCCCTCTATCAGTGTCGCACTGTTAAAACATCCATTCACATAAATATAATTATTGTATTTTATATAATTTCAGATCCACCGTAGTGGTCTCGAGAGCGTGCTGCCTTGCCACGCAGCGGGCCCGGGTTCGATTCCCGGTCGGGACAGTTTTTCTGGGTGATGTTTTTATAGGGGTTTTTCCTCACCTGTAAGACAAATGTCAGGAAAACTTTAAGGCCCAAACGGTCCCCGAAATCAGATGGCCATCATCATCATCATCATCATCATCCTTCACCGGTGTGGAAAGCAACGGGAAACTACCACACCACATCATCCTTCACCGGTGTGGAAAACAACGGGAAACTACCACACCTACAATTCCCTAGTAAAGTTGCAAAGCATAGCATGAAAATGCTATGATTACAGTGAAAGACCTGCCCTCGGGCAGAATTACTATGGATGGATGGATATAATTTCAGATATGCCACTGCCTTTGTTACCCTTCCCAATACTACTAGAATTATTTAGCTCACTTTATTTATAGTTTAACATTATAGGCGTACTTATATTAATATGCAACGACGTTACTGGGCTAAAGATAAAGTTCCTTAGCTTTGGTCATGAAGGTCGCGGATTCAACCCTAACCGAAGATGAATTTTTTAGGATTAAAAATATAAGGAAGAGGTTTTCCGGAAAATAGCCGTGGGTCCCAAGTCAGACGATTTCCGGACCCGTAAAGTTACCTCAAGCCTAAATTAGAGCTTTTGAAAAAATGTATTCGGCCTTTTCTATCCAAGTACTGTAATACTTTGTCGCCTACTAAGTGTGTCTTTGAGGCGGTGAGATAACCCGTCACTCTCTGCAGGGAAATAAGCGAAATTAAATAAACTTGTATAATTAATTACTGTAAGGCTACAGACAGATATAAATATTGATATAGCCTATAGATGTATTTTTAAAAAAAATAATATTAATTTCATAGTAAATTAATATATTATAATATTTTCATCATCTGAACATCTGTTACTAGTAGCCTACTTTATAACAAGCAATTCATCGATTACAAAGGATCGTTTTAATCATAAAAGAAAGACTAATATCTCTGGAGCTGTGGCACGTACAAAAATTGGGCTTTCACAGATACGAAGACGGAAAAGTTTTTCTTGAACACATGTCAGAAAATCGATTTTACACATGCTTTCCAGTGCAATTTACAGTAACGAGTTGCCAGGTATGAACTAGCCATTGCCGATGCAGATAAACCAAGAAATTGATGTGTGGTGGTGGCCTGATCTGCCATGAAATAATTGCTAACTTTTCACTAACGCGGTTTCAGAAAATATTCTTCATATATTTATATTGTTAGGGGTTTCATGGTTCAGTTGAGAAGTTTCCAATAAAAACGAAACCGTAAAACACTTAATTCTTGCGACATAAAAAGTTTGTATTTCATATTATGTAGAAATTCATCATGTTAATAAATGTGCAGAGTGACGTTTTAAACTACCAATTAAAAATACCAAAAATATGTTCGGAACGAATTGGCCGCCATGTAGTATGGAATTTATTAGAAGTAACTGGGAATAAAATAAAAAAAGGTCTAAATAAATATATCAATCGCATGTGATAATATTTATAATATTAATAATTATTATATAATTAATGTTAAATAAAATAAAAACAAGTCTAAATAAGTATATCAATTGCATGTGATAACACTGGTCGACAAAAGTTAACTTTTTTTCTTGCACAAGAATAAAAATATGAGATTTCAGAAGTATTTTTCATCCTGAATTTAAATATGATTTCAGTTTTTTTCCTATCAGACAAGAAGTTTCTGTGATATTCATTTACATTTTTTATAATTTTTTAATAAAATCCATCTAACTCTAACTCATTCTGACTTACCTAGGTAGATAGTGATTTTCAGGCATATTTTGCATCTGGAACATCTCTCTTCTTAGTCCAACAGTAGTCAGCCAGTATATTAGAACTCCACTTGTCTTGGTACCTCTTTTCCATTGTGGAAATTTGGTGATGAAAACGCTCACCATGCTCATCAGAGACAGTCCCAAGATTTTCGGGAAAGAAGTCTAAGTGAGAGTCCAAAAAGTGAATTTTTAAAGACATGCATCCCATAGCTTTATAAGAATGTAGAACATCAGCCACTGTGTCACGGTAGTTTTCTGCTTTATGGTTTCCAAGGACATTGCAACGTACATTTTTGAAAAACTGCCAGGCTGCTTTTTCCAGAGGATTTAACAGACTATAAAAACTCATCAACCATTAGTGACCGTATTTGGAGCCCTATAAAAATTCCTTCTTTCAGTTCAGCATCACATATTTTGGGTAATTTCCATCTCAAGTATAAGAATGCATCAGAAAATGTATCCATAGCTTCCACAAAAGTTTCATTACTCCTAATTTAATATGCAATGGAGGTAAATATATTTTTTTCAGGATTCACTAAATGGATATGTGACACATTTTTCTGGCCAGGGATAAGAGATTCACGTTTACGCCATGATTTTCTAACGTAGTGAGACTTCTTATCTCTGCTGTCCCATTCGCACAAAAAACAGCATAATTTGGTGAATCCAAGTTGCAAACCAAGCAATAAAGCAATGACCTTTAAATCACCATAGACATACCATTTATATTTTTAATAAAATCGCTACATATAAGGTAATGGATCCTATGACAGGTCAAAGAGAATGCTAAAATCAATTTTTAAAAAAATAGCTGTCATAAAAAGAACTGTGCCTGATCGAAAAATTCTGACTACATATCTGAATTCAGTATGTAAAAATGTACTAGATTCACTAATAAGATTTCTTGTGAAGAAAATCTTGTCGACCAGTGTAATTAGTATTTATAATATGAATAATTATTACATAATTAATATTAAATAAATTAAAAACAGGTTTAAATAAATACATCAAGTGCATGTGATAACGAAATATTAATAATTACAAAACTCACAGTTATGAATGTGTAGTCAGCCACTTAGGATATTGCCTGAAACAAATATAATAATAATAATAATAATAATAATAATAATAATAATAATAATAATAATAATAATAATAATAATAAATAATAATGTGATTCAATAAGTAGACCTTCAGAAACCCACTACATTAAATGCAATTTATATCACAACTATGTATGATCTAAGGAGAGTTGTTAAACATATCTGGTGATGATTTTAAATTATTACAGTGACTCGTTGTTTTTATCACAGTCAGTTATTGCAGATGTAAGGAGATTGGTTAATCTGCCATAGGTATAGTCGTTTCAGATGTCTTTCTTGTAATATGCCGAGAAAGATAATCGATTTTGAAGCTGTTTTCAACACCAATTACGATTATTTTTCAATTACAGAAACCCGAGAGAAACGTCATATTATATATGAAAATGCGATAAATAGTACAGGGTGTCCACAGTGAGATTCCCTCATTTCAAACATAACGGAAAGTAAATGTTGTGTACTATGATTACTATACACGAAAATGATAATGTAACTCATAAAGTTTTAATTTAAGTTTTAAATTTGTGTTTGTGACAAACTCTAGTTCAGTGCACTTGGACATGTGCGTCTCGGGTGCGCGAAGAATATCCAACCTATAGTCAATTTCACGCCTGTGTTGAACAGCATGTCTTCTGTCACAGAGTTTATAACATCTCTAATGCATTGTTTTAAGTCCAGTGCATCGTTCATTTTTGTTGCGTACACTCTATCTTTGACGTACCCCCACAAGACGAAATCTAGTGGGGTAATATCGGGGGAACGCGGAGGCCAAGGTATAGGACCACTACGGCCTATCCAACGACCTGAGAATGTGTCTTTTAAGAACTGTCGGACATTAAGGTTCCAATGGGGTGGGGCACCATCCTGATTAAATATTATTTTTGGCTGCATGGGTGCTATCTGTGGCACAGCGAAGTTCATTAATATATCCAAATAAATGTTACCAGTGATCGTATTCTCTTTAAATAAAAACGGCCCAACAATTTTATTTTGCAGAAGACCGGACCAAACATTTACCTTTGGATGTGTTCTATGAATGTATGGGGATTTTCTGAACCCCATATACGCACATCGTGGCGATTCACTTTCTCTAAAACGTGAAAGGTGGCCTCATCTCTAAATATCACGCGCGATAAAAAGGTTTCGTCATCAGCAATGCAATCCAGCAAAGTGATTGCAAATGCTTCTCGCTTTGGTGCGTCATCAGGCTTGATTTCCTGCACAACTTGAACCTTGTATGCATACAATCGTAGTCGACGGTGAAGAACTTTGTGAACTGTCGACCGTTTCATACCAAGTTCTCTCGCTGCTTGTCTTATCCACTTCCGTGATTCCTTTCGAATGACCTCCGCACATGTTCTACTGTCTCTTCCTGGATTCTGGGTTTACCACCACCGTGTCCTTTTGAAACATTGCCGGTCGCCAAAAACTCTTTACACGAACTCCTTGTATTCTTGGGTGACGGAGGGTCCTTATTCTAAACACGACGAATGTTTCGTTGCACTTGAATAATGGATTTCGTTTCAGCATACCACCAGACAACCTGGGCATGCTGGTTTGGAATCTCCATTTTATAAACAATCGTTTGTTGCAGCGCCACTACAGATATTGTGCGTACTACAACATTACCACATACATTTTGAGATGCTGTTTCTGATCTTTCAAGATTTACAGTTTTAAAACCTATACTTACTTACTTACTTACTTACTCACTGACACTATCGAACCCGTAGGTTCATGGCCGCGCGGACATAAGCTCTCCATACATCCCTATCCTGAGCTAATGCTTTCCAATCATTCCCTGTATAATCCACTTCCCTCAAATCAAAGTTAATGTTGTTCTCCACCTCATTCTTGGTCTACCAACTGGGCGTTTTCCCTCTGGCTTTCCTACAAGAAGCTTCCATGCACGTCTTTCACTCCCCATACGTGCAACATGTCCTGCCCATCGCAGTCTACGAGACTTAACTCTTCTTATTATATCTGGCTTCCTATAAAGACCATGTAGTTCATTGTTATGTAGTCTTCTCCATTCACCTGTCTGTTCATCTCTCTTTGGTCCAAAAATTTTCCTACGAACTTTATTCTCAAATACTCGTAATCTCCTTTCCTCCCTTAAAGTAAGAGTCCATGTTTCGCACCCATATAATATAACTGGTAGAATAATAGTTTTATATATTTTCAGCTTAACGTTTTTTGAAAGGAGTTGGGACATCAAAAGTCTCTGCAATGCATAATAGCATGCATTTCCAGAATTGAGCCTATGTTTAATTTCTTTGTGCGTCTCATTCCTATTTGTGATTATTGTTCCTAGGTATTTGAATTCAGCCACTTCCTCAAAATTTCCCTCATTTGTCATTAGCTGTCCATTTCCATTATATACTGAATTTCTACTTGTGACCATATATTTAGTTTTACTGATATTTACTTCTAGTCCTAATTTCTTAGTGTTACTCAATAGTGTGTGCGTGTTGGCCTTTAGTATCTCCTCGCTATCGGCCAATAGTACTACATCATCAGCATAAACTAACAGCTTATTAATACCATTCAGTTGTAAGCCTTCCTCATTCTCTAAAGATTTAATGGCATGCTCTAGTACAAAATTAAATAGTAGAGGAGACAGTGCATCTCCTTGCTTCAACCCATTCTGGATTTCAAAAGTGTCTGAAAACCTATAATAAGAAATTTACAGACTTTTAAAATGAGGGAATCTCACTGTGGACACACTGTATTTTGACTAAAAAATGTAAAGCTCGTTTGAGATCGATTCCCGAAGGAGGAAAATTACATCTCGTCCCTTCATAAAGTCGTATCTTGAGGTGATCAGAAAGGTGAAGGCATTCGTCTTTGGTAGGAACCCAGACACTCACAGATCCATGATCCTGAAGGTGAAACTTTTTAAGACCGTTAAAACAATATATTTGAATCTAAAAAGCTTCGCAAAACCCGTGTTCACTAGCATTCAACAATACACATTCAAGAATTGCATAACAACAGAAGAAAGCACTCTGAGAGCCATGGTATTTTTGTGACCGTTATTTTTAAAAATACATCTACCTTAATAACTTCAACAAACCCGGATCATTTTTTTAAGAAAGATAAATGTTTGTATTGGATTTGGCCGGTAATGTAATGGATAGCACGCTGGGGTACCAACCCAGAGATCCGGGTTCAAATCCCGTCCAGGCAGTTATTTTTATCATGTCATATATATATATATATATATATATATATTCCAAATTGATACAGAGAATGCAAGAAATCTTTCTTAAAGGGCAGAATATTTCTGTAATGAGACATTAAATACCCGAAGGACTACAGAAAAAAGTGAATTCAAAATACAATCAGGAGAAAGTAGCCTATACTAACACCAATTTTCCGACATAAGATTACAGATATATATTAAAAAGAGACAAATAATGTATGCGTATATCAGTTGAAGGTCTTCTCTTTTTCCATCCGCAATTCCCTGTAAGAAATGGAAATGGAATTTTATATAAATGCTGTGTCATTTAACGAAATTCCATTCAAGTCGTCTGATGTTTCTCCAATGGAAATGTTTACTCTTGATCTCTATAAAAGAGCACTAGGAAGTAGGCGGCCACTGTCAATCGAAGAGCTGTGGAAAGCATATGAGGGGAAGTGGTCACGAATTTATATGAAAATTCTGCTTCCAAGTGTTCTGCAATAGCTAGCAGTCAAGGCCACCACATAAAACATCATGGTGCAGCTTGTTGTTTCAGAAGACATGTGACTAACGCATGCGGGCGACCCTACTGGATCTGAGGAACGAATCCTGCCAGTTCCGGAGGGGTATTGGTAGTGTACCAAACCACGATTTTTCGATAATTTCTCTGGGTTGTCCCGTTTCGCGTACTTCGTCCCAACACTCTCCACTCCTCTTCCCTCCCTATCACTCACTAAATTCAGTATTTGAAAATTGAACTGAGATATTCCAATATATAGTAACAATGAATAACGTAAACAAATACCATATTCAATTTAGTGGTTATATTTTATTTAACTACCCCTTAAATTGGCAATGTATCCTATATAATGCATTGATTAATTTTATGTATTACTTTTATTAAGTCAATAAAAAGAGAATACAAATTATTAAATATTCAGTAATAACTTAGAGTTATATATGGATTTGTTTTCATTGCGGTACGATGCATATAAATAATTTGCACAACAAATTAGTGTTTCGCCAATTTAAGGGTTAAACATCTTAGTTCTTTATCTTAGCAAATTCAAATATGGGCTTCAAATGGGAGGAAATAAATTGTATAGAGTCATCTTATTTCATGCTTCATGTATCCATACGTACCGTAAAATCTACGACATGGAACCTAAGCCTTACTTCCTATCCAAAGGAAGATATTCATTTTCACTTAAAAATATTTCCTTACACTTAAAAATTCAAAGACTTTGGCTAGGAATGAAGCCGAGAACCTCGGAAAGAAAGACGAGCATGCTAACCACTAATCCACCACGATCGACTACTATATTGAAGTTTTCATCATCTATATAAATTCATCAATGAGGCTCAATTTTGATTAATCTAAATTTTGTCATTATAAACCATACATTATTTTCTCCTCGTGTTCTACTTCCCTAAGAGATGAAAAACCCAACCTCCCCGATCCTGAGTGAGAAATCTCTACGAGAGAAACTGTAATGCAAGCTATTCTGTCTCATTACAAAATGCTATAATATATTACAAATTTTCGGTTAATTGTACAGATAATAAAATTTGCCATCGCTTCTTAAATCATTATTATAGACGATCAATCCCTACCAAGCAGAATGATACAATAACCAGATTTCTATCATCTTCGCCCAAATCGTCACAATATCTCTCTCTCCCACTACTATTCTTAATTTTACAGCACATGTTGCTAACTAACACTTCTAATTTTTCTGCTAAACTTTATTACCTCAAAGTAATGATTTTTGCACCTCCAACTCGAATAACAATCACCTTCAAGTCAATAACTGGGTTTAAATATATTGAAAGATTTTCTAAAATAAAATAAATCTGTGGCACAACAGTTCCAAAGAGCCAAAATCGATTGAATCGGTTGCTATCACTGGCTAGCTGGAGTCATCACAGGGATTTGCGTAGATAACGAACAAATCCTCAAACTTCAGTTTCAGTTTTTAATACGGATTTTAATACTTCTCATTTCAACTAGCTATTAAGTTGTCCTAGCAGTGTGGCAAGAAGTAATAGACTCGTGAGTATTAAAACGTACCATTAATAGTAATAACTGGAAGGCGCACAAAACGTGCACACGAGTCTATTACCAACATAGAAACCTAAACGAATGGTACCTACCCTTCTAAGCTATAATGAATAACATATACACCCGGAGAGGGGCTGGCAACTTATGGGAGGAGTCATCGCCCTTATAAGGCGAGGACACGTGTGAAAACACTCTCACTCTTCTACGTTCTGCAATAGTTAACTTCTTCAGTGACCGTTCGCGAAAGTGATATTAAAACACGTGGGCGGAAGTAATTCATCAACCCCACTCCGAGTTATTAAAATATATACTATTGTACATATAAATGTATCCAATAAAATTAAATAATAAGTGTATAATTTAAAACGTCCCTGAGTGATCATATTTCTACCCTGAGCGAACCGGCACAGGAGTCAGAAGGGACCTCATTCAAGAACCATGCAAACGAGATTGTATATAGTTTAACCGGAAATCTAGAGTTATTTCAGACATGCGGTTACACCACAGAGAATTAGTTAAATACATACTGAAATTTTAAAATAAATTCATTCATTAGGTAGTGAAAAACGTTTAGACAGTGTACCCCTTTTATGTTTTATTCTGCATTCATGTTTTATCCAAAGTGTACATATACTGGTTCATTATATTATATTCTATAGATCAAAACACTAAGAAGAATCACCATGTTTGCATTTCATTTCGTATCATAAGGTTATAAAAGCAAGCTTAAATTGAAAAAAGGAAAACCATGGATCATAATAACTTGTGAAGTTTGTAACTGGATCTAAGACAGCTGTAGCAATATGGAAGCATTTTCTGGGGATGGTCTCAATCACACTATTTTCAAACAAGTATTTAAAGCAAGAATTATGTGGTCAGTAAGAATCAGCATGATAACTAGAATATAGGAAAAACTATAATTTAAAATAATTATAAAAACAAATGGAATCAATCGTAACAAATAAATTAATAAAATCTGTGACATAGAAATAGGCTATAATTTAATTATTAAATATAAATAAAAACATTTCTGAACAAGATAAAGGAATAAAGATTATCATACGTAACATCACGAGTGAATTTATCTAGAAGATTTGGAAATATAGAGTGACATTTGTTAGGACTATTTAACGAATAAAATTAAGCAGTTTACTCTAAAATCATTATTTAAATATAATTACCGATACTTTAAAATATTTATATTTTTAATATAGGCCTAAACGGGGATGTTTGAAAAATAATCAGAAATGTGAGGTTATGTTCATTCACTGTAACTTGATCATCGTATTATTCATTTCGAAATAGAATCGCAATACGTATTTTAAAAATGCACCCTAGTAGAGAAATAATGAAACACACCAAACTGTATATTATCATCAACATTATAGGTTATTTATTTATTTTTTAGTAAACAACTCAGTAAAATCAAGGAATCTGTTCATTATTTGTTATATTCAATGTATTTGTTGCAGAAAAATAATGCTCTGGGCTGTTCAGAATATTAAAAATGAGGAGCTCTCTTTATCACAAAAGCAGGAGCTGATAAAACGAGAAATCGATAAATAGCGAGATGAAACACGACTGTCATTGGTAGTAAAACACATTTAATTGACATGTGATTGGTCGTTGACTACCGTTTGGGGCATGAGTTAAATAGTCAAATAAAAAATAATAGTACGAAGATAAATACCACACTCATTCCATTACCTCCCCTCATACTTCCCAACAAATATTTCTTCTTCACAGGAATATACATACAAAATAAAGCCTAGATAGACCTTGAGAGTCAGGTAGACTCCCAGAGAGACCTTATATTAACCAAACTAGACGAAAGAATTAACCGTAGTTGGAGCTCGAGTCTACATGTAGGAAATTTGCGCACCTACAAAAGTGCAGGATAACAAAACATGACAAAGAGAGAGGAAATCATGAGGAGGAAATAGGGACTGAGAAAAGAGCCAAAATGAGTGGTAAGAGAAGAACGCTCACAACACTACACAGGTTTACAAGTCAATAGTATTTTATTTAACGGCGATCATTAAGAAATCAGATCATTTGTGTCGAAATTCAAGTATGAGACATGAAAGGCTTCAGAGGACATTAACTTTAAGCTTCAGGTAATTTTAATTGCTGTACAACTATGGAATGGGACCCACAGCGTTATTTCCTTCCCGTAGGAAACCACCTAAGAATTTTTACGCTTTTATAAATAATTAGGCCTGGCGGATTTCAACACAATTTGGCACACTATAGCGGGATCAACGATTGTGTTTTAATATTGTGATACTCCGCATTCCATTAATTGTGATGTACCATAGTGGATAGAGGACGCACTATCTCCTCTACTATTTAATTTTGTACGATCGTGCCATCAAACATTTAGAGGATAAATAAGTCTTGCAACTCAATGGTATTAATGAACTATTAGTTTATGCTGACGATGTAACTGTATTAGGTGTTATCAAAGAGATGCTAAGGGCCAACATGCACATCCTCCAGAGTAACTAATATTAATAAATTGGGGCTGGAAGGAAACTTCAATAAAACTAAATTTATAGTCGCAAACAGATATATTTTATATAATGAAAGTGGGAGTTAATGAAAAATGAGACACATTTTGAAGAAGTGGCTGAATTCAAATATCTAGGCACAATAATTACAAAGAGGAATGAAATCCAGAAAGAAATTAAAAACAGGCCCAATCTAAAATGCATGCATTTATGCGTTAAGGGACATTTGTCATCACAACTTCTTTAAAAACATTAAATTAAAAATATATAAAACTGTAGGAAAACCAAAAGGAAAACGTCCCGAATGTAAGATAACAGTGACGTGGGAGAATAACATTAACAATAATTTGAGAGATTTAATTGCACAGGGGATTATTGGATAAAAAGTAGTTCTCATATGTTAAGGGAGAAGAAAATATTAGGAGTATTTGAGAATAAATCCTTAATAAAATATTTGGAACAAAGAGAGAAGAACAGATTGAGAAGAATACAAAACAATGTAGTGAACTGCATGATCTTTATGAGAAAGCATTTGCAATAAGAACAGTTAAATCTTATATATTGCTGGAGAACGAGAATAGAAACGAACTGGAATCGAAGGCCAAGAATATATTGGAAATAATAGGCAGTTCAGTTAAGAGAGCAAGTATCACATACATGGGGAATGATAGAACCAATAGAAGGATTGTAAGAGTGACCTTCAAAAACTTCGGAGAAAAGTGGAAAATAATAATAAACAAGTCCTTTTTAATGGCCAGAATATATATAGCTATATATATATATACACGAGTCTATCGCTGTGGTTTGGAGGTAGCGTGCTACCTTATCACGCTGCGAGCCCGGGTTCGATTCCCGGTCGGGACATGTTTCCTGCGTGATGGTTTTTTTCGGGGTTTTTCCTCACCTTTAAGACAAATGTCAGGGAACTTTAAGTCCCAAATGGTCCCCGAACATCATCTGGCCATCATTATCATCAGTGACATGTTCATTACGTTTAGGATTAAGGCCTCTCCTGGCGCATCGTTACCGTCATCATAACCTATCAGGCGCCCCAACCTTAGAAGTGGGTTACAAAATGCCATGCCAGGAGAGAATACCAGATTGTCGAAATGACATGTGGTAGCATTGAATTATATATCCATCCATAGTAATATTGCCCGAGGGCAGGTCTTTCATTGAAATCATAGCATTTTCATGCTATGCTTTGCAGCTTTACTAGGGACTTACAGGTGTGGTAGCTTCCCGTTGCTACGATGGATGATGACCTCACCAAAAATGAAAGATAACTAGAAAGAGCAACAGAGAGGAGCGGGAAAAAGGAAACAGCGAGCTGAAGATCGGTTACCAAAAGGTTCTATTGAACGGAAATTGGATACAATGGAAGGATCTAAACTGTCATAGGATTCCGATGGGCCGATTTCTTCAAGAAAAAGGAAGGGGCTCAATGGACGAGTACAGCAAAAGAGAGACAGCTATGAAAAGATCTGGAAACATCCGCCCTCAATGACCAGTGCTTAGTGTTTAGTTTAATGTAGTACGAATAAAAAACTTAAGAGTGCATATAATGATTGGACTAATGCATAGAAATGCAAAAGCGCATCCACTTTCGATGCTGTCATTCCTTACGACTAGCTCACCTAACGAGTGAAATCTACTAAGCCAAGCCCTATTAATCAGGAATCCCTTGCCCTTACGGATCTAGCAAGCTAAATGTATTATTAATTATTCATTTTATTCTGCATGTGGGACGTATTGCCTGAATGGAGAATGAAAGAGGGGCATGGGAACTCATTATAGGAAAACCAAAAGGAAAGCGTCCAGTATGTAGGGAAAAAATCTGGTGGGAGAATAGCATTAGCCATAATTTGAGGGATTTAAATTGTACAGGGAAAAAACAGCTATTGACGGGGATGCATGGAAAAGTTATGTCTGCGCGGTTAAGAATCTACGTGATCGATATGCCAGTGAGCTAGTTATATATTAATTTGGATTGTAGGCAGGGATATGCTATTTATTAGAGACATGTAATTGTTAAGAACTCTATCCGCGGCAGTTCTTTTACTAACGAAAAAATACGGCGAACACGCAGAATTTTAATAAAAACACGTACTCAAGCTTTCTTAACCATGCCGTATATCTTCTACTTTGCTTACAAAAGAAGGTACTATCTGAAAGTGAAAACTAATAAAAATTCTAAATATTATTAAGGCCATCCTGATAATGACGGAATCTTAATGTTTGGTTTTATACATGTGGTTAGAATACTACATGTTTAAAAAAATGTGCAAATATTATAATAACAATCGCTTCATGCAGAAAATGCATCAGACCACTTTGTTTCGACAAAATTTATGTGTTGTAGTTTTCGGCACAACTACAGTACTACGTTTTCACAATAAAATTAATACAAACGCCTATAAGCAGTATTCAAGATAAAACATGCCCATAACACAAAAATCTTATTTTTTTCATCATCTACTTAATGAAATTAGGCTTTTTGACCTGTCTTCACATCAAATGGGATTTAATGAATCTTTCCATTTAGTAAATGAGCGTCCAACATTTATAGGTCTTATTGGTTTGTTCTTTAATAACAGTTGGGGGATTCTAAGTGTAGGCATTCTTTTAACATGTTCATACCAGTTTTTTCTCACATTGCCAAATCTATTTGTAAATTGAACATATTTAAGGTTTTTCTAGTATCTCCATTTATTTTTCTGTTCAAAATTGTGACACCTGCTACTGAACGTAAGAACTTCATTTCTGCAGTTTCTATTTTTATTCTGCCTGAACGGTTAAGAGTTGAATTCTCACTTGCATATGTTAAGACAGGCACTGCCATAATTATGTAAAATTTTAATTGTGTACTCCTCAAAGTTTTATTTTTTACTGTCCGTGCAGAAAAAGTTAAAAAGACTATTCTAAAATATAATTCATAATTAAAAGAAATTAGATAAAAATATACGATAAGATAAAGTGAAAGTACAATAAATTCCAATCTTAATAATGTAGATAATAAATGCTTTCGATTTCCGTTTTATAGTGCCACACATTATATAAAACGTATTACATTTAATATTAATATCTTCCTTCTGGCAGTATGATACATTGCATCCTAAATATTTGAAATTGTTCACCCGTTGTATTGTATTGCTAATAATGCTGATTTTACACCTCATATGGCCTTTCCCGTTGAATGCCATTACTTTCGATTTACCTTCAGAGATTGTCATATTAAATTGTTTTGCTATTTCGTTTCATTTATACGCTGCTATTTGTAAATTTCTTTCAGAAGAGCTAAAGATTGTCTGATCGTCTGCAAACAATATGGTATTTAGAAATGTGTTGTCAACTTTAAAGTATGTGGTTAAACTTGATTGCCATCGTGCAATGACCTCGTCTACATATATACTAAAGAGTGCAGGACATAGCGGACATCCTTGTCTGACCCATTGATTAATCTAATGTATTATCGCTCGTTATACCTCCATTGTCAATCGTTATTTTTTATTTAAGATATAAGCTGTCCACAACTTTGACAATTTGTCCTGGATATCCTTTATCATATATTATTTCCCATAGTTTATTTCTTGACAATCTATCAAACAAAAATCTTAATATCGTAAAATATGGATGCATGAAGCTTTTAAAAATGAGAAAGAATTTTAGTTTAAACGTATATTTTGTGTCTGGGCACAACGAAGCCTTGAGAATAAAGCTGGTGAAGATCTGGTAGAAGTTCAAATTATGAAGAGGAAATTCCCTAACTATGTGGAAAGGCTTTGAATCCTCAGACAACCAGAAATAGAGGATGTAATTGTGGTACCTGGAAGCGAAGTGTCTATGGTGAGGTGAAGAGGATAGGGAAATCTTGGAATGAAGTAACGGCTGTTGCCAGTAATCGTGTCCGGTAGCAAGCTCCTAAATGGAGCTACAGGCAATGGATTAATTACTTTTATCGGAATATCCAATTAATAATAATTATTAATTAACCATAGGCCTATCGTTTATGAAAGCAGAAGGACCAACGAATGCAAAATGTATTAAGACACCCAATATGTCCCTGTCCTCAGCCAAATGATTTAATTTGGTATTTCGGCTACCCAGTTCTCACATCTCAGTCTAGGCATCAATTATGGTAATTTCCCATGGTTTTCAAAAATGTTTTGCAAAATTCAATTCAATTTATTCGAACTACCAGACCTACACATCTCAAACTCCTGGAGTTGACACTCCTAACAATGTAAGAATATCGATATAAAATACTATAGATTTCTTAATTGTGAAGACTTCTCCATTTTACATTCCCACTCCTTTTGAATATGACGATTATCACCAGCACTAGTACAAATACTACCACTACTACCAACAATAATAATAACAACAAAAATAATTATTAATATTGTTATTATTGTTACTATTATTGTTATTATTTTTGCTATTATTATTGTTATTATCACTATTGGTATTATTATTACTCTTATTATTATTACTATTATTATTATTACTATTATTATTATTATTATTATTATTATTATTTATTATTATTATTCGACATCTAGAGATATAATTTGCTTTAACGCGTAAAAACATGAATCATTCTCAGCAGACACTCAACAAATATTGTATTACTGTATATGTACACCGGATGATCATTTGATAATGTGTGTTCCCCATATGAATCAATCTGATTAGCCTGGGAGTCTTTTCTACAAATGTTCCACTCTATCTTGAAACATTAAGGTGTTAAATGAATTGTTTACTATCGTACCGATATTGTTAGTTATGATGAACCTTTACAATACTAATTTGAAATACGTAATTTAAAATTATCTCTCGGTGTAATAATTAAAATTAATATATTTTGACCGGGCTTTCATAACATGGCAGGAATAGAAAGTGAGAAATTATAGAGAATCCGAGAGAATTCATGAATAGAACAAAATTGGAGACTGGTATTTTCTAGATCCGATTTCAAATCTCAATGGCGAGAAACCGATTTCCATAGGTTTACTCAATGCTGAAGAATATGCTGGGATGGAATAACATTATCAGGACTTATTTTATCATTAATAATTTCAACATTCCTAAAATTAATATCCGTTAATTTTCAAGAAGTCTAGTCTATATCCGCATATCCCCATGTGAAGATAAGGGTGTCCCTATCGAGAGTTACTAAAAGCTAATTTAGTTGTGCTCATTTCCCTATTGATGTCAGTGAGGGATATATGGTTAGCACATCGTCTCAAAGAGATATCTATTAGGCAAAAAAAGTTATAACTTTGATGGGAAAGGACGATACAATTTTGTTCAGAGGACATTAAGAAGACGTAGGTATACAGTATAAATACAAATAATCTCTTCAGGCTGTTTGTATCGAAAATAATACTTGAGAGTTTTTTTTTTCTCTCTCTCTCAATCTGTAAACACCTCAAAATCGCTATGATTCGATTTACCTTGATGTTACATAATTGTATTTCATGTCACACTATATGTTGCTACTTGATTACTCTGTTTCAGCCTGATGTAAAAAAGTAACTCTTCATGTGAATTTTGGGCTCACATATACACCCCTAAATTTAGAGAAAAAGAAAAACTTTTGATATGAAGATTAATAATACTTTGCGCTCAAAACGATCATTAAACATGGAATTAAAATTATTATATCTGTCATACTTCCACTTCAGAGCACAGTAAAAATACATATACCAAGATTTTAGATCGTTTATGACCAAAGATATCTCTCTGATTTGAAGTTAAGAAAAAATAAAGAAAGAATGTTTAATTTTGATATTTAGAATCCATAATTTCGCCTAAAATAAAATAATTCTGGATGAACATTACCCCAAACTGAATAATATATCACACATAGAATATTGACTTCATTATGATGATTATGATAAAAACCAACGATCTGAAATCTGCTTGATCGCGAAAACTCCTCCCTGTGCATATGTCTTCCTTCGGAAGGAGAATAAACCCTTAACTTTGTGTCATGTATTAACGACATGTAAAATTACTTCAAATCTGAAATAAAATACCTCTAATCGAAGTCTGTGAAGTCTTTCCTAACCAACTTTGAATTAAAAAAGGTGACAGCGTACTGATTGTTAGGCAGGGTTGTTAAATAAAATCGATTTACCTAACTGAGAAAAAATCCATTGATATCAGATCGACAGGCCTACTCAAATGTCCAGTAGCTTTTAGTTTATGAGCAGTGAAACGTTTTACATGTACTGAAGTAGTGATTGCTACATAAGTATCGTTTGTCTCGGTTCCATAAACAAATAGTTAAATAATTGATATTATTTGCATTGCAATTTGACATTTTCGTACATATAAATATTTTCCCTGAGATATTTAATTAGAGGGATTTTAGAAGTAATTGATTTTATTTATCTAACCCTCCAATGAACACCTTTTGCTACATATGAATAACTTTCCATGAGATATAAAATTAGAAATATTTTAAGATGTGTATAATTGTATTTAACTAGTCCGCCAATGAACCCAAGTTTTTCAGAGGACTCTAGTAGCATGACTTGTTAGGATCATAAATTTTATATTTACACGTGTCATTCTATCGACTAGAGTTCGCTTGAATTCTTCCTAAGCAGTCTTTATATTTAAAACATGCAACCGACCCCAGCTGAAACAAACACTTCTTAGTGTTTTGCAGAAATACAAATTTTTACTAGCTTATGCAATCTTAACTCTCTTGAAAGAAGTATTAAATGTAAGTTATTTTGTATTAATATTCGTATGTTATATATAAAATGATCTAGTAAAGTAAAGTGATCCCACAACAGGCCCGGAAGCCCTTGGGGTAGTAGGAGGTTAAGGCTCCCACTTTTTCTAGACAATCGGCACTTTTGTCAGCCGGGTTGTCAGCCCTGCGTGACGGCCGCCTTTACCCCCAGAACAAGCGTCTGGCACTCATTTCCGTTAGAGGCTGAGTCGACCTCAGGGCCATAGTGCCGCCAGAGCGTTTGGGTCAGTTTAAAAATCCTGACCCCAACGGGACTTGAACCCTCGACCCTTCGGCTTGTAGCTCAGTGCTTTAACCACTACGCTACGGCGCGCCTCAAAATGACCTAGTAGTAGGTCTATATGTTTTGTGGGTTAGAGTGTTCTTCTTCTTCCAAGTATTAGGCCAAGGCCTGTTACGATCCTATAGAAAATTTTCCGATCCTTCCGGGAAATTCTCGTATAAGACTTGATAGCATAATAATAGTCCCTTCAATTGGTTGCTGGCCAAAGGAAGGCAAGACCAGTGATGCGGCTGCCATCTTATAGCCTCTGGTCAGGCTTTTCTGGAGAAGAAAAGAAAATAAAGGAAAGAAGAAATGGAAGAAAGGAAAGACTCCCTAGCCCTCGGATGCTCTAATAGCGTTGGGGTCGAAAAAAACAAGAGTTAACCGAGAGAGGTTAAATAGTAAAGTTGAAAGAGTGCAAAACACAAGTAAGTGGAAGAAATGTTTTGCTCAGCTTGGGTTAACTCTTGTTTTTTTCGACCCCAACGTTATTAGAGCATCCGAGGGCTAGGGAGTCTTTCCTTTCTTCCATTTCTTCTTTAGAGTGTAAAAGAAAATAATTGTCCATTACATAATATGAGGGCATTTTAGTATTATACGTATGACACATATAAACTGAAATGTATAAAACGGTTATTCTTTCGTAATATTATTCATGAATGAAAAACAAATGGTCTCTGAATTCAAGAGAGGGAAAAAAATACTAATATTTTAAGGATTTTTTTTTCACTAATGAGAGACGATCACATGAGCGAATACAAAAACTACACATGCCTATCAGTGAACTATGTGATTTATGAAAAAACTAATATAATTTGAATAATCAAATCTCATATACTGCGATGAGCAATACATGCATCACGAATAGGGAATAAAGTATGGGTATGGAAACTTCTTGTAAAAAAAAGCTCCCAGTAGTTAAGCTAAGAATGTGGCAGAAGAATAATATTAACCGTGATTTGAGAGACGTTAATTGGAAATTATAAGCTCATGATAGGGAACATAAGCAGAGTTGATGTCTGCACAGCCATACATGTAAGTTAGTAGTTTTTAGTTATGCACAGGATGCATGAACTCTCCAATATTTTATTTCTAAGATTTAACAATGCTATAAATCTATCTGTTTCAGTATAAGACAGATTTATGAAAATAAATGGGAATATAACGAAATTGTATCTCGACTAAGACGTAGACTTCCAAAACGGATATTTATTCAATTAAAATGGAGGGACTATATCTCATTCTTATGGAATGTTTAATTCCTAAAAATAGTTAGAATGTATCAAAATTGCACAAAGAGTAGAGTGCGAACAGGAAAATATTTTTTCAGGCGCTTTTAAAATTCACAGTGGGTTAAAGGATGGAGTTGTACGTATTATATCCACTACTATTCAAATTTGTAGTAGAGAGTTCTATCAAACCTTTAGAAGATAACTAAGGCGTACAAAAAAAAAGACTCCAAGCGCAAGAGGCCTAGAAGGGCCATGCCTGACAATCCGGCTGCTGGCCTCACATCCACATGTGTTGACCACAGAGGAAGACGATCATCTAGCCAGTATAGGGGTGACATGTGGTCAGCATGTCGGGTCTTCCAGCCGTTATAGCTGGTATTCTCAACCTGGAGTCGCTACTTATTGTAGCTACCCAAATGCCCCACGATGCTGGGTGGGCGCCCATCCCATACTGACCGAAATTCCATGAGAAAAAATTCTTCCTCCATGGAGACTCGAACCAGCGCAAGTCCCTTAGCTCTGAGCCAAGGCTTTCTGCCTTAACCACTGAAGGCGTACAACTCAATGGTATTAATAAGCTGTCGGTACATACTGGTGAAATAGTATTATAAAGCAATGGTGAGCAGATTAAAGGCGATTAAGCAGTCCCCTACTCCCGCTCGGTCTCGTAAGAGAAAGCGACTAAAAAGGAGTGCTGTCACGAGAGTCTCGTGTACCGGCAATAATAACTCGAGAATGAGAAATCACGTGATTCTCGAAGTGAGTACGATGATGAAGTTATAATTATTTATTATTATTATTATTATTATTATTATTATTATTATTTATAACTGTAGGCTTTCATGACCGGGGTCATGATCCCTGTTTGTTTCGTCTTCCGTGCTAAATGGCTGTGGTCCGGTTTTCTTGTAACTCGATGTTTCGTCTACTGCTGTGGTAGACCTCATCAGGAGATTCTGCTTGCTCTCTATGAACTACTCAAGAGTCGGCTGCGGCCAGTCTTCAGTGAGAATAACTTTTACCGTGATTTAAGAAATGCCAATTGTATTGGAAATGATTTGAAATTAATAACTCGGATAGGGATGTATGAAGAGCTTATATATAAGTGACCGTAAAACTCTGAGTTGCACTGAAATCAGAGGATCTTTGAAATGCTGACAGTTTAATACTAGAGAATTGTGGTTCTTCATTGTCAAAGTAACGGATTTTCTACCTTAACAACAGCCAATCGCTGCACTGCGAGACTACCTTTACTCATCTGCCCACGAACTCAAAGGCTCCCGCAAAAAGTTCTTAGGGCAATTTTCACCAAGAGAGGTAACTTCATTACGCCAGTTTAAGCTATGCATTATACATGGGCAAAACGGGCGTAATACAGTTACCTCTGTTGGTGAAACTGACCCTTAACCTTGTAAATTACTGTTGAAATTGAATTGTTGTATTCTTTTTTAACCATTAAATGCTACACTTTAAAAAAATTACACCAATACTTCACTGGGGGAATTTTCACTCATCATGTTAAAAACGTGTAATGTTTAACAATGGTTCTCTCCCATTTGTCGAATGTATGATTAATTATGTATTATAAAGTTTATTCATATTATTGTGTAAACATGTAAGTGTGCAGTATCATATATCTACTCAGTTCAATTTGATTGTGGTGGAATTGCTTCTTTGTTCATTAAGACGATTGTTATTGTTGGGTCATTTGCGGACATATTGTTTTGTGTTCTAATTAATTAATTGATTCATTAATTCCTTAATTACCATGGGGGCATTGGTATCGATCAGTTGGATCCTGTGTCTTCAAGAATTCTTGTGAATTTTGAGATTAGGATGATGCAGACACTCCTCATCTCTAACTTGTTTTACCATGTGTCATTTGCAAAGATATGTTTCTGTTTGTGACGGGTTCTGGATATGGATAACAGTAGCGTGAAGTTTTGGTAGCCATTTTGGTAAAATATTAAACATATATTACGTTTCTGAAGTTCTCTATTTGAATTCATACGAACAGTAACCCAAGTTTGGAACTCAATCAAAAAAGTGCTAAATTGTGAATAAATTATATTTTCACTCACTACAATCGGAATTTTAATTATTTATAAACTTTATTAATTCTTTCTGGATTTTTTCAAGTTGCGTCTTGAAAGTAGTGTAGAAGTTACTTACGACGGATTACTGGCCGGCGCTAAGTAGTCCAGTGGTAGGGCAGGGATAAGCTTGTTCATATATTTTATAAGTAGGGGGATTTTAAAATATTATGAATTTAAAATTGATTATTAATTTAAGTACCTTTTAGTCTCTGGACAGACATTAGGAACCACATTTACTCAGTACCTGATGGAACGGTTATACCCGCCGTGACTCGGTCCTCAGAGCCTCGTTTGTGAAAACGGGTTGTACCACGAGAAGGCGATGATGAAAATTGGGTAGGAGAGGTTATATTTACGTCACTACCCCTTACAATTCGTAGAAGAATTACAGCTTGTTCTGATATATGCCTGTTTTCTGACTAGCGTGCCAGGGTTCGATGCCCTGTGGGTTGAAAATATTAAATATTAAAAAACAATAAAATTGTGTACCTCTTTTGACAGTCGTCCTCAACAAATTATAATTCTACAAAATATTCAGCCAAGCCTTTCGGAACCGGTTTCATTTTCAATGCTGTTCTTTGGGTATTGGTTTTGTTTGACGAATAAATTGTAGAGTGCATTGATCCGGTAGGGCGTATTCTCGTTCAGAAGATTATCGTTTGTTTGCTTCGTGATTTCTATTTCTTCTAAGATGTTTATTTTTCTGTTATGGTTTTCTCTATTCATTATTGAGAGGATATTTTCTATTGTGTTGAACTGATAATCCGTGATTGTAACATGCTTAGCGAAACTTGACTTGCCTCCATTTTGTATGTAGAATGTACAACCAGGAGTTTATAAATGAGATATAACGAGCATATCACTGATTTCGTAAAACAAATTGAGGCAACTCAAGTTTCGCTGAGCATGTAACAAACACAGGCCATCAGTTCAACACAATAGAAAGCACCCTCTCAATTATGCATAGAGATAACGATAATAGAAATACAAACATCTTAGATAAATATAAATCAGGAAGCAAACAGAAAACGATAACCTGCTGAAAGAGAACACGCACTACCAGATCAAGCCACTCTTATAATATATTCGTTAAACAAAACCAATATCCTATGAATAGCTTTGAAAATGAAACCGGTTCCAAAAGGCCTAGCTGAATATTTTATACATATACAAATAAAATGTGTTGAAGACGACTGCCATAACAGGTACACAATGTTATTGCTTTATTTAATATTTAATAATAACCTCAACGGAAACAAATGTTTCTTAAAAGTATTGAAAATGTTAATTGTAAAATTTTCAACCTCAGGACTAGGATGAGTAATGGTGTAATTACTTCTTAATCACTATATTACGCACCATATGACAACATTAAATTCCAATCACCTCTGAGTACATGTTAGAAAGGTACGTGGCAGTGATTACAGTCCGTCAGTTTGGAACGTTAAGCCTGGCGGTAACTTGCTGCTTTTCGACAGGAAACTTTTATAAGATTCATGATATGTTCGTTGAGGTATTATTCAAAATTAAAGTATAGAATTATGGAATATTTACCTGAAAGGTTCGTCTCCTCAACTTTGTTAGTTATTTAACCGTGGATCTTTCGGGACTAGTCCCATCATCAGCAGGATTCAAAACTGGTGTTTCACTGAAGATCTGGTAGAGGGGGTTACACTTACTGGGTTCGTTTTCGTTTATCAGATGGTTGTTGTTGTTAACTGCTTTCAAAATTTCCATATCCTCGAATAGGTTTATCTTGCTGGATTGTTTCTCTGTGCATTAGTGTTAGGGTGTTTTCAATATTTAACATGCGGTGTCCTTCATGGATAATGTGTTTTGCATAGCTTGATTTTCCTTCTGCATGAATAGTCTCGAAAATGTTCCTTAAATCTGATGTTAAAACGTCTGTTTTTTCTTCCTATATAAAATTTGTTGCAATCCTTACACGTTAATTTATACTCCTTTGGTGTTGGAAATGTTATTTTCTTTATTGCTTATTATTAGTTATTAGTTCTGTATGCAATTTTTACGTTTTTATCGGCTTTCTTTAGTGTATTGGCTAATTTTGATGTTTCTGTTCCTGTATATGTGAGTGTTATCCATGTTTTCATGTTGTTCAGATTCTCTTTCATGTTTAGTTATGTTAGATAGGGTACTGTTCTTTCTTTTTTTTGCTTCTTTACGAGTTTATTTATAATTTGTTCATTATAGCCAATGGTTTTTGCCATATATTTAATGTAGTTGAGTCTTGAATATAATTGTCTCTGCTTAATGGAAATTTAACATTCTATTGATTAAGCTGTTAAATGTACTTATTTTCTGTCGAACAGGAAGTGTAGAATTTTTGTTTATGGCAAGAGCATTGTTTGTAGGTTTCCGGTAGATGCAAGTTTCTAGTTTATTGTTGGTATAAACCCTCTCTAGCAGATCTTCAGTAAAACACCAGTTTTGAATCCTGCTGATGATGGGACTAGTCCCGAAAGCGCTACAGTTAAATAACTAACAAAGTTAAGGAGACGGACCTATTAGGTAAATATTCCATAATTCTATACTTTAATTTTCGACAAGGTAACTCACGTGCCCGACACCGAAATTCAACATCACCCTTCTCTTTATCATTATCACTCATACAACGCACTTACATTGCACACAAACAACTAACCATAACGGTCGTTGTAGACTTCTCCCTTTACACAATACAAGTAAGCATTATATATGTAAATTTATCAGTCGAAGTGTAAAATTGAAAATAGACTATACTAACGCCATCCATCCACCTAGTGCGGTTACCCGAAGCACGGGAATTACAGCGAGTGAAATTGAAAAACACACTATTTTTAAAATTATATTTTTGACTGCAATTTTTCGTCAATCGGATTTATGCCATTAAATTTAGTTAGAGTATAAGGGGAAGAAAGATTGCATGATAGAGATTGGAATGATAGAAATATGGAGGAGAATGAGAATACATTAATTAGGTACAGGTAGGTATGAATCTTTTTGAAACGTGCTAAACAGATATAATTTCAGTTTTGTTCGAAATATTATAATTGTTTTACTGAAATCCGAAACAATGAAGCTGTTGTGGTTGTTTTCGTGATTAAATTTTTAAACCGCTGTACAGATCTTCACCTATCCTATCTAGAAGGCACAGAAAATAAGTATGGCCAAAATTTATATATATATATATGAGGGGACCCCATCCTCCCCCCTTCCCCAATAGAAGTAATGTAATGATGTAAACATGTAGTGTTTTTGGCTAGAAAAATATAGTACATTCTTTGAACATAAGTAAATGGCTTCAATTAATAACATTAATACACAATATACATATTAATTTAAATTACTTAGTAATACGTACAGGAGAGTACTTCATCATCTTCACAACTAAACAATAAGTTTCCAAGCTTCAAATTTTTAAGCCTATTTAAATAAACTTACAAAATTATTTAACATCACTTACGAATTTAAGGAAATCTAACCACGGAATCATAAGATTTTCCTCGGACACTTCGACTTAAATGAATTAGAGGGTAGACTTTATTAATAAAACATTGAGAATTACATTGTCGCTTTCTTTTAATTTATTCATATCCATTACTAAACAAACAACTCTGATCTTCGTCACTTTTATATGTTTAATATTGTTAATTGTTTGGAGATTATTAATGTAGCAGGTTTCAAAATAGTTTGCTGATGGCACTATAATAAAACAAATTTAAAGAAGAACTAGTATTTGAATGTCAATGCTAGAAACCAAATTTTCCCAATCTTCAGAGTAAAATAATTCTTAGAACTAATCATTATTAAACCAATATTACAACGTCCAATTGTAATTTGTGCACTTTACTAATTTTCCAGAACCAGAATGTAATATCCTTTGAGAATTCATCGAGAAGAAGCAGCAAGATGATTTCAGAGAATAGGTTTACATACATATTAAAGTCTCAAACTTATTTCATCTGAACAAGGATGCATGCGAAATGTCCGGATTATTCTAAATATTATAGATATGACTTATTGTGGAATTTTCAGAAACAATTTCAAATTATTTATCATTTCTTTAAATCGTAGGAGGATTAATATGTGTCTTGCGCGGTGTATGTGCAACAGCTTATTTGAAATTACAAAATAATTATGACCTGTATACAACAAGAAAAAGTTATTTACATCATCATAATCGTCAGCTTAATGGATTAAGCCTTGTAAGGCTTGATCCGGTCTCATTCTTTAACACTGTTGAGCGCATCTAGTATTCAGTCTTGCAACACTTACTCTATCCTTTGGATTGCATTTCATCATCAGTTATGGTATGTGATTGTCTTTTTTTCTCTCTAAGTGTTGTTTCTAATAATTTCCAACATGTTTTGTTCTGTCTATTAATTTAAATATGTTTAGTTCTCTCCTAGTCTCGTAGACTGCGATGGGCAGGACATGTGACACCAATGGGGAATGAAAGACGTGCATAGAAGCTTCTTGTAGGAAAACCAGAGGGAAAACACGCCCAGTTGGGTAGATGAAGAATGAGATGGGAGAATAACATTAACTATGATTTGAGAAAAGTAGATTATACTGTGGATGACTGGAAAACATTGGCTCAGGAAAGGACGGAGAGCTTATTTGCGCGCGGCCATGAACCTATGGGTTCGATAGTGCCAGTGAGTTAGTTAGTTCTCTCCTTATATATTGGCTTCTTTTTTTATCCAATAAGGTATATCACGCAACAGATCTCAAAAATTTCATTTCCGCTGTTTCAATTTTCCTTTTCTCTTTCCTTGTCAATACCCAAAACTCTGATCCGTAAAGCAACATTGGTCATGCTATCACTTTATAAATTAAAGTTTGGTTTCCTTCCTAGACTTTCTAGGGATCAATTATGCCGCATGCATTATTGAATGTATTAATTTCGTTTTGAATATCTTCATTCCTCAGATAAGAAGTGTTGCAGCCGAGGAAATTGAGACAATCTGTTCAAATATTTGTCCTTCCAAAATAATTTAGCTTTAAGTTTGTCTGCCCATTTTTTTTTTGCTGAATTTTCAAAATAAATGTATTACTCTAATTATTTAATTGGAATAAAGCTCTGTATGCGTCATCAACGGTTCCGAAATCGAAATATAAAGAAGAAATTATCCCAAATTCATCCGTTATATCAACAAGTTATTTATTAATTAAATGAAAATAAAACGCAGTTTTATTTGATTTTCATATTTATTATATAATTCAGTGACAGCTGTTTCGGTACACTGTACCTTCTTCAGACATGTTAAATTATGAATTGTGTAATTATATTACATATCAACTGATCTAAGCAACAATACAACAATATTTATTTAAATTTTTTAATTTAACAAAGGGGATTCATTCAAACTATACGAGAAGAATTAAATATATATAAAATTGAAGAAAAAATCAGCGAAAATAATAAGAAATGGACAGAACACTTAATGAGAATGAACAACGAAAGAATACCAAAAAAAACCTTCCTGTATAATCCCAGAGCAACAAGAGATGCTGGCCGACCACGTAGAAGATGGACTCCACTTTTAACTTTGCCGGAACAGGCTGCATAGCCTAAACCTTGTAGAAGAAGAGAAGAAGGATTCGTTCAAATCAAGTTGAGAATTTAACAGTCTGTTACTTACTTAATACTGGCTTTCCACTTTACAGCAGTTTGCCCTTGATTCCTGCTTTCCAGAGATTCCTATCTTCCCATTGTCCATCTTCCATACCCCTCTTCATCATGGGATCATATATTCCCTCATACCATGTTCTTCTACTTCTTCCCCTTCTCCTTCTGCCTGGTACCATCCAATCCAACACCTGTTTAGGCCACTGGTCTTCCGGCATCCGTTGTACATGTCCATACCATTGTAGAGCTCTCTTTGTTATCCTATCGATAACAGTTTCCTGTGCATCCATTTCTTGTCTGATATATGTATTCCGAATATGTTGTAGTCTGGATATTCTCATACTTCTCCGTAATCCATCCATTTCTTTCGCCAAGATTCTTTTCTGCATCCTTTCATTTATTGTCCAGCTTTCTGATCCATATGTAAGTATACTTTCTATTATTGTCTGCATAATCCCTTTTTTTTGTTTTTCTGGTCAAATTTCTATTCCATAAAAGACCATTCAGGGATCTAATCGCCTTCTTTGCACAATTTACTCTGTTAGTAATATATTTTTCACAAGTACCAGATTTATCTATTATAGATCCAAGATATTTAAATTCTTCAACACGTTTAATTATCATATTATTTATTTGTAGGTCTTCTGAATTTCCTCCGATTACCATATATTCTGTTTTAATATACTATCCTTAAATTTATTTATCTCTACTGCCTCCAAAAGATCTAACTTCTTACCCTTATCACAAACATGTAAAATTTCAAAATTTGGATCGAAACAATGATTAAATTGGAATAGGGGGTTAGCATATTTTGAATATTCTAAATTTCTGTTATATGTTCTCATGTGTTCCTTTATCGAGAGATAAAAGGTCTACCAGTTTGTCCTATATAGACATTGTCACATGTGCCACACTTCAATTTATATACACCTGATAATTTATATTTTTTTATTTTGGTTTTGTTGTTTTTTATTATATTTTGTAAAAGTTTTATTAGTTTTAAATGCCACATTAATGTTCAACTTTTTAAAGTGTTTAGATATTTTATTTGAAAGTGGGCCTATGTATGACTTATTATATGACAAGTTATTTATCTACTTACATGGTTTATTATTATTACAATCCGACGCTTTTAAATAAGTTTGCATAATACATTCAGTTTATCCAGTTAATTTATCTATAATGGCGTAGCCTATTGTTGAGCCACAGCCTCTCCTCTATAAGGAGTTACTAGATCAAGTTAATTTTTAGTTACGATAATGAATTTGTTCATAAATGGCATGAATGGAATGCGATCACAACACCGACTCATTGAGACATCTAGCAGGCAACTGAGGTAATACTAGGATGTTAAGGTCGGTAAATGTTGCTTAGAGGCCTTTTTATTCAGGCTTAAGGATCTATTACGAGCCTGAAAATCTTGAGACTCGGGACCAACGGATTCAAGTCCCTCCCGGAATAATTGCTCCATAGATTTTTCCGTCCTAAAAAATGCATCGACCCCGACCGGGTTTGAACCTGCGACTCTCGGGATCGTAGACAAAAAGCATAACCACTAGTTCACTGCGGCCGACATTTAAGGGTTAACAAAAGAAAAATGAATTACGTAAACTAGCAAAATGAGATCAAAACTTGAACTTACTAAGGGATTCACTTAGTTTACGTTATTCCTGCGTGAGAGACTTTTTCATAACACACTGTATTGGAGTAATTTGTGCCACATTACGTGAAATTTGTAATGTGAGTGACAGAGACAGAAACATTATTGTTAAATGCTGAATTGAGGTCGTAATTCCAAGTTTAATACAGCGTCTGTATTATCACAGTGACTGCTTTGATTCCAGGACACGAAACACTGTGGAAATGGGATGCTTCAAGATGTTCCTTAATATTCCCGGCGACACCTTGCAGGTCTGTGTAGCATTCTGAATATGTTACGAGGAGATACCGTCATTAATTTTAATTGGTCGTTCATCATTAAACGCTTGACTTGGGAGCCGGTTTAAATTATAGGTAAGTATGCATGACTGACAAAACGCAAATACGTAGCAACGATAATAACTAACAGGAATGAGGTGCAGAAAGAGATTAAACACTGGCTTAACTCTGGAAATGCATGAAACATTATGTTGTCTTATTCTCTCAAAAGATACCCGAAGTATATGAAAGATAGCTTTTTCTGTTCAATATACTTGAGACGTCAATTGAAGGAGGAAATTTTCTAAACTTAAATCGTAATAGATTAACATGCTGCGAGTTAATGGTCAATCCAGAAAATTGGATACACGTAAGAAAATTTCTGAAACAGACTCACAAAATAAGAACAGCACTCATTCATTAATATTTAAATATATAAACAAAGCATAATTAGTATGAGGACTACATAATTTTAATTAATTCCAATTGTTAGCTTCAATTACTTGTCCAACGCAGCGATCTCGGAGTAGCGTCGCTGTCTCGTACAGAGTGAGCCCGGGATTCGATCTGCAGTCGGTACAGTTTTGTTCTGTGATGATCTTTTTTGGAACTTTTCCTCACCTATAAGACAAATTTGAGGATTCTTTGAAGCCCAAATGCTCCCAGAACACAATCCGTCCATCACAATCACCATTATCATATTCGCTATGTCATTCTGAATGTGTAAGTGAATGGTTTGTTTCGTCTTAATTGTTTGTGTTGTCTGGAATCAGCTGATCACTTATTAGGGGAGGTCCTCCGTATCCTTGAGTGATCAGTAAAGTACGTGCGTGATCCAACATTTAAAATTTCTCTCCCGATAGCGTGCGCCATTAAATAAGGACCGGTAGGCGTGGGACATGACAATATATATATATATATATATATATATGATTAAGAACGTTTTCGTGAGTTTTCCGCGGAAAACTGACGAAAACTTTCTTAATCATACTTACATCCGCGAAAATCTACAATGTAACGCGCGCGCGCGCACGCACGCACACACACACACACACACACACACATATATATATATACTGTATATATATAATACATCCATAGTAATTCTGCCCGAGGGTAGGTCTTTCACTGCAATCATAGCATTTTCGTGCTATGCTTTGCAGCTTTACTAGGGAATTGTAGGTGTGGTAGCTTCCCATTACTTTCCACACCGGCGAAGGATGATGATGATGATGATAAGGATGATGCTGATGTTGGCCATATGATTTCGGGGACCATTTGGGCCTTACAGTTTTCCTGACATTTGTCTTACAGGTGAGGGAAAACCCCGATAAAAACCTCACCCAGAAAAACTGCCCCTACCGGGGATCGAACCCGGGTCCGCTCCGTGACAGGGCAGTACGCTACCTCGAGACCACAACGGTGGACTCTATATATAATGAGAATGTTTAAACTGTGATGAAGGAAGAAAAATGTAATTGTTCAATTTGTAATAGGCTATAATTAATTTTAATGTTATTTACTATTTTAGTTTGTTTTATTATATCAAAGGACAGGAAATTTGCGTTACTCCTGGGATTGAGTATCAATGAATTATACTGTTGACATTGGTTCACGGTAAAGCAGTGTAGTATGATATTGAATGAGAACTTTTCACTACAATCAATCTCAAAACTCAATCTATTAATACTAGATTGAAATTGAATATAGTCATTAATCCCTGAATTCTATGAACTGTAGACTTATGTGGAACATGTTGCGTCGTATATTTATCCAGAATGTTTCTAAAACGTGGATTTTCAAGTAGGGCATTTTTGTTGTTTTGGATGTACCTGCAACATATGTATACTGCCTAACAACCTACCCTGAAACGCGTGTAAGTGCATATTTTTCTGCATTTTACATATTATCATTAGACATTGATTTATTGATACGGACTGTCGGCGGCATGTACGGCTTCCTGTCCGTGATATCCATTTGTAAATACTATTGTTTTAAATTTACTTGGTAAGTCAGTCGTCCTCAACTAAATTATTAAACTGATGGTGTTGTATAAGTTGTATAATGGATTTATTCCTGCGGGTATGTTCTAGTCAGTAGGTCTTTATTCCTTGCTTCTTTTAGAATCTCTATGTCTTCAGGGTACTGATCCTGCTCTATTATGCTCTCTGTGTAGCATTAACATAGATTTATCGTTTTTTTTTTCAATAAAATCTACTGATCGTTAACTATATCGAAGTTGTAAACATTCAGACTATCTCTAAATAGAACTTTATTCATAGCTAACTAACTCTGGCCACTATCGAATTCATAGATTAATGGCAGCGCGAACATAAGCTCTCCACACATGCCTATCCTCAGTTCATGTTTTCAAAACATCCCATGTATAATTTACTTCCCTCAAATAAAAGTTAATGTTATCCTCCCATCTCATTCTTGGTCTACCAACTGGGCGTTCTCCCTCTCGTTCACCTACAAGATCATTCCATGCATATCCTTCGTTCTCCATTCGTGCCACATGCCCCAGGAGATTTAACTGTTCGTATTTTATCTCGTTTCCTATAAAGTTTCACACACACACACACACACACACATATATATATATATATATATATATATATATATATATATATAGGATTAAAGTTCCTGAATAAGCGAAATGGACCTAAGGGCCAAACAACAATTATGATGATGTTGATGATTTTTTTTCGGTTTGTTAATTAAAATAATATAAAAAACTGTTCCATTAACAACCTAAATAAGGTATATATATATATATATAGCCTACTTGGACAATATGAAATAAATGCCTTATTTAGGTTGATAATGGATCAGTTTTTTTTGTTTATATTTACTTTAATTAACAAACCGAAAAAAAATCATCGACATCATCATAATTATGGTTTGGCCCTCAGGTGCATTTCGCTCATTCAGGAACCTTAATTCTAAATCATTGTTGCACATCATCTCTCCTTCCGGTAGGATGAGAAATCATCGATTGTCAGGTGAAGGGCTGAAGAGGAAGACAGAGATAGCACTTTTATTAGAGGATGACTTAACCCAGGATTATGCCAAGACATCACGCAACATGTTTCATATTGATGATGCTACAATCAGGACCGTCCGTCCGTGGTAAAGAACCACATCCTGCACGAGATAGCTCTGCTATTACTAAAGATGGCGGACCTAAACTTGGCAGTAAAAAAAATGCTCCGGCACATATCTTCCCAATGTGTCAATTCCGGTAAGGAACCGTTGTCTATACTTAAGGAAGAAATCCAATACGGTACAATTTGCGAACAAGGCGTGCCTAAATCGACAAAACTGGCGGAAGTGGTGACCTACCTCATAACAGTAATCACGAGGAAGCATGTCTGCAAGTTTCAAGTTCACAACCTCAACAGCAGACTTAGTCAACGCTGGGCTTGACACCTGTCTAGAGGAAAAGTAGAATAGTTAAAATTTATTAACCTGAAAATTAATATCATTCATTTGATTTTAAAAAATACTTTATACATATGGATACATTTTGGTGACATATGAGGATGTACACTTAAAAAATAAGCGGCTTCATAACGCAGTCCCTGTTATAATCCACTGCTCATGCTCGATGGTTCACGAGGTAACGCATTGCTAAATGTATTAAATATACTGTATTTGGTTTTATCCGTCTTAAATAGTAAATAGTAACGAGCATATGACATGTTTATAAATATTTACGAGTGTTTGACGTAAGCAATATTACTCAAATTGCGATATTTCGAATAAAGTTCAACTATCGTGCATAGTATAATAACAAACAAGACAACCACGATTCAGACGAATGTTATCCGACGTTGGAGTAGCGTAGATCGTTAAACCGATTATGAAAAAAATAAATATTTATTAGAGCCAGGCTTTAAATCCCTCGACAATTATTTTTTTTGTAATTTATTTGTATTTCCGCAAAACATATCCTGTAATATTTAATTCACTCACGTAATATACGTCTATTTTACACTATTTTAAGTAATATTCCTACCTTCGTAAACTATATAACACCATTTAGCTACCAGTATAAATTTGATTGTGTGAGCAGTACCACATTCTAATATTAATGCTAATAATTTATATGATGGAAGATAATACAGCTTCATATATGTATGTATTTATTTATTTATTATGTATTAGTGACGAAAAAGTTTCACCCATGAGTTAAAGTATTCAGTTTATATAGTCAAGCCTATAGATGATGGACAATGATAATAATAATAATAATAATAATAATAATAATAATAATAATAATAATAATAATAATATAGTAATCTTCAAACAGTTAGTTTGTTTTTTCTTTTAAAATGGGCGGACAGATTAAAAGTCTTGCATAAGAAGCAAGCCATAAGGCACTGAGCTAAGCGTTCACTGGCTTGCTGTGCATACAAGAATGCTCTTAGTTGGAGGAAGGGGAACGTATTCTAGCACTAATATGCAATTAGTTTACTCGTGTGAATCGCGCGTTAAAATAATGTTCGAGATCAAGAGTCCGCTCTTTTTTTTTTTTTTTTTTTGCTAAGTGAACACCTGCTCCGTACAGTTGACTGCCCATTGCTGGATTCTGGCTTCGATTTCTGTGCCTTGCACTTTAAAACTTTTTTTTGGTCACAGCCTTGGTATATCACAACGCTTATCTGGGAGAAATTTCGAGGTAAGTTTCGGCATGCAATGGTTATCAGTTCCCTCATATGTTGTATGCAAACTAGCACCCCGAAAGGTATTTTACTCAAATATATAAAACAAATCAAATGCAAAATTTTGACACAGTGGTATTACAAGTAAGAAATATAGGCGTAAGTAACATATGATTGAATCATACATATTTTACTGTTAGCTTGTTCAGGTTTCCCAATTTAAGTGCAAATTCTCTGAAGCGAAGTTCATAATAAATTCTTAGAAATTAATTAATTAAAAATCGTGTAACTTAAAACACAATAAATAAAATATTCCAAGTACATACACACATATTTCATTATAAATCATCAACGCTGGAGAGATTTTTATCCGTAGGTGGGATTACAGAATCAGAGTGTATATATTTTTTAAGAGTGCTTCTTGAAACATGTACGAATATTATATGGAATTTGGAATTATTTTGGCTAATTTAGCAAATGTCAGGAGAAAAATTAATTCCGGTAGTTCATTAAATTGTTGTAATTTATAATCTGTGGAGCTGGTGAAAATCCAAGTTTTTTATGTTTTTTGTCAGATATCTCTGTTAAAAAGGTGCATTTTCGATTTTTTTTCCGTTTTAAGTCGAACCATTATATCCACCAAGATCGTAGAAACAAAAATATAATTCAATTAATGCCCAGTTCTCATAATCATGAACAGGTTTACAATATATTATCATATTTCCCTGTGACCAATGTTCTACACTATTATCATTTTCCCCTAATCCAATTTTCCCAGTACCGGCCTTGTAATCCTTTTTCATCGCTTTCTGTACTGCAGCAAACTGTTTTTACGGCTAGATTTACCTTTCCTTCCCGCTGGAAACCAATCCAAAACTCTTCTTCGTAACTCTTCATCTTCTATTCGTTTTACATGTCCATATCACTGCAATTGTCTGCATTTAACAAATTTATATTCGAATTTACTATAATCATATTTTACCTAATCACATTACTTCGTATTCTGTCATTAACCCATAAATTCTAAGCAATCAGTCAATTTTTCAAAGAAGTAATTTGTGATAAAGTTCATACACAGAAATACTGTCCTATACAAGGTTTTACAACTTCCAAAAAAATGATTACTAAACAAATGAAGAAACCGCGTTCCCATATTTTATTATAAAATTCAAGATTCAGATGAAGTGATAATTTATTCTGACACAAAGTAGAGCAATTCAGAAAGTTGAAGAATATAACAATTGGAGTTGCTAATAATAATAATAATAATAATAATAATAATAATAATAATAATAATAATAATAATAATAATAATGATAATAATAATAATAATAATAATAATGATAATAATAATAATAATGATAATAATAATAATAACACCAATAGAGATATTAATAATTCCTGGTCAGCTCAAAGGTAGAGTGCCAGCGCACAAAGCAAGGTACCCTGTGATGAAATCTAGCTTCCAGCAATGTCTCCTCTTTACGTGTATGACTGCTGCAAACAGGTGGCTTGCCTGAGTAGAATAATTTCAATTTTACGTTCTTATTTAGCTGATAGAGCACAGAATAAAATTCCATATTAATAAATTATTGTTGAAACTAAAACATTTGTAATAAGAATATAGTTCACTACTATGGGTATATGAAATTTAAAGAGAGAGAGAGACAAATTTGTGTTGAATTTCTGGATATCTGAATAGTTCAAAGATTCATTCACAGCTTGAAAAAACAGGAAATCCTTGTCTCAAATCTGGTTCAGGCGGAAATTTTTCTCTTTATATGCACTAACTAACTAACTAACTAACTCACTGGTACTATCGAACCCGTAGGTTCATGGCCGCGCATACATAAGCTCTCCATATATCCCTATCAAGAGCCAATGTTTTCCAATCATCCCCTGTATAATCTACTTCCCTCAAACCATAGTTAATGTTATTCTCCCACCTCACTCTTGGCCTACCAACTGGGCGTTTTCCCTCTGGTTTTCCTACAAGAATCTTCCATGCACGTCTTTCATTTCCCGTTCATACCTAATGTCCTGCCCATCGCAGTCTACGAGACTGTTCTCATTATATCTGGCTTCCTATAAAGACCATGTAATTCAATGTTATGAAGATTTCTCCATTCACCTGTCTGTTCATCTCTCCTTGGTTCAAAAATTATCCTAAGAACTTTATTCTCAAATACTCGTAACCTCCTTTCCTGTCTTAAATAATTCATATTTAATATCGGCATTGGAAAGTAATACATTTAAAAAATATATGAATTAGAATTTAATAACTTCAGAATAATATGGCACGCAATAAAATTCCATCGTAACTTCTTCTTGGTAGAAACTATGTAATTGTAATATATATATATATATATATATATATATAATTATTATTATTATTATTATTGATGAGAATTCTACTCAATACACAGGTTTGTCACCACTCGAACAATATAAAAATATAAAATAGATTACAATGTTGACATCTAAAATACACAAAGTTAGATATAACTTTTGAGAACTCTGCACTGTTTATGATATTTCCCATTTGTCTCTATCTTGTACATCATTCTCCACTATACCAAACCATTCCATTAACATATGCATATTCTGTATTCAGGTAGCAAGTCGTCCTCTTCCTTCTCCCGTCTTATTTCTCAATCTTGTACAATCCGGGGTATTCTTCCTTCTCCCGTTCTACGTACGATACATATCCGTACCAATGCAGTAGTTTTGTTTCAAATATTACACTTTCTTCTTCCACTTCCATAACGCGCCGTATCCTATTGTAATATAAAGTGTTCATTATTACGGGTACATCTAATTTAAAGAGAGATAATTTGTGTTGTCCTCTGAATGCACGGATACTTCATAGCTAGAATGCCAGCGCACAAAGATACTATAGATTCAAATCTCGGCTCAAGCAAAAATTTTACTCTTTAGTGTTATCAATAATAATTAATGTTTAATAACCGCATTGGATGGAAATAAAAACTAAGAAATACGAGATGGGTTGTAATAAACTTAGATATTCAGAAATTCTATGTTGTAATTTAATACATAATCCTGCTGGACTGAGGAATTCCTAAAAAAATTACACTTATTCGAATGTGTCTAAAGGGCGCAAACATTAGGGCGAGGATAGGTAAACAGTTATCATTATACATTTGAAATTCATAATGGGTTAAAACAATGAGATACACTATCTTCTCTAATGTTCAGTTTTGTATTAAAGCACACCATCAAACCTGTAAGGGATAAAGAAGGCGTAACAACTCAGTGGTATCGATAGGAGTTTGGTAAATGCTGATAATGTAATGATATTAAGCCAACATCAGCATTCTATTGAGTGTCACTAAGAGATTGGGACAGGAAATAAATAACAATAAATCTATGTACATCTTCGGACGTGGAAATACATTATATAACAGTTATGGATAGTTATTAACAAATGAGAGAAATTTTGAAGAAGTGGCTGAATTCAAATATGTCACTATAATTTTAAACAAAAAAGAAATTAAATATAGCCTCCATTTCATAAATGCATGTTGTTACCGACTACAGAGATTCTTGTCATCCTAACGTCTCATATGAAATGTTAAACTTAAAATGTAAAAAACTGCTATTCATCCAATTATATTATACGGATCATGAATTTTGAGAATAAAGTTCTTAGGAATATTTTTTACCAAACAGAGGCAAACTGACAGGTGAATGAAGAAAACGACACACCAGTTATTTACATGACTTTTATGGTAAAGCAGATGTAATAAGAATAGTTAAGGTTTGTAAATTTCGAAGAGCAGGACGTGTGGAACGAATGAGGAATGGGATAGAGTGATGGTAACTCTGTAGCAAAACTACAAGGAAAGTGTCTTGCAGATAGACGAAGAATGAGGTGCGAAAATAATGTTATTCATGATTTCAGTGAGGTTAATTATATACAATATAATTTGAAAACATTAACTCAGGTTCAGAATGTATGGAGACCTAACATCCATGCGACCATGTACCTCCTTGTAAGATATTGTCAGTAAGTAACGTAGTTAATTTTAAAAAAAGAATCCACACTGCCTTCATTTTACATTTTTCAGAATGTTATAGTGTGAGATAAAAAAATTGATAATTGTGTCACTAGGATACAATTATTAACATAATTTCAATCATTCCACATTTAAATGTTCATCCGTTTTGTAAACTGTTTATATTAAAAAGTTAAATTGACATATATCATATGATATATATAATCTATTTAATATTTTATTAAAGCAATAGAAAAACGAACGTTTATAAATTACTTTAATTATAATAGAGGATAACTTAAAATTTATATATGATTTTGTTTTCACTGCGGTCGGACACATTCAAATAACTGGCACGAGTAATTAATATTTCACCACGTTAAGGGACTTAAAGTATTGACTTCGGAGGATTAAAATGAACCTCGAGTTACATACATTATTTAATTCATTAGATATAGAACCTACTGTGAAGGTGCGTAGATTGCAAAGGTTAGGTCATGTTTTTAGAATGGAAAACCCAAGGATAATCAAAAACTTTTGAATGAGAAACCAAAGGGATAGAGAAAAAGAGCAAGACTGAGATTGTGATGTATGGTGTGGAGGACTTGAGATTGATGGGAGTTAAAATGTGGAGAATTAAGTCATTTGATAGACAAGAATGGGTATTTGTCTTAAAGGAAACCAAAATCAAACTGAAAGGAGGGTAATGCTAAGAAGATGGTTTAAGAAAAATAAATATGCTTTCTACACCTCTTCACTTCAATTCATATACAATTACTCACTCATCTGTAACACATTTCACAGGGCATTTCCCCAATTTTAAGTAAAAAAAATTGAATTTTTTATTGATCATTGGAAGTCTTGTATATTCTATACCTTTAGTACAGGGCAGACGAACCTCGCATCTAGAGCCCTTTCTCCGGGAACATTTAAATTCATTTCCTTATCTCTATTTCCTGGATGTAGAATTTTTCCCCCTACTCTGAGTTCTGTTAGTTTTCAAAGTGTTTCACTAATTTTGACTCTTCGATTGTATGATTTTGTATCCAAACATGTGCTCAGACCCAGTTTTGGGTGAAAATGGGAGAAATCCCCTTCGAAACGTTTTCCAGATGAGAGAGTAAATATGAAGTGGTGTATTCAATATATATCTTGAAACACCTTATACTGATTCTTTCTATCATTTTTAAAATAATAAGAATATAAATCCTCCATCAGGACAGAGATGAAATTTAAAAGAACAGGTAATACATATGAAGGAGACATAAAAAACAGAAAAAAATATTATCAGAACTTAAAGTTGAACACATTCTTCGAAAAAGACAAGATTAAAGAAATAAATGGAGACTGTGGTTTGGAAGAATGACGGAAGAAAAACCAAAATACTGCTTTGTTGGGAAACGAAGCCAAGGTCGATCACTTAGAAGAGTACTTGGTAGATAATGAGTCCGGAACAGGCGACTAGGCCTTTATCTTTGACAGCTTGATAATGATGATTTTCTAAAATTAATAAAATTCGTTTAGCTGCACTATGGTCCTGGAATCGATTCAGCCTCTAACGGAAATGAGTAAGTCTATCAGATACTCAGCTGCCATCTCATGCAGGTTGCCTAAAAAGGTGAGCCCCCAAGCCCAAGAACCCCCTAAGGCCTGCATTATTGATCACCTTTAATAAAATTTGACATTTTATTCGAACTAAGTTTATACAAAATTACATATTCAGAATCATACGATTATATATTTTAGCTCAGTAAAATGTGTTTTATCTTCTTATATTCTGATTTGGAATTATACAGCTAATACAAATTTAACATGAATTATCAAATGTACAGTTACTGCGTACACACTCTCCTAAATAATGGATGAAGCAATCAGCATTATCGTTTTCTATTTCTGTTTTTTGTTATTATTTTTGTGATATGTGTTATTTTTTAATGTATATTATCTAATTCTTTATATAATTAGTATTATTATAATTGCCTTTTTCTCTCCCTCTACCTACCTATCTATCTGTCACTCAATTGGAGGAGGTAGACTAATATAACCTCACTGAAAGACAGAACATCTTTTCCAGCTAATATTTCTCATTTAATATCCGCAGTAAAAGAAATAAAAAGGAAAAAACTACGAATTACAGGAAAAAAGACAAAAATATCGAATTACGTGAGAACATTTCTGAGCCCGGAATGTTTTACTATCCCGAGAAACATCAGACATGCATAATAATAAATGTATCGCGGACTGAAAAGATGGACATTATATTCTAAAAAAAATACTTGGTCAGTAGAAAAATATACTTCTCTTCTTTCAGCTATACGTTTAATTTATTTATAGACCCGGTACCTTGCAAAACATCCTTCCTTAAGTTAGACTTCACTTTCTTCCCCCTCGAATATGTCATCTTTAAATTTCTTTAAATGATGGTATACATGCACAAAAAAAAGGTTATTTTCCGCCGATAACGTTTAATATTAATATCCATCTAGTAGTTTGCTAAGGTATTACGAAATATGTCCAAAAGTCACGAGTACGAGTTCCGATGTGATCATAATTTTTAAACTACTCAAAAAGTCTGGACTCACCATAGATCTTTAGTTGTCAACTTCTACATATATACATACATACATGGTTTACGAATGAATGAACAGCGCATACCAAGAAGAATGTATAATTATAAACCAAAAGGGAGAAGAATGTTGGGAAGACCATTGAAGAAATGGAAAGAACAATTTGAACTTTAATGAGGTCGGAACAGGCCATTGGGCTTAATCCTTGTTGTTGTTGTTGATGATGATGATGACATACATGGTGGTGACGATGAGTGGCATCGACCAGTTAGCAGCGTTTTCGAACCTATTTAGACTTCGTGGCAGCTAATTCCTTTGTAGTTATCAAGAGGATGTTGTAGTAATTAACCCAATTATTTGGCGGCAAGATGTGTTCTTCTTGGTAGGTCAACAGTTGAGGTGGATTCTGAATGTTGTTGCACTATAATAGGGCGTCAGAAACTGCACTGCTGTCGGGCCAAGAGTCGGAAAACCATACAGCACAGAATGAGCCAAACTATTCTAGGCGAGTTAACTTTGTAAATTCACTTGTTAGTCCATTCGCGTGAATTCAACTTATTCAAAATATAAGTCGATAAGTTTATTCATAAAGAGGAAACGTTCCATGGGATTTTGTAATCCAGCCAACATGGATTGCATATCCCGGAGTATTGTCTCCGTATGAACACTAAGATTTGGAGTTACCATTTGCGGTCTCAACTTCCGACGATTGAATACCTGACTATATAACTGGGTGATGTGTCTGAACCGATACCTGAAATAGAATATGAAGTAGATATTGTAGGTCTATAATGTAGATCTAAGAACTTATGAGCGATTCAAAATATCAAATCAGTTGTGTGTTTCACGGTGCTCTAGTGTGGCTTTTACTGGAACCTCTATCTGCGCTGCCCCAGAACTTATTACATCACTACGTATCAAAGCCACAATATAGCGTCAAAACGGAAGTCATATATGAAAGGTTCAAAACAAAAGTAGACCAATTACAGCATGTTACGTATGGAAAAACACAATGTTAAATATTAATAATCTATAATTGATTCTTGTGAAAATTAAAAAAATATATATGTATTTAATATTATTATTCTTCTACCATGAGACTTGAAAATATAAATATTGATGTCCCCTCAAGACGTTACTTGCGTCTTGCAGGTTAAGATATCTGATGGTGCTGCCATCTATGACTCGATATCAAGCCGTCTGCTGTATTAACCCCAACAGAACGGGTGCCTCTTCCGCTCTGCCGACCGTTGAGGATTATCTCCTTGTTGCGCCGGAGATGGGTCTTCACATTGTCCCATTAAGAACAGGTACCTCTTCCGCATAGTTGTACTATCCATTGAGATCTTCACCTGTATCCTTGGTCAGGGGCTCTCGTTATACCCAGAGAGACTGGGTTCTTGATAGAACTTCATCACTAGTAAATAGTGTTCACCGCCGCGACGAGAACGCGCTAGTCAAGAGTTCAAGGTTTCTGAGGAGTGTGGATGGCTATACAATAATGGATCAAAGGCGAAGTGAGGATAAACGAAGAGAACTGTATATATTCAAACTATTAGATAGAATTACACAATACAGAGATGAATGGATGGACCACATCAATAGAACGGATAACAATAGAATTCCGAAACAGATTCTTCATTACAAATCACTAGGACGAAGAAATGTTAGAAGACCCAGTAAAAGATGGACAGACCAATTCTAACATGAGATCGGAACAGACCAGCAGGTCTAATCCTTGGTGATGATGACGGTTATTATTATTATTATTATTATTATTATTATTCACTTCATAGGCTAGGCAAATTGCCTGTTCCGCCTCACAGTTGTTCTGTCCTTTTCACTGGCCTTCCTATATTCCTTGAACCTCTTGACTTGTAGTTAAATGCTGCTTTTGGTAATCTTGTTACATTCATTCTTTCTACATGTCTAAACCATTTATCTCCATATTCTTTGATTCTATCATTCAATAGTTATATATTTAACTTTGTTATTATATATTCATTCATTATCTGATCTTTAATATTATTTAATAACATCATTAAAACAAATTATATTCAATGTTATTAAAATTTTGGTGGCTCTGTGTCACAAGAGGTTAGACGCTGCTGGGGTCCAGATATCGGGTCTAAGTCATTCCATGTGTGTTTCGTGGTGGACGAAACGGAGCTAGGGCAGGTTTTTTCTCGTGGTTCCTCCCGTTTTCCCCTGCCACAATTTCATTCCATCATTTCTCCATACTCATCTCATTCATTTTGTTTCATTTCATTCATGTGCCCCTGTGATGGTGCGTCAGGCGTGGTCGGCCAGCACCCTTGACATTCGCAGACTCTACATATAGGGGCTCGTCTCATCTCATCCCTCGATCCGACCCTGAGTTGGACACGAGTTGAGGATATTTCCCTTTATTATTAAAATTTACATGTAATATTAAACTAGGATCATGGTGAAACATAGTTAGAATTGTCTTAACATTTTTCTTGTGAAATAAATCTAATCAAATTTTTTTGGACTTGATTGGCGTGTGCTCTGTACTATCCATATGCTATTTTTTATTATTTTACTAGCTAGTACCCGGCGTGCGCTTATGCCTAAATAAATGATAATGTATTTTTGCGTTTAGTTGAATAAGTAAATAAAAAAATTATTATAAATTTATATCGTTATTTTTAGACACACCGTGCTGATTACCCAGCGTTGCCCAAGAATTTACTTATCCAGATCTTCTTGGCATAAATTAAGTGAAAGACGAAAATTATGTTTTTATGTTTAGTTGAATTAGTAAAAGGAAAAATCATTATAAATTTGCTCTCTTCGTTATCGCAGCTAAAACAACCAATAACCAAATCGTTATTTTGAGTTATACGTAAAAGAATAGACCTACCCGCCGTGCGCTGCTATTCGTGCCCGGGAATCTATTTATCTCGATCTTCTTGGCATCAATGAAAGATAAAAATGGTTATAGTGAGTTATCCGTAAAAGATAAACATATGCTCTCGTGGACTTTTTTTGTAGAGGTTGTTTTTGGATATTAAATTCTGTGTACATTCATTTGATGTATTTATTACGGTTTAGGCAGCGTAATCCATTTAAGCGTCAAAAAAGGGTAATTTTTCCACGTTTTTCACAACAAAGGGTGATATTTAAGTATCATAACTCTCTTATATCCTATGTTCATCCCGGGAATCTCCTGAACATTTTACAACAAGCCCCATCACAATTGGGTGAACGGTATGACAGCGTATGAAAAGCGAACAAACTAATATTTTATAGGGCCTATGTTAGATTTGATGACGCTCTTCAACAGGCAAGGTTATTAATAGAGTATGTAGATAAATGAATATATTTTTAACAGGTTATGGAAACAGACTGCCAAAACATGAAAAATGTAAAATTATATTGATAAAATATGAAAAATGAATTAAGTATTTTTAAAGTCTGTATTAAATTGTAATATTGGAATGCAAATAATCAGAATTAAAATATTGTCACTTGATGACACAGGATTTTCCTTCTTGATTATTTCGATTTAAATAAATACACCGATGTTATATACATTTTTCTTGACACTTTATTCTCTTCTATCAACTATCATTAAATCTTCAATTACAATTCTATCTCACAATTATTCTTCTTTTAACGTTTATCAGATAATCACTTATAGCACAGTTACAGACTTCCTCACAGTTTCACTTACAATTAACCTCTCGCCGTCCAAGACAAAACTGGAGGTAGTTCCGTCCTCACCATATATTTATAGGCGAGTAGACGGAAATTTCCAGGTCCACGAACGAGATGTTTCTACATGGAACCCTCTCGTCTTCGATGTTTATCGAATGGGGGAATAGGTGTTCGCAGAACTCCCTGGCTTATTAGCCGAGAAATATCAGTGGATCCCTCGACTCGCGATTGGCTATTCGCCAATCCAATCCACCAATGCGCTGGCCCGCGCAGTTTAAACGACGCTACTACAACGCGTCTCAATAAAATCAATTAATTGTTAGTTACTCGTACATTACAAATAGAAAACATTAGGCTAGTAAGATGATTAATTACAATTAGTTGATTAGCTTTCAAAAATGTAAACAAACTAATCAGTTATCTGTTAATCACTAATATGTTAATACAAATTAATTAAATTTACAATACAGACTCAATAAGTAACTAAATAATTCACTGTCACTAACGAACAAAAGCAGTTCAAGAGGGGGTAGAAATACTCTCCATATCTTTCATTAACTTTTTCATGTTCTATACGTTTTTTAATCTTGCTTTTCATTGATAAACTAGCTTGTAATGGTAGAAAAGTTCAGAATAACAAGCAGGCCTTGCAAATACTTGTAACTAACTCACTGACACTATCAAACGCGCAGGTCCATGGCAGCGTGGACATAATCTCTCCACTCACTCTATCCTGAGCTAATGTTTTCTAAACATCCCCTGAATAATCTATTTTCCTCAAATCATCGTTAATACAAATGTGTGTAAAGTATGGCTTAAATATGCAGAATTATTATTATTTTCTTAAAATATTAGGATACCGACAAAAATATTATGAAATATGATTTCTTAGTCCACCGCTGTGGTCTCAAGCTAGCGTGCTGCCTTGTCACGCAGCGGGCTCGGGTTCGATTCCCGGTCGGGGCAGTTTTTTCTGGGTGAGGTTTTTATCGGGGTTTTTTTTCTCACTTGTAAAACAAATGTCAGGAATACTTTAAGGCCCAAACGGTCCCCGAAATCATATGGCCATCATCATCCTCGTCCTCACCCTGATCCTTATCATTATCATCATCATCCTTCACCGGTGTGGAAAGCAATGGGAAGTTACCACACCTACAATTCCCTGGTAAAGCTGCAAGCTTGCTTACTTACTTATTCACTGGCACTATCGAACCCGTAGGTTCATGGCCGCGCGGACATAAGCTCTCCATACATCCCTATCCTGAGCCAATACTTTCCAATCATTCCCTGTATATTCTACTTCCCTCAAATCATAGTTAATGTTGTTCTCCCACCTCATTCTTGGTCTACCAACTGGGCGTTTTCCTTCTGGCTTTCCTACAAGAAGTTTCCATGCACGTCTTTCATTCCCCATACGGCTGCAAGCATAGCATAAAATGCTATGGTTGCAGTGAAGGACTTGCCCTCGGGCAGAATTACTATGGATGGATGATTTCTAAGTGATTTAGATTTGCCATTGTGTATGACGTAAAAATATCTGGTTACCGCATCACTATTCTTCACAGTTTAGAACAGCGGTTACCAGCTCAGCTGCACTTACGAAGTGCCGTGTGCACTCGCGAGTAAGCAGGAGCATCACTTGTCGAGAAGTGTACAGCCGTACACTCAGAGGCGGCTAGTTACTATTAAGAAATATAGAACCATTCTTTGACATCGTGCAGTGTTCTATGTTCTTTGATATTGAAAATCCATTAATTTAAAGAGCTACGAGTATTACCAATTATTAAATGAGTAGAATTATGCTTCGCTTTCAATAATGTTAAACAGTTTTAAACTCATATCACAATGCTATAATTCATTGTTATAATACACTTATAACATTCTTATTACATATTATTACGATATATTGAGCATATCATTTTCATGAATGTCGCAATTTCATCAAGTAACTCGAAGAACAGATTCAACAATTTTCCCTGTTGAGCCATTGCACTTCATTGAAATAAGGGTATGTCACATACTCGCAATCAAGATCTGTCAAGAACTATTTGGGGTCTGATTATATTTATTGTTTTAACTACAACACCCATCAATTCATTCAGCAAAACTCTTTTAGAACCCAGATTTTCTTAATGAATGATGCAATGGATTCCCCAGACTGTCTGAACTTTCAGTTTGTCTTTGAGACACTACACAATTCCCACGCTACACAAAATCATAGCCAGTGCGCCATCTGTGATTACAGATACAAGTGAACTCCATGAAATATCGATATTTTCTACAGCTTCTACCACACATGATACTATGTTAGTGCCCGTTGTTGTATCACGTATTGGTGCTATATCTAATAGCTCTTCCATAATTTATAGTTTCGAAGTTCACTCCACTAACAGAAAAAAATGGACTTTGTAGGCCAAGTGTGCTGGAGATATCAACACTTTCATTAGAGTTTAATAATCTTATTTATATATTATATCAGATTGTTGATTTTAATTTTTTTAATTATTTTTGAGCTTATTGATATATTTTTATAAATGATATTGTAAAATATTGCGGATTTAAAGTCAGCAATATAAGAATGCTAAAATGTAATGTTGTGGGAACATATGCATGTATTTTACTTTAATTGTTTACTATAATGCTTCAATTAAATATAATAAATAATTTAAAGATAAAGGTAAAAAAACTTTTTCAAGACAAGTACATAAAAAAAGCTAAGAAAAATACAATAAAATTACTTGCAACTTCCATTAACTTGTGAAAAATATCACCAGCAAGATATTGTATATGAGGACTAACAATTGTGCGAGAAAGACTTATCGCATCAAATAATTCAATTTGATTGGGGCACAACAATTCAACTGCTATCTTCTTACAGTCTATCATAAATTCGTCATCAAACAAACTGCGTCGTGATCTTCCAATGTGTATTAATATTTTGGTAGCTGACTCAAACAACTGATTCACAAGCAGACTGTGCTGCCTGTAATAATAATAATAATAATAATAATAATAATAATAATAATAATAATAATAATAATAATAATAATAATAATAATAATAATAATAATAATAATAATAATAATAATAATAATAATAATAATAATAATAATAATGTATGGTGGTTAAAATTTGAACTAATGCAAATAAATACATTTAAAACAACATAAGAGTAATGAAATAAATGTACACTATTTTGAGAAGTCGCTGATAAAACGTTTTCTTTCAGGTTTTCGACCTCCGCTGTATCCTTATAATTAGCATGGTAGCCTATGTAGAATAACATTTCTGAATATTGAACTTCCTTACGTTAGTAAGACTTACAGATACAAAACATTCTGTCTTTCCTTCATGTTCAGTAAATAAGTATACATACGTATTGACATTGCCGATTAAAATAAACAATTGGGGATGACGAACGCCGCTTGTAATCTTCTGCATTTTCCGACACGTTTACACCGAGAATCCTGGCAAACTGACCCAACGTGTCGCCGTATCCCAAACATCTCTCCCCTTCATTCCATCTTTACTCATTATTTGAGCGTTCTGCTCTTTCGTCGTGCACACGTGCAGGCAAGAGTGCTCTTGCACAAGGAGCATGAGGTAGTCGCCGCTGGTTTACAAAATAAAATTTCATGTTTCTTCTTACTCTAGGCATTAACATAGCAATTCAAATGTAGACATGATAAGGCCGACTATATCAGTCTGATGCTTCTTTTTCATCGTTGAAGATTTTGTACATGCCGTAATCTACGACACGTAAGACGTGACTTTAGTTTTCTTCCTATTCAAACTATACTTACTTACTCACTAGCACTATCAAACTCGTAGGTTCATGACCGCGCGGACATAAGCTCTCCATACATCCCTATCCTGAGCTAATATTTTCCAATCATTCCCTGTATAATCCACTTCCCTCAAATCATAGTAAATGTTATTCTCCCACCTCATTCTTGGTCTACCAACTGGGCGTTTTCCCTCTGACTTTCCTACAAAAAGCTTCCATGCAAGTCTCTCATTCCCCATACGTGCAACATGTCCTGCCCATCGTAGTCTACGAGATTTAACTGTTCTTATTATATCTGGCTTCCTATAAAGACAACTATACTCAGGATATTAACGCCTGAAAATCCATCTAATCCGACCAGGTTTGAACCCGAAGGGAACTAGAGGCAAGCCTGTCAACCACTAGTCCAGAGTGTTCCACTAAAAAATGTCGTGTTAATTAATATATTGAATTAACAGCTTCGTAAGACGTTCATTAGTTATAAAAAAGCGAAACATTCCACAAATCCAACGGTTAATTAAATATGTGAAATGATACTAAAAATCAATAGAACTCTTTAATTGCGTGATAACTCTGGAAATGTAATAAAGTAATTTTAACTTCTCGTATTGATTATCAGGTAAATAAAGAATTTCACAAGTATTCAGAATAAAATTTTATAAAATTGTGATCAATTGCAGTTTTACGCTGTCGGTAATTTTAACAAGAACTTGTGAATATGTTTTAATAATGTTTATAATGATAATAATAATGTTGATAATAATAATTATTATTATTTTAATAAATCCATTAGTTTTATTATATTCCATTAATGCAGTTTAACCTCTCACCTTACAGGAACTGTTTACATGCCCCACGTCACCAGGGCCTTATACTGACATGACCTTTCGGAAGGTATTTTGAACTGTGGATCACACACAAACATTATATTTTATCCCACAAGGACATGAAGGGCCTCTCCCAACGAGTGATCAGAAAGTCCTCCTCCGAGACAACACAACATGGAGACGAAACACACACACACAACATTCACAGTAAACACGGCGAACATAATCATAATGAGTATGATGGCGAGATGATGTTCAGGGATCTTTCTTCCTTAACGTTTGTCTTACAGGTGAGGAAAAACCCCCGAAAAAATCACTCAAGAAACTTATGCCGACGGGGATCGAAGTCGGCTCGCTGCGTACTAGAGAAGGACTCTATCCCGAGACCACTTCGGAGGACATAATAATAATAATAATAATAAATAATAATAATAATAATAATAATAATAATAATAATAATAATAATAATTAGTAATAATAGCAATAGTAATTCTTTAAACTGGCAGGTATGTGACTATAGGACTTGTCTTCCACTCAATGAAAAATAAGTTATAGGCAAATTACTTCAATCGTAACTAGAGCGAGAACATTATATCCGCTGAAGAATAAATCAAGATAAGTAATATTTACAACTTATCCGTGTGACGTCATCACTAATATCAGATTCAGGCAAACAGAGTGCACTGTGGTATGATAGATTCATCGCACAGTGAGTGAATGTTATATACTAATAGGCGATTTCATCACCTCAAGTGAAGGTAAATTAAATCAGTTATTGCCATAATTTAGTACACAAAATTTCAAATTGAATAGCAAACATACAGGCCTACATTGTAGGTTATGTTTTCGCAAATCGGAGATTATAAGAAGAAACAAAATTTCTGTTCGGTTTGTCTTTCGTGCTAAGTGGCCATAGTCCAGCTTTCTTAAAACTCGACGTTTCGTCTACAATTGCGGTAGACATCCTCAGGAGATTCTGCGTGCTCTATGAACTCCTAACTCTTTAACTGTCAGCTGCAGACTAGCTGTGCGTTGGAAATCGTGTCCTTATTTATGGGCGAATCTTTGTGTGGTGATATTTTCTATACAACTAATCAAAAAATAGCCGTATAGAAACCATCACCACCAAAGACTCGCCTATACATAAGAACACGATTTCCAGCGCACAGCCAGTCTATAGCCGACATGAAGAGTTAGGAGTTCATACAACATGCAGAATCTCCTGAGGATGTCTACCGCAGTAGTAGACGAAACGTTGAGTTTTACGAAATCTAGACTATGGCCATATAGCCCGAACGACAAACCCAACAGGGAAATGCAACAACACCAACTGCCGCGAAAGCCTACGATTTTACAGAAACAAAATTGTTGGAACAACTGGAGAACTAAAAATATAACGCACTTGTTGCCTTATTACACAGAGAAAAATATTAAAAGCAAACTATTATTTACCATCTCAATCGAAGTTACTTGAACATATGTTTAAAATGATCGTACGTACCAATATAACATTATATAAGGTAGGATGTGCAGAATTTAGGAAATTAATTAAAAATATCGGTACCTTAAACTGAAGCCTCTCGGTCTAACAAATACTAAGTATTAAATGTTATATTAATGGGTTGCAAGGGATAGTAAAGTGCATTCTAAAACCTCTCCTATCCAAAACCCAACCTCAACCTGCCCATAGTGTAACCTGCTTGTAACATATGAGTGTCTGGGGACCGAATATTGGCGGTATAACTGTAACATCACTTACAGAGTAAATGCTGCATGGATGGAAATCCTATAACTTTACCCGTTCGGGTTGGCAAACCGTCGGGCAGTATTTTAGAGTTGTTTTCAGTTCTCATAGCAAGCCTCGGATGGACCGGAAGTATAATTCTGTTGAAGAAAAAGGCAAGAAATATTTGGATGAAGGAGACATATTAAATGAAATTATTAATTTTAATAAGGCCGTAGAATAATAAACTCAATAATGAAACCTTCACTAGTCCAGAGAGATACCAGAGTACGGTTATATAAAACCTTAGTGAGACTTGCACTTTACAATGGCAGTTAGGCTTGGACTTTGAGAAAATTATAGGAGATCAGGATAACTTCTAGTGAAATGAGATTCATGAGATATACAGCAGGGTACAACAAGTGGGATTACAAACGCAATGAGATGTCTTGAAGGAACTACGTTTACAGCCAGACATTAAGCACATACGTGAATACCAGTACAACTGGATGGATCATTTGCGACGAATGAATTCAGATAAAATTCCCAAAATCATGCTTCGTTATTGTCCAACAGGGAAGAGATCTCTGGGCCGTCCGAGGAAGTGATGGGTACAAAATTCATCAGTGGCACCGTAACAGGCCTATAGGCATAAGACTTTGATGGATAAAGAAGAAGAATACAATAATGTTATCTCTCAAATAGATATCTAGATCTGTGGACGAAAATAAAATTCTGATTTCCAAAAGTGAAACCCAGGAATCTGTCGGGAGGTCTGTTGAAATGTATTTAAGGAAATACTTTCGCTACAGTCATCTAATAAATGATTGCTATTAACTTGTGAAATTAGTGAAAATTTTAATCAAAAACGAATAAAGTGATATTTTCAAAATTAAGCCAACCGTTACTTGGCGCTTGTATTATACCGTGGTGGTTTCTTACACAAGCCTGTCTATTTTTTTTACATTTATTCATATTATCTACCATTCGTGACAGAGAATCTATACTAGGCACCATGCACACATTATCAACAAAAGGATATTTGTCCTCATTCTAATTGAATCAGTCATTTCGAAAAGGAATCATCTCCAATTTTCTGAAATTCACTTTTTTCATTATTCCATGTTTACATACCTATTGCCATCGTTTCCGTGTGAGAATGGATCAACTACACTATTCCTTTACCACTTTCTGACTTTATTCAGTAGCAATTTCATATTCAATGCTTTATCCTGAACAAGTTTAATCAGTATTTTTTTTCCTCTCCTGTAAAATTTGATCAGCTGTACATGGTCCCTTTTCGAAATGACTGATTCAATTATAACTGACTAATTTACTGGCACTATCGAAACCGTGATTCATGGCCTCCCGGACATAACTTCTCCATATATCACTATCCTGGGCTTATAATTTCCAATCAACACCTGTATAATCTACTTCCCTTGAATCACGGTTAATGTTATTCTCCTACCTCATTCTTGGTACACCAAATGGGCGTTTTCCCTCTGGTTTTATTACAGTAAGCTTCCATGTCCTTCTTTCATTCCCCATTCGTGCCACATGTCCTACCATTGCAGTCTACGAAACTTAACTGATCTTATTATATCTGGCTTCCTATACATACCATGTATCTCACTATTATTAGTTTTCTCCATTCAGCTGTCTGTTCATCTCTTTTTTGCCCAAAAATTTTCCTAAGAACTTTGTTCTCAAATACTCGTAATCTCCTTTCTTCCCTTAAAGGAAGAGTACATATTTCGCATCCATATACCTAATATAACTGGGAGAATAACAGTTTTATACACTTTCAGAAGGCAAAAATGGTACGGGCACATAAGAAGAATTCAGGATGGAAGAGTACAAGGGAAAATTGAATGAAGGGACAGAAAAGGAAGACCAAGAACAACCTGGAAGAAAACCATTCAAAATTCAATGAGGAAATTTGGTGTAACAGAAGAAGACACAGAGGACAGAGAACGATGGAGAACTTTAATTAAGGGAAATTTGTCAATGTTTGTTGCAAACTGATAGTCTATAAGTCCGTAGTCATTTATATTTATTTATTTACTTGTAATTCATGTTAATTGCTAAGATTGGTTGGAGAAAACCCTCAATGATGAGGAAAATTCTCAAAATGATGATGGTGATATATTTTCAGTTTATTGTTTTCTTGAAAGGAGTTGGGATGTCAAGAGTTCCTCCAATGCATAATAGCGTGCATTTGCAGAATTGAGCCTATGATCAATTTCTTTATGCATAATTTTAAATATAATTATTCTTCCTATGTATTTGACTTCAGACACTTTTTCAAAAATTCCTTCGTTTGTCATTAACTGCCCATTTCCATTATATAATGTATTTATATATGGGAACATATAATATAGTTTTAATATTATGTTTACTTCCAGTCCCAAATTCTTAGTATTATTCAACAGAGTGTGCGTGTTGGTTCTTAGTATTTCCTCGCTATTGTTAATAACATTACATCGTCTGCATAAACAGCTTAGCAATACTATTGAGTTGTAGGCCTTCTTCATTCTCTAAAAAATTGATGGCATACTCTAGTACAAAATTGAATAGTAGAGGAAATACTGCATCTCCTTGTTTCAACCCATTGTGAATTTAAAAGTATCCGAAAACTGCTTCCCTACACGTATACTAACTCTTTGTGTCACTTAGAAAATTTCGAATAATTGTAACTTTTTAGAAATTCCAAATTTCAGCAGGATACTATATACATTTCCCCTCTTTAATTGAATCGTATGCCTTTTTGAAATCTAGAATGGGTGATGCACAGAGTGCCATCATATTCCCATTTCGTTTCTAAAATCTGTCTTATATTAAAAATGTGATCTGTTGTAGACCTGTGTCTTCGAAATCCACGTTGATTATCACGTATTTCGTCGTCAATATCTCAGCCTAATCATAATAGCTAACATGTAAATAAATACAAGTAAATATTTAAACAAATTAAACTGGAATTAAAATTGAACAAATTAATATTATTAGAGAAACCAAACATCAGAAACCAAGAATTAATCTGCTAAAAGATCAATTACAAAATAAATAAATCGCTAATAACAACACAAACAGAACTGGTGTGCAAAAACGAAAATGATATACCCGTAAGGGCAACTTTGGAAACATTTGGTATTATGTATTACATGGAATTTTACCAATCCAATCTCTCTAAAAGAAATAAAATGAAAAAATATGTAAAACGTAAATTTTCCTTTTTGAAGTTAGGAATTCAGGATCTTTGGTCACTCATTATCGACTAAGTGTATTTCTCCCCTTATGTCAAATACATTTGCTTATTTTACCTAGGCCCACGGATGTGTCTCGAGATAGCGTGCTGCCTTGTCACGCAGCGGGCCCGTGTTCGATACCCGGTCGGGATAGGCTCCTGGGTGATTTTTCCAGGGTTTTTCTCACCTGTAACACAAATGTCAGGAAGCTTAGGGCCCAACGGTCCCCGAAAATCATCCGGCAATCATCACCATTCTTATCATTATCATCATCATCCTTCATCGGTGTGAAAATCAACGGGAAGCTAGCACACCTAATATTCCCTAGTAAAGCTGCAAAGCATAGCATGAAAAGCTATGATTGCAATGAAACACCTGCCCACGGGCAGAATTACTATGGATGGATGGATTTTACCTTGTTGCAGGATTCTTCAACCCGATGGAAAGTACTTGTTCGTCCAAGCGACTTGACGGATCGTGATGAGGGTGTTGCATATTTTAGTGACGTAACAACTCCTACTTCAACAAATCGTACCCATCTCATAATTTGAGGTATAGGATGTGAATCACGTATGCTACCGTTTATAGAGCAATGGTGTACGATTTGTTGTGATTATAGCGGTTAGCATTTCAAAGCTGTTTTAAACTAAACTTACAGTAATCAAGAGTACATAGCGTACTTTATGTCTACAAGAATGCTTAAGGAATGAATTTTGACCATGGTTTATTTTATTAATGCTTTTAAGAAACATTACTGTTAAATATTTAAAAAACAATAGAATTTTGTACCTGTTCTGGAAGTCGTCCTCAACAAATTATATTTGTATAAAATATTCAGCTAGACCTTTCGGAACCGGTTCCATTTCCAAAACTGTTCATTGGGTACCGGTTCTGGTTTTCATCTTAGAAGAAATAGAAATCATGAAGCAAACAAGAAACGACAACCTCCTGAACGATAACACGCCCTACAGATCAACCCACTATTCAATGTATTCGTCAAACAAAACCAGTAACCAATGGACAGCTTTAAAAATGGAACCGGTTTCGAAAGGCCTAGCTGAATATTTTATACCAATATCATTTGTTAAGGACGACTGTCATGGCAGGTGTTACTTTTTTAAATATTGTTTTATTAGTCATGTAATATTGTACATTGGTATTCCAATCTATGATATTTACAATCTAGTTAATGTGTAAATTAAAATATTTCTTTTAAATTTTGTTTGTAATCTCTTATAATCCATCTTATCACCAACCAAATATATTCTAAATTTCTTACATATTAACAACACATTACTGTCCAATAAGTCACAGGAAACCAAGGAGCCAATTTGCTTGAATAACCTGTGATTTTTGTCAGTACAGTTCTGTACTTTCCTATATAGTTTTAGAAGATGTGTGAATTCATAACAACAACAATAATAATAGTGGAAATAACATAATAATAATAACTACTTATTATTTTTACATTTAATAGGAACAATTATTACATTAAAATAAATTAAGGTATCCTGCAAAAGTCCAATTAGAATCGCTTACCCATTTTATGAACAATTACCAGAATAATTGCAAAAATCATGTACAACGTTTATGTCCATGAACAGAATTATTACCTTCCACATGGACTGCCGAAGAAATGGAATGAAAATCCGCCTTTAGAATGTAATAAACCATTACAACTTACATTTTTATGAAATATGAAATTTTTGTTATGATTACTAATTTAGGGTCTATTATTGTATTGTATTTAATAATAATAAATAATAATAATAATAATAACAATGTAATAAAACTCGCGCACTCTGTTGAATAACTCTACGAAATTGGCGCTGGAAGTAAGGATCATTAATAACATAGAATATGGTTAAATATTGGAGTATATTATATAATGGAAATGTACGGTTAATGGCAAACGAGTGAATTTCGGAGAAGTTCTGAATTCAAATGCATACGAACTAAAGTTACAAATAGCAATTAGATGCACAGAGAAATTAAACATAGGCTAAATTCTTGAAATTCATGTTACTATATATTACAACCGAGGTAGCGTGCTGCTTTGTCACGCAGTGGGCCCGGGTTCGATTCCCGGTCGGGACAGGCTCCTGGGTGAGTTTTTTCGGGGTTTTACCTCACCTGTAAGACAAATTTCAGAAAGCTTAGGGCCCAACTGTTCGAAAATCATCCGGCCATCATCATCCTTATCATCATAATCATCCTTCACCGGTGTGGAAAAAATGGGAAGTTACCACACCTATAATTCCCTAGAAAAGCTGCAAAGCATAGCATGAAAATGCTATGATTGCAGTGAAAGCCCTGCCCTCGAGCAGAATTACTATGGATGGATATATTACAAGCACTCTTGTTATCCCAACTTCTCTCAGAAACCACATAAATCTCTCATTATCCTAGTTATATTATAAGGATGCAAAACATGGACTCTTACTTTAAGAGAGGAGTATTTGAGAATAAAGTTCACAATTTTGGACCAAAGAAAGATAAACAGATGGTTAATGGAGAGAACTATATAAAAATTAACTTCATCATCTTTATGGGAAACTAGATAAAATAAGAACAGTTAAGTATCATAGGCTGCGATGGGAAGGGCATGTGGCATGAAAGAGGAATGATAGTCGGATATGGAAGTTTCTTATAGGTAAACCAAACGGATGGCACCAAGAGTGAGATGGTAGCATAACATTAACCATAATTGAGGTAAGTCAATTATACAGGGTATTGGTTGGAAAACATTAGATACAATAGGGATGAATGGTTAACGTACATCTGCGAGGCCATGAATTTATAGGTTCAATAGTGCCAGTGAGTTACGGTTGTCAGTTACATGAAATTTAATATATCAAGAAATGGAATTATATAGCTAGTATAATTTTATGGCTTGTTACAATGGAGGAATGATAAGATATTTCTGTTATAAATGACAATAAAAAATAATATAGAAACGTAATATCCACGAGCGACCCTCTGTCACTAAATCCCAGAAGTAATACGTCGAACAGTTAGGGGTCCCGAAGTGGCAATTTCCAAATGTCTCTTTCCACTGATTTATTCTCGCTCTTAATAGACGCACTACTGAAGTTATGGAACCTCCTGTTGTTTTCACCCACACTAACCACACAATTATAGATGGCTTCGGGGTACTGCACACCCCTAGTCACCACGACAGAAGGGCAACTTATTACAGAAAGCAGCGGAGGTGAAAGTAAAGACCCGCGGAGAGGGGACAGAATAATTTGATAGTGGCTTCAGGAACATTGATTCTCGTGTTGCCCGAGAGAATAGTTCCAAGAATAGAAGGAAATCACCAGAGACGTTTAAGACCAAAGATGTTGAAACGTAAAATAGATTACATCTAATCCTTCACTCCACATGTAGTTCTATACACATATGTTAAAATATTTTATTTTATTTATATCGAACAATTTTGAGTAAAATGTTCACATTAATAATAATAACAGTAATAACAATAATAATAACAACAATAATAATAATAGTAATAATAATAATATCTATGGAGCAGATACATTAATTTTGAACAGAAAAAAAGATATCGAAAGAAAACACCCTCCCACTTAAGCTAGCACATCAGTAATTCAGAAAATGTTAGATGCAAAATCAGAGTGTGCTACTGTTGTTGATGTGCTAAAGAATAATAAAAAAAATGTTATAACATAGTGTTGAAATTAAATTGTGCTGACTTCAAATATCAAGCATGCAAACACTAATTTTGAGCTGACAAATTTCTATTTTTACTATGGTAGCTGCTGCAAATTGAAATAAAACATTAGAAAGTTGTAATGATCCGAATAACTATGATATGCTGTTAGTGAAATGCGGATAGAGCAGTTTCAGATAGGCTTAGAAAACAAAAAGACGAAGAAATCTTCATCCGGGATGCTATGTAAACTATACAAATTCCTGTGCTAGTAGAATCTATTGACCGAATTTGCTCATTCTTTATTAAATAATTGGGAGCAAACATAAACTTCTTCTTATTATTATTTATAATTTGTAAGATTTTCATCCTGTTTATTTTCAAAATAACTCCTCGGAGGAAGACGTATTGGATGTGTATCCACTATATATCATTTCTTGGCTGGTCTTCTTCTCCCGTCCATTGGTCTATCTTCTTTAGCTCGTTTTGCAAGTTCGTTGTCTTCCATTTTTTCTATATGACCTTTCCGATAGTTTCGTCTATCTATAATAAATTTGATTATGTCTTAAATATGGCATTTGTCCCTAATTTGTGTTGTGTATCTTATCAAATAATGTTTTCCCCTGAATAGTTCTTAAGATAATCATTTCACATGTGCTTATTATTTAATTATTGTTCTATCAGTCCTACATTCTGCTCCATATGCGATAACTGGTCGAACTATCGTTTTGTATATGCGGATTTTGCTTTCTATTCACATTTGTTTGTTGCGCTAAATTAAATCTTTGATATCATAACCTGATATTTGTGCTACTTTATGAGCTTGTTTCTCTACTTGTTTTTTTTTCCATTTTTAGTGTTTGTTATTAATACACCTAAATAATTAAATCCTGATACTTGTTCCATAATTTTTCTTTCCTCTTCTAATTTGCATATCAATGGTTCTTTTTATATTATTAAGCATTTAGTATTATTCGTATTAATTTCCATATTGTATTTTCTGGCAATTATATTAAAATGATGTAAAGATTTTTGTATAATATCTTCAGATTCTGAAAGCAGAACGAATCATCTGCATAACATATCAAGTGAAATCTAGTGTTTCCCATTTTATAACCCATATACAGATGGTGGTATGTTTTCAATAACTGTATCCATTGTGATATTAAATATGATTGGACATAAACTGTGGCCGCTAAAGTAATTTTCAAGTTTTTGTTAATAGATAAACCGCCACTATAAAACAGATTTTGATGGTCTACGGAATATGTGTTTCTTCTTCTAACTAATTCGTAATCACAAAGTTTCGTTCACAAAACAAAAAAATATGATTGCTAGAATATTGAAAGTGTTCCTATTTAGATTTAAACTTTCCGGTTATTCTAATGGTCCGATTTTGCTCGTTAACGAACTCTATCGTACTTTTCTTAACCGATTATTATGTCATGTAAAATCAAATTAGGTTATGAATATTAAAACATTTTAACTGGTAGAGTATTTACTCTCTCACTCATTCATACACTATACCTCTCTCTCTCTCCCCCTTCTTCTTCTTTCCTCTCTCACACACACAGTTTTAAGTATATATATATATATATATATATATATATGATAAAAACGAGCTAAGTCAAGTTTTCCTTGAAACCTACGAAACCTACTTTAGTTGTACAATATACATACTTCCTTACTTGTATCCCAAACTTTGGAGGTAAAGTAAAGTGATCCCACAACAGATCCGGAGGCCCTTGGGGTAGTAGGAGGTTAAGGCTCCCACTTTTTCTAGACAATCGGCACTTTTATGTCAGCCGGGTTGTCAGCCCTGCGTGACGGCCGCCTTTACCACAGAACAGGCGTCCGGTACTCATTTCCGTTAGAGGCTGAGTCGACCCCAGGGCCATAGTGCCGCCAGAGGGTTTGGGTCAGTTTAAAAATCCTGACCCCAACGGGACTTGAACCCTCGACCCTCCGGCTTGTAGCTCAGTGCCTTAACCACTACGCTACGGCGTGTCCCCAAAAAGTGAAGTGATCCCACAACAGGCCCGGAGGCCCTTGGGGTAGTAGGAGGTTAAGGCTCCCACTTTTTCTAGACAATCGGCACTTTATGTCAGCCGGGTTGTCAGCCCTGCGTGACGGCCGCCTTTACCCCCAGAACAAGCGTCTGGTACTCATTTCCGTTAGAGGCTGAGTCGACCCCAGGACCATGGTGCCGCCAGAAGATTTGGGTCAGTTTAAAAATCCTGACCCCAACGGGACTTGAAGTTGCAGTAAATAAACCTATGACTGAACTGTACATTTTACTGCTTCACACTTCTAAACGAAAGCAGTTTCTGTGGAGAATCTGATAGCATCTCAAACTCATTTTCGACAACAAAAAAATGTGTCTCATTTGATTCTTTCCCTGTATCTATATACCCGTACGTCCCGGGGTGGAGATATGGTGCTTCCCAATGGGAGCTTCTGACCAAGCTAATTAAAGTACGCTTATTTTCCTACTGTCAGTGACATGTGGTCAGCACACCGTCTCAATGAGACAACTAGTTAACACTTGGATTTGAAAGTTCGGTTAAGTTTTCCTCAGAGACACTCATTTAGGATTCAGGTTCTTAGTAAGTTGCATCGGTGATGATGATATGATACATTTTCAAAAATCACTTATGATACAACTAAATAACACTAATAACTATATGTATTCTAAATTCGACAACATTGAAGAATATATATATATATATATATATATATATATATAATAACATTTAATTATAATTATGTGGCACCATGCATGAAACCCATAACCCTCAAATTTAAAAAAGTGAGTCAATATTATTAATGTAATATTGGAGCTGTCATTTTTATCATCCCTCAAATTTTGATTGCTGTACAATTAGTTAAACAGAAGATCCAGGGATGGCAACACATTGGTGGTTCTTCACTTCATATAGGAAACCTCCACGCATGAATCTTCATTTTCTCAGAACGACTTAAATGAGTTTCATGCATGGTGCCACAGAATTATAATATAGAAAAAGCGGTACTGCTATAAAGTAAAAAAAAAAAAATCCTATTTAATATCCTTACTTGTTATAGGAGCTACTAGATGTCAGTGGAGACCGATTTCCCGCTACTTCTCGTAATAATAGGAAATATATGGGGCCTATATAAGAAAAATGAACGCTTGTACTAGATTTTCTTGGTAGCATAATTGGTAGCGAACTGGAGTGTCAATAGAGAGGTCCGGGTTTAAATCCCTTCCAAGCATTTATTTTTCTTATCATGTAATATATATATATATATATATATATATATATATAGAGAGAGAGAGAGAGAGAGAGAGTGAGTGAGTGAGTGAGAGAGAGAGAGAGAGAGAGAGAGAGAGAGAGAGAGAGAGAGAGAACAGGTTAAATTTACGGTAATGTAAACTCGTAGATTTTTATTTTCCGCGAATTAAAATAACAAAACTATTATGGACAAACTGTATTATTATTTGAGTAATGTCGCATGAAATATTTATCATAAAAGTTTGAATGGAGTAGAATTTATAGGTCTGAAATCTTTACTGTTTCTTCCGTTACTCATGTCATTTCATCTCCATTCATTCATTTCATATTATCTTTCATCTCATCTCATGTCAAGTAAAAAGTAGTCTAGTTTAGCAAATCAAAGATGTTTATAATATGTGATTGTGGTAACTTAATGGGAGCACACTCATATACTTCATGACGAGTTCGAGCTTGTGTCTCCAATCAGGAACAGAATTATATCAAAGGGAAGGACGTAGTCCATTCCTCAAGGCCTTGGGTCCAGCCTACATAAAATACAGTCTGAACCGTGTGTCAAGCCAGGAACACCACAATTAACTACATAACATCGTATAGAATATTTAATTACATTAATTCCATAGAATAGAGATTGACAATACAAAAATAAAGTTGTGGTATTAAAGTCTTAAAACTCCCGAACCCATCTACATTAACACAATCATCACTATGTGACTGCCGACGAAAAATTCATCCACCGCTTAATTTAACCCGCCCATACAGGCCTTATTTTTAAGGTATAATGTGGTATTGTGCGGTGCATTTAAATCAGATTTAAGTTATCTTATAGTCTGACTCATCATATGAGAAACCTAGAGCCAACCCTTCCTTGTCGTAGTGAAATATCACTGAACAATAATTTTTTTTTTTCTCGAAAAGAAAAAAAATATTCTTATAGTATTTTTTCTCCTGAATTAAAATATGACATCGGGTTTTCTCCATCACGCAAGGTTTCCGAGAGAACAGGCATTTATAATTTCAAACACTTTAATATTTTCTTCATTCGTAACTGGGACAATCCATATCAAATCGGACAGCAAAAAATCTTGCAATTAATTTTTTTAATTTTATGTATCCCTAAATGTAGTGAATACATTTATAAACGTATTAATACAGAGTTTTAATTTTTATCATTTATAGGTTCGTAGTTATGATGATCCAAAATTATCGTAAATGTGATAAACTAAAACGTTTACTAACTGATATTTCTGAAACAGTAAACAGCAAAAATTTGTTTAAAACATATTTATATAGGTGATATCATGTAGTTTAAGGGTGTTATTTTTATAATTAGGATATTTTTATTTTCGGTGTCAATTTTCTGTTTTGTGGCGGTTTACTGCAGTACATATCAAAAAATGAAAACGGAAAAAATACAGGATACTACTCACGTAATAAGGATTAATTTCCAGCAATTACCTTTTTCGAGAGTTGAATAGTTCAGACAATATAAATGTTCTTTATTCTGTTTTCGTAAAAAACTCGCTGGTCCACGGCGCAGCAGATTCATTTCACGACCAAGGTCGCGCGCGTACTTTATTGAAAGAGCTTCATCAGTGACTTTTTCAACTGCCATTAAATCGAATACGGTAGATTATTATATGTTCTGCTTAATGGAAATTTATAAAAGTGGCGATATTTTAATTCTTACGCAGTAGATATTTATTTATCAAATATTATTGCTGAAGTGAGAAGTAAAGAGCTCTGTTACTTACGTTTACTGTGAATTATTAAACAAATTATTTATAACTAACTCACTCACTGGCTCTGTGGAACCTGTAGGTTCATTGCAGCGCGGACATAAGCTCTCCATACATCCCATCTCGAGCTAACGTTTTCCAATTATCCCTGTATAATCTACTTCCCTCAAATCATGTATAATATTATTCTCCCACCTCATTCTTAGTCTTCCAACTGGGCGTTTTCCCTCCGGTTTTCCTACCAGAAATTTCCAAGCACCTCTTTCATCCCCCATACGTGCCACATTTCCTGCCCACCGCAGCCTACGAGACTTAACTGTTTTATTATATCTGGCTTCCTATACAGATCATGTAGCTCACTATTATATTGTTTTCTCCATTCACCTGTCTGTTCATCTCTTTTTGATCCAAAAATTTTCCTAAGAACTTTATTCTCAAATACTCGTAATCTTCTGTCCTTTTTTAAAACAAATTATTTATTTTGTTACAAGTTTTTCATTACAGTTTAAATGAAATATTATATAATGAAAACTATTTCGTCATTAATTGAATAAACTGGTATAAATTTTTATTATGTTATAATTACTAATTTCAGTCTTAAAATAACCTTTTATTCAGTGTATTGTGTTGTACCCTGAAAACTTTGACGAAATAGTATTGTTATAAGATATCACTTCCAAATAAAACCGAATGTTTTAATACTCGTACCACTTCCTACCAAACGATAATAATGCAATGTCAGCAAGTCTTCCTTAAACATCTGTTTTACATCAACAATTCTCAAGTTCAGATTACATACTAGACAGTTGATTTACATCAGTATGTTTAGTGCATCTCGTCATTTTAAGTGTCACAGTCAAATTTAAAATAATATCTTATTGTTTTTAACTAACAAGTTTGCAGACCTACAAAGACTGAATGGTGAATTAGAAGTTAAATATAATTTTAATTATGCATATATTAGTATACAATAGTTATTAACAGTATTATGTGTTAATATATAATTTTACAAATTCTTAAATGTTTCTGGACTGAGAGAATAATCGTAGAGATATACATTTTGTGTTATAAAAGGAGAATAATGGGAAGTTTAGACATTAAATTAAATGCTATAATAATTTAGCTTATAATAAAAGCTAATATTATCGTGCATTTTAATATAATCTTAGATATGTCATGAGTAGGGGATGCAAGATCAGATACCAAGCCAATAAAATGCTGTATATTTCATCATCATCATGAACAAATTCGTTTTAGGCCATGTGGCCTGTACGGTAAACCTAGCGAAGATGGTCTTGATCTTTCCACCGGCTGTATATTTATACCTCTTAAATATTACTTGTAACAGCATGAAAATTGTTATAAATTATTATCGATAGCTTAACATTACTTGCAATATTCAACATCAGACATTGGTGTAGGGTACAAGTACAAAATATTACAACACATTACAAAACTACTCTCTAGAAAATATTTTTAATAGGCCTACCAGCTTGAATGCGTAGGAGCTTAGTAATTTAAATTAAACTATACATTAGCCAAACTCAGCACGATATTAACCGCCTACTGAATATATCAATAAAGATTGTTAAATTTAATTACGTTTATTATGTAACAATTTATTTCAAGCGCGAGGTTCTCCTACGTACCATAAGTTTACGACACGAGACTCACGGATTTCCTTCCTTCTGGAGAAAGCTACATTCAGAATTGTTACGCCTTTAAAATGCCATTGATACCTATCGAGTTTGAACCCGCGAACCTCGGAATCGGAGGCGTGCAGAGTAAGTCCACGATGATGATGATGATGATATAATAATTGTAATAATGATAATAAAAATAATGTAATGATTATAATAACAATAAAAATATTTGTAAGTGCGCAAAGGACTATTACCATGTAGCTCCGTCATTGTTTGTACGAGCGAGCGATCTTCACTCACGCGAAAGGTATTGCGGGCAGTCTACACATAGGGGATTTTAGGAAAAATAATTATTTTTGGTAGTTTCCTTTCAAGACTCCACTTTAATACTAATTACAAAAAATTAACTGGTGTTCAGGTAATAATGTGGCATTTTTTGCTTTTATAAAATTTTTGGTGAGGAAGGTAATTGCATATTAATTGCATTTACGCCCTTCAGAAAAACGTAAATATTAAGGTGCTAATTTTCAAGCGATAGAGCATAAAATCATCTATAATGTGACTATCTTTTCAAGTTGAGGGAATATCCATACTTCGAGAAATGTAATTTATAAAAGAGACTATTTAAAACAATACGATAAATTGACAGCTCTGTTACTCTTTAATTACACCAAGCGAAGACTTGAAATTCGGTTCAGATATTCTGTATATCATAAAGTTTCACTGTAAAAAAATGGTAAACTTTTAAAGATGTGAGTTCAATTTTCACAATTTTCTTGCCGATTTCGTATGGAATGCCCCAACTACACAATTTTGAAACATTCGGATTCACCTAGAAAGTAAAATATGTCGATTTTCTCCTATATTTCGCCTATGGAGCATCCCTCGTGATGGTCCAACAATAATCGGCCAGCATAGGCTATTAGAATTCCATTTGCCTTGATATCTCTTTTCCATAGCTGAAATATCCTGACGAAAGTGTTTCCCGTCCTCATCTTTCACTGCGCCAAGATTTTCCTCGAACAAATCTAGGTTTATTAAAAAATTAATTATTTAAATCCATTCATTGAAATTGAAATAAAAATACTGTGGGTGATTGAGAAATTCCGAATACATATTTGAAAACACGATAACAAAACTGCATTAAGTACAACTATTGGTACTCATGAGACAAAAATCATGTTGACCAGTGTAATTGAAGCTTATATCATAATCAAGTTCTGACCGCTACCACTGAACTACCGGTGTGTTATTGTTAGGGATGGAACAATTACTTCGTAAACACGGTATCAGAGCATCGTTGATGCGACCATTGTGCATGAAGTATGAGGTAAGGGGGTTAGAATGGTTTTCTATACCGTCTGGTTACAGCAACATCTTTGATCTGTGTTGTTTAGGATTCCAGTACAGAAATATGTGAACTTATATTTCACTCCAAATTTTCGGAACAGTCAGTGCGCAACTTATATGTTCCACCAAAGAATACTTTGCATTTAGGTGTGAATCCTGCTCTTGTTTAGATCTGACCGCTGTTCAGAGTTTAGAGTGACCTCTACAGTATAGTTGAAGTTTATTCAACCTTGCGTCATAAGAAGGGGTGGTTTCATCTATAGTTATAACGTATGGAGCTGAAGTATGAAGTGTAAAATATAGACTAAGGGAGAAAGTTCTGGAAACCGATATGGATATTTTTAATAAGAATTTAGAACACAGGATAGATAAAATACCAAGCATACAAAAAATGGGAGGGATAAGAACAGTATTGATGAAGTATAAATCGAAGTAAAAGTATTAAGGTCGCACAGTTAGGATGAACAACTCAGGTTGGCCAGAGAAGATCTTATAATGGATAATACTAGGAAGAATGAGATTGTAACAATCTAAACACAGTTGGAATTATGATATGTAGGAAGCCCTGATAGGAAGAGGGTTGCAAATAAATTACTGTTTAGATAGAAGGGAACAGAGAAACAATGCTAGTTGTAACATTCTGTAAAATATTATGATAATCATAACGTATTATGGTGACGCCATAGCGCAAGTAACTATGTAGAGCTATTCAAAAGATTGCGCACAAAATTAAACAGTTTTTAAAGCGGTCGAAATACAACAACTTTAGAATGGGATCTTATGTTCTAAGATGTAATGCTGGATCGGCGCAAGCCTGGGAATACCAAGATGGATAATAAATGCACTCGAACTCGTGCCTGTTGCTGTGCAAACATGAATGGTGTTCACAAAATAATGAAACCGATCGGGAGTTGGTGGTACACGAATCACTGCCAGGACAGATTGTTCAGTTTTCCCTTGTCAAAATCTTCATCGCGGAATAGATAAGCATTTTTTTCCATTATTGTTTTAAATCTTCCTACTGGATATGCCTACTGTTCTTTATGCCGCTTCATACGGTGATAACGAGATAAGTCAATTCTTCATACTATTAGTATCATAGACTATTGTTTTAGATTAGTCTAAAAGGCAGGTAGTTCAGTGAGTATCAGTTTTTGACTTATCTGTTTTTCCCAGGGAAGAGTGAATTGTTCTATCCACACACTTATATAAAGATAAAGTTTACTCAATAATTTGATTTCATAAGAGACGTTCAAATTGCAGACCACCAAATTCAATAAATACATAACATCGTCGAAGAAAATTCTACCGCAATCAAATAAGAACATCAGGCATCTCACGAACCTCATTAGAAGCTGGTGAGAAAGTATAACAACAGACAGGGGATTCATAAATTCACAGGGAATCGAACACAGTAACTCATTATAAAGTAAACTTACATCCTCAATGTAGTTCCTTACATTCTAAAGCTTCTAATGACTCAGGATTACTTCCTATACCAATGGTTCCAGTTCAAAAGTTGTTACATTTTGACCTCGCCATAAGCTCCTTAAATTTGCGCGCATATTTTTTAATCACTCTGTATTTACATAGGTTGTACTACTTCTCTTCTTATTTACGGTATCTTACTTTAATTCCTTCGTGTTTTAATAAAAACACATAAAAATAATCATAAAACTAAGATACTTCTGGAACAAATCCCATTATGGAAAAACAATATCAAAGACAGGAATCGAACTCATGCCTGTTGCTGTGCAACCATGAATGATGTTCACAAAATAATGAACCGATCAGAGTTGGAGGTACAAGAATCACTGCCAGTACAGATTCTTCACGGTTTTTCTTCAGTTTTCCCTTGTCAAAGTCTTCATTGCGGACTTCTACATACTCATGTCAAACATTTGGTTCATTTTAATTACTTATCTAATCCTTGTGACAACCGGTCTGTCAACCAGCATCCTTGCGTATCAAGGATAATGATGAAATTGATCCTGTTATTGCATTTTCCTTGAAGATTAAGGATAACAAATATTGGACTGAGCGAGAAGGAGTTTACGGAGTCTATAACTTTTCCCAGGTCTTGAGTTAATCACGGGGATCGGTTTGGAGACTGGGAATTGCGAGAAACTGTTAAGTCACTAAGCATACCACAAGTGCAACATCCCTCGCAGCTATGAAGAAAAGTCGTTTCAATTAAATTCTATTGCTTGCCTTATCACAGTCTTCTCTAACATTCTATACCGAATGACTTAGTGTCCACAGGGTTTGCAAAACTACCGTAACTATAAACTACAGCAGTTACCCAAACACGCGACCGCCACTTAGCGTGACGACAGACAATGTCATTACAATAATAATATAATAATAATAATAATATAATAATAATAATAATATGTTGTGAGAATTGAAAACAATCGTTATTTCCTTCAAATTAAACAAAATTAGGTATAAACAAAATGCGGACATCATACAAGGACTTTACATATATTCTATTATGAACCATATATGCAAAATTATTGGCAGCAACATTTTCAATGCCTGTACCGAATCCACGTCTCCCTTCAGATTTAAAATCATCATCCCAGATGAAAGACATATTTGACGAAGATCGCATATAAGGTGCCATGAGACTCTAACAGGCCACCAAGCCTAATATTTGGCAAGAAGATAATGATAATGATTATAGTAATGATGATGATGATAATAATAATAATATTAATAATAATTCACTTTCAATTAATCAGTCCTCTTATATTTCAGTAGCTGTTGAGATTTAATCCAAAGCATTTATTATCGCCTCACTATGATGGTTGTCCGTTTATATAAAAGCGGGTGCCGCGCGACAATGCTTGGCAATGACTAACATGCGGAATTATTATAGTGGCGGTATCGGCATCTTTGTATTTAATTATATATAACAGCTGCGGGGAACAAAGCAAGCCGCTGGACAACCACCATAGTGAGGCGATAATAATTACTTTTTACTTAATAACATCTTGGGCATTTCCCATGTCACTGTTCGGTTAATACTACTCGATTCCACCATTACCAAAAAAATAGTAGAAGCTATAAAAGCATTATACAAAGGATCTATTTCGAAAATAAAAGTTAGAAATCATATAACAAAGGGATTTACTATTACAAAAGGTTTAAGACAAGGTTGCAGTTTATCTCTAACTCTATTTAAAATTTATCTCGAAAGAGTACTAAGAGAATGGAGGAAAAAATGTCAAAAAATGGGCATACCTATCCAAAATACACATGTATATTCATTAAATTTTGCAGATGACCAGGTATTAATAGCACAGGACCACGGTGATATAGAATATATGGCTAAAAAACTAAAAGAAGAATATGAAAAATGGGAGAAGAAATGGAAAATATAAATTTCAACAATGGAGAAGAACTAAAACCTAGTATTGAATGCACTTATTTAGGACCAAATTAGACCATTCAGGCGATAACACAGTGGAAATTATAAATAGAATCGCACAAACAAAACAAGCAATAAATGCTTTAAACTCTGTTTGGCGGAGCAAAAATATTACAAAATATAGAAAATTACAAATATATCAAACCATAATTCAGAGCATTTTAACATATGGTGCGCTGAAGTCTGGCAAATTCCTACCAGAGAAATGAAAAGAATTTTAAGTACAGAAATGGATGTTTTAAGAAGATCAGCTGGAAAATCTAGAATGGATAGAATACGAAATAAAGAAATAAGGGAAATTATGGGTGTACAAGAGGAGCCGGACATCATAGACATCATAGAAAAGAAAAGATTGCAGTGGTATGGTCATGTCAAACGAATGTCAGAGCAAAGATTGCCAAAAATAGTTATGGAATGGATCCCAATGGAAAGGAGGAAGAGAGGAAGACCGAAGAAAACTTGGATAGAAGGGGTACAAGCAGCTATGAATATCAGAGGAATGGAGGAAGATCAATGGATGGATAGAGAGGAATGGCGTTTGGACGGCGGCAGCTGCCACGATACTGGAAGATGATGATGGTTAATACTACTACTACCACCACCACCACCACCACTACTATTACTACTACTACTACTACTACTACTACTACTACTACTACGATTACTACTACTACTATTACTACTACTACTACTAATAATAATAATAATAATAATAATAATAATAATAATAATAATAATAATAATAATTATAACAATAATGATAACTATAACAATAACAATAATGATTATAACAATAATAATATTATTTTTAATCATAATAATTTTATTCGTATGCAGATTTTCCATGTTTACTCATATTTATTTGCCTAAATTTTATTTTCCTTCTCCGCTCGTCCTGATCCCTCCACTTCATGTCTTCTAGTCTTTTTGTTTTCATTCTAGTTCTTATTTCTTGCAGCCATGAGTTTCGAGGTCTTTTCTTTCTTCTTCCAGGTGTATCGTCACCATTCCTATTTTTTTCTGGGTAAACGTTTTTTTGCTTTCGTCGTACATACCCAAACCAATTTAGTTTCTTATATTTTACGTATAATCTACTACTGAATATTTCATAACCATTTTTATCTCGTATGACTTTTTTTAATTTTCCCCCCGATTTTAAACATCTTGCTGCTCTCCTCAAGAAATAAATTTTCATCAACATAAGTTTTGTTAAAATGTTTTCTTGAATTCCATCCTTGAGCTACGTATTTGACAGTACGCCTCACTACTGAATTACATATTTGTAAATTATTTTTCCTCGTTTTGAGTCTGTTCTATAGCACACCATTTAACAATGCTATTATTGATCTTCCTTTATATATTCTGTTCTAAATTACACTATCTTGACTATCCTCTCTAACTAATTTAACCCCCAAATACTCAAATTTTTCACATTATCTAATATGCCCCTTCTGATCTAACATTAAATCTTCGGTCTCTGCCCCACATCCCATATAAAACGTTTTTTTTTCTAATCGTCATCATCGTTATCATTCAATAATTTTCTGCACACAAACTTCATGTCTTCATATTCTTGATAAATTATTATCCGGTCATCCGCAAATAGCAGCAGTGTATATATATCGTATCTGTTGATCCATCTCCTATTGGTACTTCCATTTCTGAACATTTTTTCTCCAGTTTGACAGTGCTTTATGTATAAATATCTTAAATAATGTGGGTAACATGCTACAATCTTGACGAAGGCCTTTAATAATAATAATAATAATAATAATAATAATAATAATAATAATAATAATAACGATAATGATAATAATAATAAAATTATGTTTATTACGAATATTCCACAATACTGTGTTTTTCCTTCAACCCAAAGTGATTTGTCGCCAGAAGCTCCTATCTAAAGCATTTTCTTCCCTCAAATCTCTAGCTTCCATACTTCTCCTCACTTCTTCCACAATACTATTTTTTATTCATATAGGTTTGAAACTATGATTCTTTCCTTCTTACTCAACCAGCATAAATATACAAAATATAACTGTACGTTAGGGTCTACCAAAAAAATTAATTTCTGAATTTCTAAACGCGCCTGAATAAAAAAAAAGTTTCATACTGGCCTCAAATGAATGCACAACAAATTATAACTAAATCCGAAACCTTTTCACAGAGTCGCAACCTCTTTGAATATTTAAAAACTTCGTAAAATTATAGGGGGTACGCCGTAGCGTAGTGGTTAAGGCACTGAGCTACAAGCCGGAGGGTCGAGGGTTCGAGTCCCGTTGGGGTCAGGATTTTTAAACTGACCCAAACCCTCTGGCGGCACTATGGCCCTGGGGTCGACTCAGCCTCTAACGGAAATGAGTACCAGACGCTTGTTCTGGGGGTAAAGGCGGCCGTCACGCAGGGCTGACAATCCGGCTGACATAAAGTGCCGATTGTCTAGAAAAAGTGGGAGCCTTAACCTCCTACTACCCCAAGGGCCTCCGGGTCTGTTGTGGGATCACTTTAAGTCCCGCGCCGTAGCCGAACGGTTAAGGTACGAAGCCTTGGCGCAGAGCTACGGGACTTGCGCTGGTTCGAGTCTCCATGGGGGAAGACATTTTCTCATGGTATTTCGGCCAGTATGGGACCGGTGCCCACCCAGCATCTTGAGGCAATTGGGTAGCTACAATAAGTAGCGGCTCCAGGTTGAGGAACCAACTATAACGGCTGGGGGACTCGACATGCTAACCACATGTCACCCCTACACTGGCTGTTGATCATCTACCTCTGTGATTGACACATGTGGATGTGAAGGGCCAGCAGCCGGCTGGTAAAAGGGCAACCGCTGAAAAGTGGAAAGACCCTCAATCGGATCGTAAAATTATAAATTGCGAATTTCAGGAATTTCACCGTAAAACTTTCTGAAATTTGGCACTCTGTAATTAGATTTTGTACAAGATTGATTTTCAATTGGTACAGAATTGTGAGTGGTCCTTGACAACAGTGGGAGTTACAAGCTGTGATTACTCTAACAATTTTCCGAGAAATATGTTAGTATTGTAGTGGCTTTATGCTTGTATGGCTTAATAATTTTAACGTAAAATTAATTTTGTGTTTTCCAGTTTACCGGTTCCATATTAGTTTCATATTTTCAGAGTGACCAAGAAATCTAGCTACGAGAAAATAAGTATTTTTTTTATTAAGATTCATTTACGAATTTAAGATTTCCGGATGATCCATCTGCACATCTGTCCTTTAGTCATACTGCTGTTGAAGGTTTTCATTTTACAGTTTGTTAGTATTCTGATATCTAAAACATAAAAATGAATGTTTGTTTTTTTTGTATGTCTGTTTGTTTATTTGTACTTTATGCGCGGCCATAACGTTGATCTGATTGTGATGGGGCTTTTTGCAAAATGTTCATGATATTCCCGGGATGAACATAGGATATAAGAGAGTTTTGATACTCAACTCCTACACCCTTAAAAATCGCAATTTGTAGTGGAAAGCAAACTCTTTGGACGCTTAAATGATATACGCTGCCTAACCATAACAAATACACGAAAGTAATGTACACAGAATTGAATATTTGAAGAAACTCTACAAAAAAGTCGACAACAGCATATGTTTATCTCTTACGGATAACTCACAGTAACCATTTTTGACTTTCATTGATGCCAATACCGGGTAGTCAGCACGGGAAATCTTAAAATAATTACGATATATATTTATAATTATCTATCATTCTACTTATTCAACTACTCATAAGAAGTACATTAATTTTTGTCTTTGAGCTCATTTAATGCCAAGAAGATCGGGAAGAGTAGATTCCCGGACAACGCCGGGAAATCTTAAAATAATTACGATATACATTTATATTTATTTTTCATTTTACTTATTCAACTAATCATACGAAATACATTAATTTTTGTCTCTGAGCTCATTTATACCAAGAAGATCGGGATGAGTAGATTTCTGGACAACGCCCCAGCACGAGGTATCTAAAAATAATTACGATATAAATTTCCCCTTTTACTGATTTAACTCAACATAATACACATTAATTTTCGTATTTCAGCTCACTTATTTCAAGAAGATCGGTGTTAAATAGATTCCCGGACAGAGCCGGGTAATCAGCACATGGATATCTAAAAATGTAAATGTATAATTATTTTTCGACCATTAAGTCCGTCCGACTGAACACTGTGAGAGAGATGAGTTTGGAAATGTTTTACATGGTCGGGTTACCAGCCCAGACGCACAACCACATTCCCTAGTGGATCGGGGATTTATTTCGGAGTTTCCTTCTCCTAGGCGGGTTGCTAACGAAAGCTTTGAAGCTTCCTTAGAAGAACAAAAGGCTGCACAAGAATGGATCGGTTAAAGAATGAAGATATAAGATCAGAGTTAAATTTACATCCATTAAATGATAAAATGAAAGGATATAGAGAAAAATTGTTTAGACATATAGAAAGAATGAACGCAACAAGATTACCAAAAGCAGCATTTAACTACAAGCCAAGAGGTTCAAGGAATGTGGGAAGGCCAGTGAAAAGATGGAGAGAACAACTGTGGGGCGGAACAGGAGAAGAAGGAGAATTATTTTTCGTTCACTTATTCAACTATGCATAAAAGCACATTTATTTATGCGCACGCCGGGTATTAGCTAGTTTTAAATAAAATATATGTTTTATTCAAAACCCCAGGTTAGTCATTTCAAATTTGTAACTAACGTCTGAGATTGGGGCGCCTGGAAGGCGGGGTTACGCTGCCTCTATGATATGATGGTTGATGATTATGATAGCGAAGCGCCAGGAGAGTCCTTAATCCTATACTTACTCTAAAGCGAATATGAATGATGATTATGATGGCCATATTATGTTCAGGGACCGTTTGGGCCTTGAAGTTTCCTGAGACTTTTCTTACAGGTGAGAAAAACCCGGAAAAAAGCCTGACACACTTCCTGATGGGGATGAAACCGGGGCCCGCTGCGTGACAAGGCAGCACGCTACCTCGAAACCACAGCGGTGGAAAAATGAGAAAAAAGGTGCTATACCTTCATCTTTAGGTACTACCTCTGAGTAATTATGTTCGAGTACTAAATAAACTTTGGCAACGGACTGAGTCACTGAAAGGGATTTTCAATATTAATTTCTATTAGAATATAAAAAGAAGCCATATGATAAAAGAGAAACAGATAAGGGTTCTTACCGTTCCTGATAAAATGAAAATAAGAACGGAGTTCCTGTGAGAAAAGCTGTAACTATTGCCAGTGTCTTTTTAGAAGATATTCATGTAGTGTCAGAAAAGAATCCCAGTAAAGTTGTATATGGCAAAATACAACGAGAAAGAAAGAAAGGAAGTTCCCGAGGAATGGTTTAGGTGATGATATACAGAGCTATTCAGAAAAAAGAAACAGACTTCAGACATTTATTTGTTCCAAACTACAAAAGTAGAAACACAATTCCAACGTTCCTGGAAGGAGGAAAGTTCAAATTTCACTATTTTATGCATTCAATATGAACACTATTGTTACCGACACATATCAAAACGGTGGCTCATTTCTTGCCACGCACGAATCAGCTGGTGTCTAGTTATTGAATTCACAGCTTCAACAATTCGATGTCGCAGATTTTTAAGACTACCAGGCACAGGGGGGTTAAAAACACGGTCTCTAACGTATACACCACAGATTAAAATCACACGGGGTTAGATCTTGGTGACCTGGGAGGCCATCGGTGATGAAGTTGATCTTATGCTTCTCCTCTTCCAATCCAACGTCCTGTGGTGTCGCCATTTTAATACAAACAATCAACATGATAAGTAATCGGGCCAATGCGGCCGTGAACGAATCTTCAAACTTTTCTCTTTCCACGAACGTTGGAATTGTATTTCTATATTTTGAGGTTTGGAAGAAATAAATATTTTAAGTCTGTTCCTTCTTTCTGAATAGCCTTGTATATCCTATTGGAATCTACTTCAATCCATCGTAGTGGTCTAGGAGTAACGTCGATGTATCAGATGCAGTGGGCCTTGGTTCGATTCTCAGTCAGGACAAATTTCCTGGGAGAGTTTTGATTCGGGATTTTTCCTCACCTGTATAGCCTTCGACATTTTTTTGGACCAAAGAGAGATGAACAGACAGGTGAATGGAGAAGACTGCATAACAGTGAATTACATGGTCTTTATTGGAAGCCAGATATAATAAGAACAGTTAAGTCTCGTAGACTGCAATGGGCTGGACATGTGGTACGAGTGGGGAATGAGTGACGTGAATGGAAGCTTTTTGTAGGAAAACCAGAGGGAAAACGCCCAGTTGGTAGACTAAGATTGAAGTTGGAGAACATTAACTATGATTTCAGGGAAGTGGATTATACAGGGAATGATTGGAGAGAATTAGGTCAGGATAGGGATATGTCGAGAGCTTATGTCCACCCAGCCTATTAACCTATGTCAGTGAGTTAGTTAGTTACGAGAAATGTAGTAAGGCTTATAACCCAAATGTACCTTAGATGAAATAGGGTTTATAAATTTCGGATCATAAGAAGTAAATAAATAAACAAATCTTATATATAAAAATGAATGTTTTTTTGTATGTTTGTTTGTCTGTTTCTTTGTTTGTTTGTTTGTTTGTTCGTACTTTACGCGCGGCCATACCGTTAATCCGTTTGTGATGTGGCTTCTTGCAAAATGTTCAGGAGATTCCCGGGATGAACATAGGCTATAAGAGAGTTGTGATATTCAACTCCTACACCCTTAAAAATCGCCCTTTGTAGTGGAAAACGTGAAAAAAGTAACTCTTTGGATGCTTAAATCATTTAAGCTGCCTAAACCGTAACAAATACACAAAATTAATGTACACAGAATTGAATATCTCAAAAAGCTCTACAAAAAAGTCTTCATTGATGTCAAGAAGATCGAGACAATTACGTAGATTCCTATGCAAGCTTAGCAGCATATGGAGGGTATTATTTTAACTCACAATAACGAATTTGATCTTTTAGATCATTTAAGCCAAGAAGATCGAGATAAGTAGATTCCCGGGCAACACCGGAAAATCAGCACGGGGAATCTTAAAATAATTACGATATACATTTATAATTTTTTTCATTTTACTTATTCAACTAATCATAAGAAGTACATTAATTTTTGTCTTTCCGTTAATTTATGCCAAGAAGATAGGGATGAGTAGATCCCCGGACAACGCCGGGTAAACAGCACGGGGTTTCTAAAAAATATGAATTTATCATTATTTTTCCTTTTACTTATTCAACTAAACTTAAAAGAACATTAATTTTCAGTTATTTAGGCGTAGCACCGCAAGCCGAGTATTAAGCTAGTAAATAAATAAATAGTAAGATTTACAGCATTTTTATATACATGTTATTTTCATCCATTCTATAATGTGTTGACACCAATTATTTTTTATTTCTCTTTTTTATGATATGTATTTGAGGTTTTTTCTTATATTTTCGTTTCCTTAATGATCCCTTAAAGAATATCCAGCTATAGGCCACATAAAACCCATCTCTCATGATTGAATTCGTTATTTATCAGATTTTGTTAAACGATAATAAAGGGCAGTGGTTTAACTTAATGCACTAGGTAGGTATTTTGTAATATTACAGTATATTTATTCAGTTATTTATAGGTTGGCAACTCCGAAATTTAGGAAATCGAAATTTCAATCAAGGTCGTCATTGCTGTAAGGACAACAGAACGCACTATCATGCAAAAAGTATTTCTATGTAATTACAATTTTTATACTTTTATGCTGGTTCGCAATAAATCTCATTCATTTTGTTTAATGGGTAATGTATTTAAGTTATAAACTTGAGTCAATTTCCATCAATTGTGCGTTGCTTTTTGTAAATGATTTTCTGAAGATGCTTCCATGACCAGATTGTTGACTATTATTATTATTATTATTATTATTATTATATTATTATTACTGGTGTTGTTATTGTTGATTTGGGAATCTGATGAGAGAGATTACATAGATTACATTAATTCACCAGTAGAAATAATTGGAAATGCGAGGAAAGGAAGACCAAGAAAGTTATAAAATTAGATTGCAGAGGCAGTGAGTGAGTAGGATAGAATCGAGATTGAACATTATGTACATTACAAAACATTGTGGAAGACTCTCAGAGAAAGACGGGAATAGATGTAAAATTACGAATTTAGATAGCTTCTTCATATTGTCCAGAGGACGAGTTTTGGACAAAAGTCTCCATCTATTTTGGTCATTCTATGTCTCTTCCGCCGTCATTTCCATTTATTCGATTGCCCTAATCCCAATTCGATCTTCTAATCTATATGTTGCCTATTTTGCCCCTTACCTCCTATTCTAAATTCCAGGGCTTTTCTTGGTATGCGTCTTTTATTTGTAGCTCAAATTGTATTATTATTATTATTATTATTATTATTATTATTATTATTATTATTATTATTATTATTATTATTATTACGAGTGGAGAAGAATAATAAAACTTTAAGCACAGAAAGACGTGTAAACATTAAAAATATGTGTATAAATAAATAAATAAATTATTATTATCTATATTATTATTATTATTATTATCTATATTATTATTATTATTATCTATATTATTATTATTATTATTATTATTATTATTATTATTATTATTATTATTATATTATGGTTGGGTGACTTAATGCATGAGAAAATACTTACAAAGGGAAAGGTTAAACTAAGGAGAAGAAAATTTATGTTGTTTTCTTTATAAAAACATATTAAAACAATAGAAGAAAAACGTTAGAAATTGTGTGGAAACCTAATAAGAATAGAATAAGATAAAATACCAAAGAAGATCCTTAATTGGAAAGCTAATGCAAGAAATGGAATAGGCAGACCTAGAGAACGTTGGATAGATCTAGTGAGGAGAAGTATGGAAGCTAGGAGGGATTAAGATGTTTTAGACAGGAACCTCTGGCGACAAATCACTTTTGGGTTGAAGGAGAAACACTGTATTGTGGAATATTCCTAATAAAATTATTATTATTATTATTATTACCATTATTATTATTACCATTATTATTATTACCATTATTATTATTACCATTATTATTATTACTATTATTATTACTATTATTTTATTATTATTATTATTATTATTATTATTATTATTATTATTATTATTATTATTATTATTATTATTATTATTATTATTATTATTATTATTATTATTGGTATTATATCGCATGTGGAATGAATGAGGTTCATGGAAGTTACTTGTAGAAAAACCAGAGGGAAAACGCCCAGTTGGTACCCCAAGAATGAGGTGGGAGAATAAAATTAACCATGATTTGAGGGAACTAGATAATACAGAGGATGATTGGAAAACAGCTCATGATAGGGATATTAGGAGATCTTATGTCTCCACGGCCATGAACCTACAGGTTCGATTGAGCCAGTGAGTCAGTTATTTTTTATTATTATTATTATTATTATTATTATTATTATTATTACAGTTTTAAAGAAGTCAAAGTTAAAAATATGAAATTAGTACGTCCTTAACTATTAAATTCTATCAAATATTCTGGACACCTTTCGAAACATATGTGCTATATATATATATATATATATATATATATATATATATATATATATATTATATTTCAAAAAGCCTCCAAAATATTTGACAGCGTTTAATAGTTTAAGACGACTGAAATCTGACGTTCCTATTTTGTACTTTTTTAACATTTACACTGTGACCTCAAAAGTGTTCCGTAATATATTTTAAAGTTATTAAGGAAGTCAGAATTGTATTATGCAGATCTCTATTCACTAGTCATTTGTCATTGTGTGACGAGTCTCAATTTAATTTCATTAAACAGGAAACTCATGTTTACATCAGTCGATTTAAAACGAACTCATGTTCATATATTACACCTCATATTAATTTCACAACTTAATTAAATTACGTTTGTTCTGCTTCCTTTAACGTCATACCTTTACAGTATGATATTTAATTGAATGATTGTGATTTATTTGATAACAATAAATAGAACAATAAAATCCATGACAGCATACTAACCTGATTTCCATGGAATTGAAAGTTTTTATTAACACAAGTTGCAATTGCATTGCCACAATAATGCATGAAAAAAAATATTCGTCACACGGAACTGCGTAAAATAAGATTATTCTTCAAGTAATTCGAATGTATGGTTTTGTGTTGCTGGTTTACGGAATATGTATTTCATTTTTTAGATTATATGGACGGTTTTATGCATCAACCGGCTAAACGCCTTTTTTAAATAATTGAGATTTTGATGTCATTTGTTTCACTAGCTCATTAAGTAAATGTTCACACACATTTAGCATCAAATCTTTAAATGTAACCTTACTATTAAAGAAAAATGTAAACACCATCAGTCCTACCAGATATTCTGAGTTTTGTAACAAACAGCTATGAAACTAGATCTTCATAAATACTAATCTAAATTTTGCTTCATGCATTTTAGCGCCAAATGTTCCTGTTCTTATATTGTTGATGGATAACCGAGTATTATTGGTTTGGCGCTATAATAAAACTTATTGCAGCGCCAAACCAACAATACTCTTACCTAATAGTGAAGATTGTCAAGTCAGTGTAATTTTTAATATTATAATGACATCCAGAGCTCAAAAATTTTAGATATGGTTTATAAGAACTGCCCTGAAAATGGAAAGGCATTTTCTGTCTCACTGCAGGTATGTAAGAGTTTTATTTATTATGTGAATCATATATTGTTTGTACATAAAGTCCGTATACTCCTATATTATAAACTTCGGGTTAAAAAAAGCAGGCGCTTGTCTATCAGTGGTCACGTAATACGCAACGCAGTTAGGAGATCAACCGTTCATCAGTTTGTAAAACTCGTTCTCTTATTTTTTTGTGAAATGAAATGTGTATAGTTTTTTTCTAAATTTGTTCCATGATAATTTTAATATATATATATATATATATATAAATTTCCGATGTGAATAATTCGTATTAAAAGTATGGGATAAATTATTTGATTACCTACTATTGTTCCACTTACTTTAAATATTGTTTACAGTTACATACGTATATTATTAGTAACGTACATGCCTTTTAAAAACATACTATTGTTCGAAATAAAAATTTAGTGTGCAAGTTTTAATCTAAGGAATAAAAAATGTATTTCACAAAATTTTTACAGCATGCCTTTTGTTTCCATTTTTGTGTGTGTTTTTTTTTGGTATGTTGGCCTACTGTAATTATATGAAAAAATAGATTTATTTAGAAAACATTCATTTAACACGCTAATTTCATAATGTAATATGTCTGGGGTATTACAAAACAATATACAGAGTGTAAATTAATTATACCGCACAAACTGTAACTGCATATAGAGGGATATTATACAGAATGTTCCAAAATGTTGGTCGGGGTTTCAAAGTTGTTTAATTTCCTTTACCTGATAAATATACATATATAAGAACAAAAGTTACATGGTATTAAAGAGAATCTCTTCAAGTTCATATAACATACTATATAAGTGTTCGATGTGAGCACCTTTCGTCACAAGGCACAAATCTAGCTGATAGTCGAGTTCCTCCAAAACCTTGGTCAGCATATTTGGAGTAATGGATTCAACAGCAGCAGCAATCCTTCTTCTCAAGTCTGGAAGGTCGACGGGAAGTGGTGGTACGTACACATGGTCCTTCACATACCCCTACAGGAATAAATCACAAGGTGTGAGATCGGGAGACCGTGGAGGGTATGGGAATGAATCATGTAATCCGAACCGACGGGTCATTTGGTGTTCGTGGACGTCCTGGAATTTTCCTTTTACATAAACATTTAGTTGTTTCTAAATGTTTATACCATCGAAGGATAATTTTATCTGTCGGAGGATCAATTCCAAATTGCCGTCGGAAAGCTCGCTGCACTGCAACAATGGAACCAGACCTCGCATATTGCAACACACAGAATGACGTCTGTACAGGAATCGTCATTTTCACAAATTTTAACGCTGACGATGTAATAATGACAAGAAACAAATTACTGCATCCAGGATATGAAACTTTCACAGTTTTTCTTTCATTATAGCAAATAACCACGCATCCAAATTCGTTTGTAAAGCTGTACCAACTACTTATAACCCCGACCATCATTTTAGAACATGGTGTTTAAGCAATTTCAGATAATGAACTAATGGTCTACGAATAAAAATGTCCAAGTTATGATTGAATATGTAAAATGATTGGCACACCAATGATTATTTAAAATTAAAATGGAAATAACATGATACAGAGACTGTAACTGCAACCACCTCCATTAATATGTATGTACTGAAAATCAGTTTTACGTACGTAGATTTTCTTCTGGTATAATTTGCATTCATTATTTTACAAAATACGGTATTGGAATGTCGGTGCAGTACATAAGTTATAAAACGTATTGTTTTGAATTGTTTGAAAGGTTGTAACAATGCACATACCGTAGAATACAATCGGTTTCGCAAATAAAATGTGCAATTTTACTGTACTGTAGTTATGTACTTAGATAAATGATAGTGCAGTGATCACAAGTGTAGTAACATAAAGAGGTACAGTGAATGAACACATGGCTTACATAATGTTATTTGGGAAATAAGAAACAATATTGAGTAAATCAGAAAAATAAAGTATCAGCGTGCAAATCTAAAATCCATCGCTTTAATCATCAAGTCACATGTTAACTACACAGATTCTGCGTGTTTCACCTTAAGCTAAGTCTCTCATGGTACCGATTCTACTGTTATCAGTGCAGTGGCGTACAATTATCTGCTAAGTTCGACATTTTAAGGAATTTGTCAACCCAATATTTCACAAACGTTGCTGATGAATTATTAGCAATCAGGATCTCAGAATTAATACTAAGATCTTAAGTTATTCTAGTATACTTTTCTCTCCTACTTTCCTCTCCTGTTTACTTATCTGTATCAAATATCGATTACTTTGATTCCCTATAACTCGCCAATTTTCGCTCGTAGAAGACTGGTTCCCTATATCATATATCTTGTTTAGTATCCCTCTGTAAGCATTTAAATTTATGCGGTATAATTGGTAGACCAAGAATGAGGTGGGAGAACAACATTAACTATGATTTGAGGGAAGTAGATTATACAGGGAATGATTGGAAAGCATTATCTCAGGATAGGGATGTATGGAGAGCTTATGTCCGCGCGGCCATGAACCTACGGGTTCGATAATGCCAGTGAGTAAGTAAGTATAATTAATTTACACCCTGTATAAACACATATCAATAATAAGTGTATTGTGCTAACAAACACTACTAATATTATGATACAATATTTTTACATCAACCGTGTAATCGCATTACCTTGACGCTTGGCTGATTGATACATAATAAAATATCCCATACTATTGTTGTTTATTTTTCTTTACACTAGTACCAATTATTACTTTATTGTAACGGACTGTCAACAGCACGTACGGCTTACTGCCCGTGCGACCCATATTTGTAAATAATATTGTAAATATCTTACTTTTTGTCTAATAAAGTCCTACTGCTACTACTAATCAACAGTGTAAACCCTATCTTGCGGCACTTAACTGATTGATGCAGAACGATGACATAATTCTCATTACGTGTAAGTGCAGTATTGGAATACTGACCGTTAAAATAAATATGATTTGTTTTTACTCTTACATTACGAATCAGTGTATACAATATTATCATGTAAGTGATTATTCAGTCTAAGATAATGAAATAGCTCTAGCTAGAGACTAAAATGTAAAAAAAAAAACATTAAACGCATTTTTCTCGGAACTTACAATATGGTGTATTTCCGATTGTTGCATAATCTGTAAAGTTACATTGACAAAAAATAAGTATGGCTGCTACTAGAGTGATCTTTTAGTTTCGGATATCTGGTTTACCCCACTCCTAATTGTTGGAATTAGCTGACTTCTGGAGAACGTCTTTTCTCTTTTTATTTTGATGATTTATAGTGAGTTTCGTTACGAAAAATAACAAAATGTGGCCGCTAGAGTAATACTTAAATTTTCGTTCCCGGGTAATCCTCACTCCGAACGTCCGATTTTGCTGATTAACGAATTCGACTTTATGTGTTTTAGTTGAATGTCATATGCCGAGTGTCGTTTTCAAAAATAAAAATTGTTATCTTATCTATTAAAAGGAATATATTGGGAGCTTATGTCCGTGCGGCAGTGAACCTATTCCTATGATATCTCAAGATATGTTTGGTCACTATCTTAATTTAAATCATCCTTTATCTCGACGTGCTTTACCATTGCTGGTCCAGTTATGAAAGGTGGCAGCACCACTTCTCTATTACCTTGCCCTAGGCTGGTAACGACTCCAAGGGAAACTTGTTTTACTCGAATCGATTAAAGTTCACTATTTTTTTAATGATAATGTGACATGGTGACAATGATAAACAGGAATACCTATGGAAACCAGTAAAATCAGAGACAGTTTAGTTGGTAACTGGTTTTGAACACAGGTCCTGCCAATTATAATTCTTAAGCCTTACTAACTGAGCCAACGCGCATATTACACAAATATTTCTTTACTAACTGGCTAATTGAAACTTTAGAAATCGAAGATTATTGTGCCTCGCGAACAAGCTATCCATATTCTGACATATTTTGTAATCATTCGCTGTATAATTTACTTTCTCAAATCATGGTTAACATTATTCTCCAACCTCATTCTATGTCAACGTATTGGGCGCATTCCCTCTGATTTTCCTCATACAACTGTACATGCTCCTATTTCATTCCCGATTCGTTCCGCATGTCCTCTCTTAACATATTTCAAACTTTTAGGCCTATTTTAATGAAGAAAACGTGTATTAAGTAAGCACTAACTAAGAGCGGCTCCATGGCAAAGTGCTTACTCACGTTATGGTGCAATTACACAATGTTGTATGTGGGGGGTCTGACAAGCGAACAGTCAACCGTTACACGCCGAAACCTACCTTGAAATTTCTCCAGAGAATCGTTGTGATGTACCATGGCCGTGCACTAATATCAGTCTTTTTTAACTGAAAAGCACAGAAATCGAAACCAGAATCCAGTAATGTCAACCCACTGTACCGAGCAGATGGACTCCCTGCATGGATAAGAGCGGAGTGATGTGAGGCAGAACATGGCGCGGTCAAGAGGCAGGGAGGGTTATCGAATCTTCCAAAGTCAGGTGTTGTATTACTTCCCTGTAGTTTAAATGAGAGATTTGGAGCTGGATTGTAGTGACTTGCAGCTAAATAGGCAGAATTTTATAGACGTTCTTTGTATATCACAACACTGCTCTGGAAGAAATTTAAACGGCATGTAATGGTTGACAGTTCTCTTGTTAGTCAAGGCAGTTTTTCACAAGGTTTCTCCCGATATCCTAAAAAAATAAATTATATAAAAAATAAAAACTTATTCCTAATTTGTCTCCATACTTATATCATCCACTTCTTTCTTCTTCTACTTCTACTTCTTCTTCTTCTTCACTTCACGGGCTACGCAAATTACCTGTTCCGCCTCACAGTTGTTCTGTCCATCTCTTCACTGGTCTTCCTACATTCCTTGAACCTCTCACTCCTTTCTATTTCATTCTATCTGCCCCTGTGAAATAGCGGCTATGTTGATCAACTGCCATCCTTGCATATCAGAGACAAAGTAAGGGACATATATCTTTCCACGACTTAGCATAACGCCAGTATTATGAATACAGAGATCTTGTTTCGTTTAACAAAATATAGTGACGTGTTTTATTAATTTAAACGTGTCATTCAATTTAGTTCATTTTGACTTTAGCAATATCAGTTCATGTGTTTTATTGCGTCATATATGCAATAACAAAATTTAAAGTAATATAATTTGGTAAACAGTCGTAAATAAAGCTGACTGTGCTAATAAATTCATTGACGAGTGCTTACTGAAACGCATTACGTAATCCCGAACATAAATCAGGTGAATTTAATGAGCTAAGTGTATTAGTTGACATGAAACATTGTACATCAGGGAACACTCCATTGCATGATTCCTGTTTATTTGTTTAAAGAAATATCTCACACCGCTAATAGTTTATTCTGTAACTCAACAACATGCATTTAGTTCACAAGATACACATACAGTAAAAGCTCCTTACTCGCGGTTCTCTTATTCGCGGGTTAAAAAATTGCGACACAGATTCTGTGTTCGCGGTTAAAAATTTCATTATTCGCGAATCCAGTCGGTATATTAGAAGGATTAGTTTCCTTTATTAACGCATTGGCAACTTTTTTTTTTACTGCAGGCACGTGCACACGCGCCTTTTACAAAGAGCAATTCATACCTAATGGAGAAATGAATATCAAAGTAAAATAAACCTTATTGTCTCTAAGCCTAAAGTTCGTTGTTAAAAGCCACCGCCGCCGTAATTCACGTGTCGCTATGTCCGTTATAAATACCGCCTTCGCCAAGATCGGTATTTTATTGTTTCAACTTATCATTCGTTGCAATAATTTTCATTGAATAACATGTATCTCTTTTGCTTTGTTGCCAATTTATAATGTCGAGTAAATGGAAAGAGAATTAGTTCCGAAGCGGAAAAAAGTAGGGTTGCCGCTTAAAGTAAAAGCAGTAATGCTTGACCATTTACGCGTTCGCGAGTTGTTTTGCGTCTTTATCGCGCCGTTTCAATGTTAGTGAATCAACTGTACGATTCATCAAGAAATCCGAAGACAGATAAGGAATTCTATCGCTGAATTCACAGCTGAATATTGAACCGAAAGTGCGTTTTTCGGCTCATTACTGCAGAGTCGTTCTCCTCCCTAGACTGGGATATTTATGAACTATGCCAATATTCCTTTCTCCTTGCATCTACCCCCACTCTCCCTTCTTTACCCTTCCTGCCGCGCTGTGTCTACGGCGCATCTCCCCTCTACCTCGGAACCTTCATATACGTGGTACACAGGCAGAACGTTATCATTCAAGCAGATCATTCATTCAGCATTCAATGTTTGAATCATCGATCCAGTCCGAGATGGGATTCGAACTCTAATATGGACAAGGTCGTCTGAAGCCGAGAAGCGGCGTAGTTTTAGTTGGTCCTGTAGACCAGGGAAGAAGCCGCACCTGGCTTGGACTCTAGCATGAGTGTGGTATGTGGTACGATGTGGTTTTTTTGTCTTGTAGAAATACTATTCTTTATTTATTCACTTTATTTTGTTTTTCTTGAATGATCCAAATGTTTTTTCTTGATTTTGTTTTTACTTCAGACAACTTGTTTGCATTAAATATCATCTTTTATATAATTCATGTGCTGTCTGATTTATGTGCACGTAGCTGTTTAGATATCCTATACGGAAACTCACTCACTTAGGAAATCATTTCCAGCTCCCTTACTTTTGCTGTCTAGCTTTCCTGATTGATAATTATTGTGAAAACCATTATTTTCAGTCTCCCTGTGGATTTGAGAATCCTTATTTATTTATGTCAATATATCTAGGAAAGAAAGATGAATCAATCCTTGCCTTTCATGGGCCCGAGGCAAGTAATTTTGTGATTAATAACCTTGGAGGTAATCAGATCTATGCTAATAGAAGCAACAGCAACAAAACACGATCCGGCACCAATAATGGTCGCAGTCAGCGTGGTTCTAACCCGCACAAATGGTAGCAGTCTGCGTGGTTTTATAACCCGCACAATATTAATCAATGGAAAGGCAAAACAGAAAAAAAATATTAACATATTTAAGCCCTTGCCTAAGGCTGATAGTAACAATTAATATAAATTATTCAAAATCTCTCATTAATTGATTTATTTGAATAATTTTCATTTTATTTTGGAACCTTGGGACGTATCCCCTATATACCCATACAAATTATTATTCCACATTCGCGGTTTCTGTATTTGCAGCATATTTGGCGAACATATCCCCCGCGAATAAGGAGCTATTACTGTATTCGATAAAACCATCGGTCTCGGTGATGTAGGAGTCAAGTTCCTTACCTCAGGTCCCGACGGTTGGGGTCCATGGAAGTTTTAGGATGGAAACATCCAAGGGCCAAGTCCTCCGGGAGGGTCTCGAATCTGAAGATTTTCGACACGTAAAAGAACAACAAGCCAAAATTAGAGCACTTGAACAAAATTAAATCGGCCTTTCCAATCCAAGTAATACTGTACCTTAGTCGCCTAATAGGTTTATCTTTGAAGGGATAAACTAATTACTTGTCACACGATTATAAGCGTAAATAGTTAGCTTTATCAAGTAGGCTGACTTCCGCAGGGAAGCACACTTGCTCCACGTTAGGATGTTCGGGTATAAACAGACTCAGAAGATTCGTGTTGAGATCCAAATATCGATTACTTTGACTAAAGATTTTTCATGCTTTTCTCTAGTCATCAAGATAATGTTAGGTTGGATTTTAATTACCAAAATTCACATCATCATCACTTATGTCTCCTGTTCTTCTCCTTTTACATATCCTTCTTGTTTTTCTTCTTCTTCTACATCTCCATCTCATATGTATACTTCTTCTATGTATCATTCTTCTTCTTCCATGTCTCTTTCCCCTAAGTAAAATTATACTTCCATGTATCCTTATTCTAAGCCTCCATCGTCTCTTATGTATCTATCTTTTAAGTCTCCTACTTCTTCTCTTGCTGTATCCTTCTTCATCTATGCATCCATCTATTACTGCGCATCGTTGTACTTCTGCGCATCCTCATATTTCTGCGCATCTTTCTACTTCTATGGATACTTCTAATTCTATGCATCCTTCTACTTCTGTGCATTTTTTGCATCGTTGTACTTGTGTGCATCATTGTACTTCTGTGTAACCCTCTACTTGCATGTACCCTTCTACTTCTGTTCATTCTACTACTTCTGTTCATCCTCCTACTTCTGTTCATCCTCCTACTTCTGTTCATCCTCCTACTTCTGTTCATCCTTCTACTTCTGTTCATCCTTCTACTTCTGTTCATCCTTCTACTTCTGTTCATCCTTTTACTTATGTGCATTCTTCTACTTCTCTGCATCTCTTTTAAAAGAAATCTAAATTTATATTTGCTCCAAACTCGACTTCATTATTATCCAGTGTAAGATATATATATATTAATTGGTGTTTCCCGTATAATGTATCATATTTATATTATTATTGTTATCATTATTATTATTATTATTATTATTATTATTATTATTATTATTATTATCGTATCATTATTGTTATTACCCTATAAAATGTTGTTTGTACATGACATTTACATTGCTACATTTATTGTATCTTTAACTGTTTATAATTAGTATAGTGTATATCTATATTTGTCGAATATTTATTTGTATTTGTGCTGGTTGAGTGGAAGAGAGGGCCTTATGGCCTTAACTCTGCCAGAATAAATAAAGTATTATTATTATTATTATTATTATTATTATTATTATTATTATTATATTATATCATTCTACTTCTATGCAACCTTATACTTCTATGCATCGTTCCACTTCTATGCATTCTTCTTCTTCTTCTTCTTCTTCTTCTTCTTCTATGTATCCTCTATCTTCTGCTATGTAGCTTCTCCTCCTATTAAACTTCTTCTATTCTTCGTCTTCTGTTGTACTTCTCCTATGTATCCTTGTTCTTCGTCTATGTATCCTTCTTCTTGTATTCTTCTTCTTATATGTATTCTTCTTCTTATATGTATCCTTCTTCTATGTACCTTTCTTCTACTACTTCTACGTACCCTAAATCCTAGTGCAGAATCTTGTGTTACCACACTTCGATTATTGTGACATTATATATAATGATCTAAACTATGCCTTGTCTCAGAGACTGCAGCGTGTTCATAATGCTTGCATTCGATTCATTTTCAATATCCGCCGTTATGACCATATTTCCGAACACTTTAATAACCTCTCTTGGCCGCGTCTTACTGACAGACGTAAATTGCACTCTCTTTCGCTACTTTTCAAGCTTCTGAATTCCTACATTCCTACTTACCTGGCGTCCAGATTTGAGAAGTTATCCTCCTACCACATTATTGACACTAGGTCACAAGATAGCAGTCTGCTAACAATTCCTCTTCATAGCACTTCCTCCTATTCTACTTCCTTCACAGTAGCCTCCGCCCGCTCCTGGAATCTCCTTCCTCAAGATATCAGGGGTTGCCGCACACTTGGCACCTTTAAGTCACGCTTATACAGTTACCTGTTGTCTAATAATTAATTTTTCTCTATTTATTTAATTTTATACTATGTCATTAATCTTTTCCTCGTTTTTTTATATATTTTGTACATATTATATATTTAATTCGTTAAATTTAGAGTAAATCAAAATACATTATAAATATTAATTGTATTGTATTCATAACTTGTAATCGTTTATATATACATATTGTAATTTAGATTTAAGACTTTTCTTTTGTATTTTTTTTAAACCTGGTTGAGTGGTAGACAAGGCCTTAAGGCCTTAACTCTGCCAGGTAAAATAAAGCTATTATTTATTATTATTATTATTATTATTATTATTATTATTATTATTATTATTATTATTATTATTGCTCCTTCTTCTATGTATCCTACTCCTCCTCCTTCTATGTATCTTTCTTTTTCTTCTTCTGTGTATCCTTCTTTTCCTTCTTCTATTTACCCTTCTCTTCAATTTTCTATGTATCCTTCTTCTTCTACATATCCTCCTTCTTCATCTTATTCTATGTATCCTTCTTCTATGTATAATTTTGTATATCCTTCTTCTATGTATCCTTCTTCAGTTTTCTTTTACATTTGTTATCTATTTCTTCATATTCTTTATCTTCTTTTTCTTCACCCTCTATTTTTATTATTTTCAAGATTGCTACAACTGACGTTATATATCTGTTCCTAATTTTCTATCTAACCAACCCTTTCCCAACCCTATTCTTTTCTAGGCTTTCTTGATATCAATCTCCCAACTGTATTTAGATATTTCTAATATTATTTTCCTGAAGTTATCCATTCTAAAGTGTTGCTTGGTAATCTTGTATTGTTCTTCCTGTGTATCCAAACCACATTAACTGTTGTTTCTATATTTCGTTGCTTGTCCCAATCACGACCTCCTTAGGTGTCGTATAGGAGAACGCCCAACAGATATGTTGGGTACCGGATAAATGAAATCCTGGGCGTAACGAAACTAGGCTGACTTTCCAGGTTAGATGTTACAGAATCAGCAAGCTCCTCATCCTGTATGAAATCATTAAAATGATAACAGACACCATATTTTGCTCTTTAAAGTAGTAAAATATAATCAGGTTGACATTTTAAGAGAAAGCAGGAAAATATTTTATATTTACTTTCCTGTGTAGTGGGAGTTTTATTCATTAGTGTGATTGATACATGTTTATTTTCATATCTTTTCAATTTGTGTTATAATATTAACCGTCTGTTACTACATTGAAAATTGAAAAAACAATCGTCAGGAAGTCATAGGATAGACATATTCAGTAAACAATGAATGGATTAATACAAAGAATCTATCGTGCAGTAAAACAGTAGGCAAATATATGCTTCACTAGATGGATAAAAGAATACATTCCTGTCATTAGATACCATACATTTTCAGATATCGGTCGCTTCTAAGCAGACTGTAGTTCACCTAAATATTGCTCTACACGTGTGAAATATCATTTCATAACCGAATGCACCAAGACAAACGTATAAAGGACTAACTGCTAACATTGTAATACGAAAATGCTGACAAGAACATCTTTTTAAGCAAAGATTTCATAACACGCATTCACAGTTTTAAACTGTTCAGCATGCTTTTTTTTAAAATGGTAGACATTATAAAATCAAAAATTAACTATGGGTAACTTCTGTTCTCCAAATACGCTTAACATCACACCATCGAGCAGGCATGCGACTCTAGTATTCCATAAGCTACGGAGTAGACTCCATAATGCTGTTCACACACACGCGTAATATATATATAAGTAATATATATAAATAAATATTTATCATTATCCCATATTGATTAATCCTATTTGACAATAAGGTACATTACGGTTATAATTAGAAGTAAAGTGGTGATATATTATGTATTTTATTTAAAACTAAAGTTCTTTATTGAATCTTATCTTTATCATCATCATATACTTTTACGTTGTACAAGGTCAGGAGATAGTAGGAACTGATTCACTCACATTTATTTTGTCTTATACTAAAGGCATGTATTAACATGTATAAATTTGTTCTCATTTAAGAGCTTTGCATTTTTTAGTACAGCGTTCAGAAATATCAATAGCTCATGGCTTCATTATAATTAATGAGACAGGAAATAAAAAAAAATATAGAATATAAACCAGTTTACTCATGAGTTCATGTAATGTATATCCGATCCGATTGAGGGTCTTTCCACTTTTCAGCGGTTGCCCTTTTACCAGCCGGGTGCTGGCCCTTCACATCCACATGTGTCAATCACAGAGGTAGATGATCAACAGCCAGTTTAGGGGTGACATGTGGTTAGCATGTCGAGTCCCCCAGGCGTTATAGCTGGTTCCTCAACCTGGAGCCGCTACTTATTGTAGCTACCCAATTGCCTCACGATGCTGGGTGGGCACCGGTCCCATACTGGCCGAAATACCATGAGAAAATTTCTTCCCCCATGGAGACTCGAACCAGCGCAAGTCCCGTAGCTCTGCGCCAAGGCTTCCTACCTTAACCGCTCGGCTACGGCGCGGGGTAATGTATATATATATATATATATATATATATATATAGTGTCCCACATATCTTGTGGAAATCGATACATGTGACAATACAATAGAACTGAATAAATTTAATATAGAGAATTTGTGGTAAGAGTCGGGGAGTAATATTGTTGTCACGGATATAGTGGGCCCCAAAATTATGAATTTTATGAAGTTATGTTTCTAGAGGTGGATTTCTAGAAGGCAGTTCTACATTTTCACAATTTACATTAAAGTTTAACTCTTAAGAATATCGAGTTTTGCCATATATTTTCCTCAAGACAGAGAGGCATGGATTTTCTTTAACTAGACTCGACAACTAAAGTCATTGGTAGCAATTAATACTTTGACGTCAGAAGGCTAACAAAAGTATTTAAGACCTAGTTTATTTATGTTATGCAACATGTGACTCTCTTTTAACAGACGCACATTTCACTGAAAATCAGGTTTTACTTGTGTAAGTGTAATGTGCTTATAATATATTCATTTTTCTTATCTTAATTTTAAATGTATTATTTTCCTAATACACTAATTAGGTAATAAAATTAGTGATAAGAGAAATTAATTTGCAAATAAATGCTTAAAATAGAGTAGTTGAAACAAATTACAAAATTGTATATTTGTAGTGATCTGTTACATGCCTCTGAAAGTTAGGTCCTTAAAACACCGACATAAAGATGCTGCCAATAACAGAAATGTAGTTATGTAGGCAACTAGGAAAGATAAGTTTAACAGATAAGAAAACGAATAAAAAGTATTGCATAAAATATAAGAAAATATGTAATTTATCTTCAATGTAAATAGTATAAAAATATCCTTCTTGGCGAAAATATCCGTCACAATAATTTGCTTAAAATAATTTTTGAATGAAATTTGTTTTCCTAAATTAAGGGTAAGGTCAAGGAAGATTATTTTGGAAGATGTATCAGAAATTGACAAGCTCTCAAGACTATCAACAAATGAAAAATGTAGTTCCAAGAATACAATTTTCAACTGAAAAGACATGCGTTCAGAAGATGATGATGAATAAACTAATTAAATAGCTCACTAACTTACTCTCACTATAGAACCCGAACATAAGTTCTCAGTTAAGTATACAAGCAGTAGGTGATTGGGTGGATAGATAAGAACCGAATGGGACCAACATGCATCTCGCATGACATCGGGTAGAATAGTATTACTCGACCGCATTGACTTTTTAGCCGGTGAGAGGAAGCAATGGCGCTAGTGTTGAAGAGGGGAAGAGTGTCTCCTTCCACCGTTGGTACAAGCGAATGACTGGGCAAGTGGTATAATCAGTGGCAAAATATAGTGGTAGACCTACTTGAAATAGGAGATGAAGTTAATGAAAAATCATCGGAGATTGTATGGCTACGGGTTTCTGGATAATGGGACGTAACAGAGAAATTAAATCAGCACTGACTTCCGGCAGCTGTCTGGCAGATTAAAATGTGCATATACTGTGAATACAGAGTCTAAAGTTTGCACGTGACATGGTTACTAACAACTGACTATACAGGACTGACGGATAATAAACACTGTCACTGCAACCTGATACAAGGGTCTACTACCTCCAATCCCTATTCACCCTTACCACATTCTTTCAGTTCCCAGTTTTTCCGCATTGAAAGTTAATGTTGTCGAGTAATACGTGTGGAAAAGGACAATGCGTCTGCAGACAGGAAGAGATCGTCTGGAAGATCGAAAGGAGATGAAGGACTACTATTTTCTGGAAATAATAAGCTGTGACCCTAATATAACGATAATAAGAAGATACCATCCCTATTCCATACTTATTATTTCCCAATAATCCCCTGTATAATTCACAAATCACAGTTATTGTATCCCTGGCGTATCTACTGAGACATCTAACTCCCTGCAAGCAATCTACATGCAATGGAAATTTATCTATTACCGTATGCATAATATCCAGGGCTCCACGACTTTTTAATGTAACGGTATAGTAGAACAATATTAACTTTTTCTTCTACTTCTGATTTGCCCCACTTATAGGTTAGCCTCTTCAGTTTCCATTTATTTCTATCATTCCAATCTTCTTCTTCCAAATTCCTATCATCCATTATAGTTCTGACATAAGTTTTCCATTTCCATCTTGATCTGCCACGTTTAATTCTTCCAGGAGGTGATCATTGGTATATATTTGTTGGCAATCTTTCATTTTCAATTCTTTGTACATGGCCATACAATTTAAGAGTTTTATTTTTAATCCTCTTAAAAACTGATGTGATGACATTGATTTCTTTCCAAAGGAATTATTTTCTTATTTTATTATTCTTGTTTTTTTTAAGGCTTCTATTAAGATGGCCAAATTAAACTGTTCTGATTATATTCTTTTGTGATTCCGTCAAAGAATAATATCAACTAATTAACTAAACTATTTATTGGTACTGTCAAAACGGAATATCCATGGCATGCGGATATGAGCTCTACATATATTCTTATACTAACAAGGGGACTGTCAACCATTGCATCATGTACCCTATGTTCAAATTTCTCCAGAGAACCGTTGTGATGTACCAAGGCCTTGTACACAAAAAAATTGTTTGCTGCTTTTCACTGCAAGGTATATAAATCGAAGCCAGAGGCCTGAATATAACAATGGGAATCCACTGCGCGAAACAGACGGAGTCCCTGCGTGATTAGAGTGGAGGTACGCGGCTCGCGAGCAGGTTATTGATATTATTCCATTCACCAAGTCCGGAGTTGTATTACTTCTCCGTTAAAATGAGATATTTGGCGCTGGATTTTAATGCCTTATAGTTAAAATCGGCAAATATATTTTTTTTTGACGCGGCCCTAGTATATCACAACGCTTCTCTGAAAAAAAAATTCAGGGTAAGTTTCGGCATGTAATAGTTGATAGTTTCCTTGAGAGCTAATATTTCCCAATCATTCCCTGTATAATTAATTTCCTGAATAACGCTACCCTCCCATATCGTTCTTGGTTTACCTACTGTCTGCTTTAATTATTATTCAACTCAATTCACTGGCACTATCGAACCCGTAGGTTCATGGCCGCGCGGACATAAGCTCTCCATGAGCTAATATTTTCCAATCATTATCTGTATAATCTATTTCCATCAAATCATAGTTAATGTTATTCTCCACCTCATTCTTGGTCTACCAACTAGGGGTTTTCCCTCTGATTTCCTACAAGAAGCTTCCATGCACGTCTTTCATTCCCAATTTGTTTCACATGTACTCCCATTGCAGTCTACGAGACTTAACTGTTATTATATCTCGCTTCCTATAAACACCATGTAGTTCAATGTTATATAGTCTTCTCCACTCACCTGTCTGTTCGTGTCTCTTTGGTCCAAACATTTTCTAAGAACTTTATTATCAAATATTCGTAATCTCTTTTCCTCCCTTGAAGTAAGAAATTATTATTATTATTATTATTATTATTATTATTATTATTATTATTATTATTATCGTTATTATCATTATTAAATTAATTTAAAAGTGGAATAGAGGAATAAGATTGATATTTATGATAACTTAATATCAAATTTGCACAGGAAACATTCATGCAGAATGAATTGAGCACCTCTTCAAAAGTGCGAATAATAATTTGGGTATATATTATTTTGATCACGATTACATAACTTGCACTTCAATATGAAATGTTCAGGGATCCGTGTATTTATATGATCAAAGGCCTATCTGCACACACGTACATAAAGCATCCTCGCTTCACTTGTTCCAACCGTAAATGTAAGCTAGTTCACGTTAGAAACATTCACATGCCTGTGTACCTCTCTCATAGAAGAACGTTCTACACTTGAAGGTTCCACATTATACAGTACACTCATTTCCTACCGACTTCTTTTAAAATAAAAAAAATACAAATCTTCTCGATTCTACTTAGCAGACGCCGAAAACGTCCTCGAGGGAAAAAAATATTATCGCGCGCTACAAGGGTCCAGTTTTAACTTTGTTTTGGCGTAATCAAACAAAACAGTATATCGTGTAGAACTCCACGATAACTTCAACTCTACAAACTCTTCCTCACATTTCTATCTATCTATCTTCGGGTTTTTACTGCTGCTGCCGTCTTCCCGTCCCAAACCTCCAAAGCCTACGGTCTTGGGCATCTTCGATGCTTAGCCCTCTAGCTTGCATTATTGTCTTCATGTTTTCCTTCCGTGTTAACTTTGGTCTCCCTCTTTTCTTCTTTCTGTTCGGATGCCATTCATATAATTGCTTCGGCCATCGCTCATCTTCCATTCTTAAAACATGTCCTAGCCACTTTAATTCCTTCTCCTCAATTCTTTCAATTATGCTTTCTTCTGCTTCCATTATATTTCTAATTTCCTTATTTGTGACATGTTCTAATTTAGACTTTCTGGCACTTCTGCGTAAATAATCCATTTCACTAACAAATTGCTGTAATAATTGATCTCGTTTTTAAATTTATCTATTACACAATTATTTTACAGCCTCTAACAAGTCCACTTGCCAATGTTTCTTCTCTATCACACTCTATAACTGTCACTTCACAACTGACTCACTCCCATCCTTGGCAATATTTAATATAGGCCAGGAACGGAAATTTATCGATCTGTAATCGAGACTTTTCCAATCTAGAAGCTTCTGGCATCGATCTTTCCTGACAGAGGAATTAGAGTCTTAGAGAAATATCTGGAATGGGAGTCCAGAAGCATCTCGATGATGTGAGCGGGTCTTTCGATTCGCGAGTCGGCGACTCAGGAATCTATCTATGTCAATGCTAGACCACTATTCTCGCCATCAGCCGCGAAATTCAAACGCCTCTATACGATGCGCCACTATATATTTATATATAAAAATATGTGTGTGTGTGTGTGTGTGTGTGTGTGTGTGTGTGTGTGTGTGTGTGTGTGTGTGTGTATGTATGACCTATTTGTGGACGCTATCTCTCTCTCTCTCTATCTAGTGTCCGCCACGTTTAAGTTCTTGCAACCAAAATAATACATTCTTTTTAATTAACAAAATGAATATACATTCTGTAAACCAAGGAAACCAAGCTAAAAATTCGACAATTTGTTCAGTTTACGGAGTTCCTACGTATCGAAAAAAAAATTTACAATTTTTTTATAAAAATTCCATAGTGCGACAGGCCTAGAAGATCCTTTACCTAACCAACTAGCTTCTAACTTAACATCCAAATGTGTGAATTACAGAAGTAGATATTATGCTGCAAGTAATTATTTGAATTTGTATTTATACATTGTTTTATATTGTGATATTAGTTTTAATTGTAAGTTTTTATTTGTTGTAATATGTAATTCATGTAGTAAAGCATACTTAAAGTTAACACAACTTTGAATAATAATAGTCGCCCAGGCATATGCAGTATATCTATTTAACGGAATCTTTCAACACGATTTTCACCAACTTAAACATATTGGATCGATGTGAAAATTTGTATACTTATAAAGAACCAATGACAATACAATAATTTCATAATTTTTTCTGAGATCCTGGCCAGGATCATCAGTACATAAAAAAAAATACCGGTATAATAGCTTGCGGACGTATCAACTTTTTAGTCCATCGTTGTAAGAAATTACTATTATATCCTCTGGTAGCTCAGTTTGTAGAGCGGTGGACAGTAGTGGTATATAATTTCAGCAATCCATGGGTCGTTGGTTCAAATCCGGCCCGGAGGGTTTTTAGAAGAGTATTTATTACTTTTAGCTCATATTACAATAGTATCGAATTTAAAGATATTTACATTTTTATCTTATTCTGTAAAATACTAATGATAATTTTGTAAACTTGCCACATTGTAAATTATCTAAAAAAATATGAGAAGGATACGATTAACTGTAACTATTTATCTATATTAAAATATTCAAAAATATTATAATAATGTTAGATAATAACAATTTTTAAAAAAATCTATTCGTGGGCAGACACTAAAAATATCGTAAGCAATTAAATTTTCATGGGATTCCGGTTTATGACAATCAAACTAAAAAATAAAAATTTTTTTTAAGAAAACTAAAACAACACGCTTTATTAGAAAACCGAACTAAAAAATGAAAAATAATTTTAATTTCCAACGCGCTTGGGATAAAATTAAAGTGGTCAACAAAAAAATCATATCCAACACATCTTGAATAAAACTAGAGTTATCTATAAAAACATAATTTTTCCATCAAAAGCGTTGGGTGCTTTTTATGGTTTTTAGATTTTCTTCTCAGAGACTTTACTTTTACCAATATATCTTTATTATCAATATATTAATTGATAAAGTGCTTTCCATCTGGTTTTCTTACAAGAAGTTTTCATGCTCTTTCAATCCCCATTCGTACCATATTATGTTATGTTCATCATTGTCTTAGCTGCTTTAAATTTTGTGAAAATGAGGATACGTACACCATGTTCTTCACATACCCCCAAATGTAAAAATCATTCCCATCCATTTTCCTGAATCTGCACTCTCGAATAGGTAAGTTTCGCTTAGTAAACTTATTTATTGGCTTAATGAGTATGGAAAATGAAATGTGTCCTGTGAGGAGTTTCAAGACATTCCTAATGCTTGAACTATGTTCTCACCAAAGGGATTTTCAGTCTACAGCATTTTTCTCATTACATCTGTATTCCCATAAAGATCATGTAACTCGTTACATACTTTTCTCCGTGCGCCTGTCTGATTATCCATCCTTGATTAAATAATTATCCTAAGAACTGTTTCTCAAATACTCGAAATCTTTTCTTCTCCCTTAAAGTAAGAGACAATCTTTCGCATTAATATAATGTAACTGGAAGACTAACAATTTCATGTATTTTAAGTTTTACGTTTTGAGAAAAGTTGGGATGACAAGAATCCCTCTAATGAATAGTATGATTTTCAGAGTTGAGCCTATGTTTAAATTCTTTTTGCACCTCATTCCTTTTTAGGAATAATTATAAACATATTATAATCGTTTATGTTCAAAAGGTATATTATCCCCCCTTACTCCAAACCCAATTGAAGAGCTTATTTCCAAAGTGTCTCAAATCCATGAAATACCAAACTCCAGAAATCGCGATTTTTATTTTAAGGTATATTCATTATACGTTATGTTTATTTGTAACTACATTGGCAATATTATCACATGCTCTCAAAAATCCTTCACCATTACAAGTGGTAATAACAGTGTCACATGACTTGCAGTTAAGACGTTTTGGAAGTAAACATAGTTTAAGGAGAGTTTTAGTAGGAGAAAGTAATATCTAATACTCAATAAAGTATGCAATTTATTAAGTTTCGAAATAGTCCGTCACTGTGGCGTAGTCGGCAGAGTGCCTACCTTCCACTCCATCGACGCGGGTTCGATTCCCGGCGTGGTAGGGATCTTAAATCAACACCTTGGGTCTGGGCGTATGTCCTGACCATCTGTTTATATGTGAGAATAAAATAAAGTTAAAAAAGGTAAAACAAGAAGTAAAAACAGTGTAAACGAAAAAAAAAATTTGCTCATGCGAAGGTATCTCAATCTTCCAGAGTTCATTATCAGAAGAGCCATTTACTGCATCTGCTGCACTATTTGAAAATACTTTTTGCCAGAATGGCATTGCATGATGGCGCTGGGTAATACCTAACTTACTTAAAAAATGAATATTGTTATACCTTAGTTTTGTTGTTATAAAATAATGAATTAAACAGTCTGCGGTAGAAAGCTCAGAAGTTTTACAAAATCCATCACTGTGATTACATGCCACTTTCGGTATACTACCATCACTAGCGTACCTATGGTGTTTATCTTTGTTTTTAGCCCTCTCTGAAGGTACTAGTGCTCTTTTTCTCGCTGTCCGTCCTAAATGACTTACTAGGTCTTCTTCACAACTAGCCATTTGTTTTTCACTGACAAATAAAAAAAACTCCACAGAAAATCACAGCTGACTGTCGTTCATCGACATGTAACAAGGAGTGCCATAACAGCCCCCATGATGAGTCACGTGCTTCGTACCGAATCAGCAGATTGGTCAAATGGATATAAGACATATTGGAAATAAAAACAGCAGTGATATAAGACACTTTGGAAATAAACACGATTTTCAAACCGTTTTAACAGGGGATATAAGACATTTAGGAACATAACAACATGTTAATATGATACCTGACGGAATAAAGACTTTTGTCACATAAAAATATCGAAAATCACGAATTTTGGATTTAAGACACTTTGGAAATAAGCTCTTCAATTGCTAATTTGGAGGGGAGTAATAATTTGAAATTTTTTCACAAAAATCTTACATTCAATCAAAGCCTACCCATTCGAATATTTCCAAAGTGTTCAGAATAGAAGATACGACAGTCTTACCTAATATGACCATACTTAAGAATATACGATTAAGGGGTAAGTACCTTGAAGAGGATAAGAGTACTCGAGTTGGGGCTATTAAATTTAGTGGGCATTTCATTCACAATTATAAATCTTCTGTAGCAGATTGAATAGTGTTTTAAAACGTTCTTTTCATAAATGATTTATTTGAAAATATATTATAAATCATATTTCGAACATAAAATTCCATCATACCGAGCATCAAAATATTACTGATACAACAATACCAGGGAATTTTCGTTAATATAATGCCTATTTATACACATAACATTACTTTCTTGTGTATCATAGAAAATACAACTAACGAAAAAAAGTCCAGGTTTATGCGATGACACACTAAGCAAATGTGCTACTTAGGTAAAATATTTCTCCGTTTGAAATGCTTTTAGTTGTATTAACTATTGCATGTGATCAGAAATCCTGAATACTTTAATTTCAATATTACGTTTGTAATTGGATGATATAGCACGGAATAAATCTTCATTTTAAAGTCTTCTCAGTAGAAGCTACACTGTTGTAATGTGAATAGAAGTTCACTAATAGGGCTACATGGAGATTTCAAATAGAGATATCATTTGTTTCTACTCCAGGATGACAATGACGCACAATTAGTTTGTGCGCCAGCGCGAAGAGCTGGAGATCTTGGGTTCAAATTCCAGTTAATGCACACATTTTCTCTTTAATTGTATGAAATACTACATGCGAACAGCAAATCTCTTCTTATTCTTTTTTCTTTCCAGGATTAGGTCAATGTGACCTGTTCCGGTCTCAAGCCCATCGTTTCCTTGGCCGTCCCAAATATTTTTTTCCATGCGGTTTGCAGGTGTTGATCGTTTTGGGTAATCTTGTAATGTCCATTCTGTCTAAATGTTCTTTCCATCGGTGCGTGTGCTCTTCTAGTTTATCGAGTATTGAAAATATCTCCAGTTCATTTCTTATTTATTCATTATGTAATCTATCCATGCGTGTACATCCTTTTACGGATCTTAAATGTTTCTTTTCAGTAGCTTGAATGTGTGAGATATCTTTTTTGTAAGTATCCAAGATACAGATTCATATAAAAGAACAGGAACAGCCATAATTTTATAAAACCTGAGTTGAGTTTCTCTTCGAGTCTTTCGGAGGATTCTTCTTATGGTGCCACACATTATTTGATATCGGTTTAATTTTTTATGTATACCCCAATCATAGTTAGATGTTATATCTGAACCAAGATACTTAATGTGTGCTATCTGTTCTATTATTTCATTATTGATTACTATTTTTGCTCCGACTGGCACTTTGCCCGGAAAAGTCATAATTTTAGTTTTTGAGGTTGAATAGTGTCCTAATTGATTGAATGTGTAAATGGCTATTTGTAAATCATCCTCTGACTTCTGTATAATTACCAGATCGTCTGCAAACATTACAATATTCATATAAGTTTCCTTATTAATTTGTATTCCTATTGCACTTGATTTTTTTCATTTTCGTATAACCTCGTCAAAATATATATTAAACAATATAGGTGATAATCTACACCCTTGTCGAACTCCTCGAATTATTAAAATTTCATCTCTGGAATAATTACACTGGTCAACATGATTTTTGTCTCATAAGTACCAATAGTTGTACTTAATGCAGTTTTTTATCGTGTTTTTAAATATGTATTCGGCATTTCTCCATCACCCTAACTTTTTTATTTCAATTTCAATTAATGGATTTAAATAATATTTTTTAATAAACGTTTTTTCGTCCATTTATCCATTGTAAAATAAAACCAAATGAGCTAACTCAAATGATTTCAGCTATGGAAAAGAGATATCAATGCAAATGGAATCCTAATATGGTGGCCAATTATTGCTGGACCTTCAAGAGGGATGCTCCACAGGCGAAATATAACAGAAAATTGTCATTTCTTACTTTCTAGGCGAGTCCGAATGTTCGAATATTGTGTAGTTACGAATGTAGAAAATATTAAAGTGTTTGAAATTATAAATTTCTGTCTCTCGGAAACCTTGCATGGTGGAGAAAACCCGATATCGTATTTGAATTCAGGAGAAGGAAAACTATCACAATCACATTTTTTTTTCTGAGACAAAAAAAAAAGTTTATTTTTTGTTGCTCGGTGTTATCTAAATTAAGGATAATATTACTCAGAAATCTCAAGCAAATATCAATACGTTAATTGAAGGGTCAAGAAAAATGGAGTTTGGAAGCATATTATATTTTTCTATAGACACACACACACACACACACACACACACACACACATATATATATATATATATATATATATATATATATATATATATATATATATACATATGTACATTTGTGTGCATGTGTGTGTGTGTGTGTGTGTGTGCGCGAGAGAGAGAGAGAAACAGTACAAAAAAACAGTTTAGTCGTGGGTTTATTTAGTTTCTAAAGAATTTGGCATTTAGGGAAAGAAGTAGGTATGTTGTATAATTGAACGTCCGTTTTCTACGTTTAATGGACATATCACTTGCCATGTGTTTTGTTGTAGGCGTCAATTACAATATTACGTTTATTACAGATGGTGAAAAACTGTACCTCAAGATAAGTAATCGATGGATAAAACTGAAGTTACATTTTGTAATTCAGATTGAATGGTTTAAAGCATTTACAAAATACATGTACATTTCAAAGGTAATTAATTGTATCCTTAAGTAATATAATTTTAATAAGTCAGTTAAACAGAATCGAAGATATCATTTTTTACTACACAACCGAATCCACTTAAATTTAAAACCCACATTAATAGAAACTTTTTTCTTTACTTTGTCAAATACTATCTCCTATACAGGCATCTAATCATTTCTTATAATTCATCCTTTATGATATTAGTACTGCAGAGGGGCGTAGAAATACGTTAAATAATGGAAATGGACATTTAACAATTAACGGATATTTTAAGAAGTTGCAGAATTCAAATAATTAGGTACAATAATTACAAACTAGATTGATGTGTATAAAAAACTACGCATGAGCTCAAATCTTGAAACGCATACTGCTCGTATTATTCATTACAGAGACTATTGTATTATCATCCTAACTTATCTGAAAAAAGTTAAATTAAAAAATATATTTTTTTAAAGAATAAATAAGAATAAATTTTATTTACAAATAAATGTTATACACAGTATTGACACCCGAATGAGCCAGTGCTCGTGCTCGGGTGCAGTTCAGTTACATGAATAATACAAATAGAATATAAAAAGTTATTCTTAAGAGTACACCTATTTGAGAATACAGTGTGCACACGGGAACTGTCAAATCACTGCATGCCAAAACCTATTTTGAAATTTCTCCCAAAGAGAGCGTTGTGACGTACCAAGGCCGTGTCAAAAAAAAATCATCTGCTGTTTTTAACGGCAAAACACAGAATTAGAAGCCAGAATCCAGCATTGGCAACACACTAAACGAAGAATATGTTTCTCCCTGCTGCATAAATAAGGGTTAAGTGGAATGAGGTATTGAGGGTTATACAATCTACCAATTCGGGAGTTCTATTATCTCAGTATAATTTAAATGAGAGATTTGGCGTTTGATTTTAGTGCCTTACAATTAAAACGGCATGTAATTGTTTGGAATCGGCCGCGGTGGACTAGTGGTTATGCTCCTTGCCTCTGGTCCCGATGGTTGCGGGTTCAAACCCGGCCGGGGTTGATGGATTTTTTTAGGATGGAAAAATCCAAGGAGGAAGTCCTCCGAGAGGGACTTTAAGCCGTGGGTCCCGAGTCTGAAGATTTTCAGGCTCGTAAAAAGATCCTTAAGCCTGAATGAAAAGGCCTCTAAGCAAAATTTACCGAATTTTCCCGTCCTAGTACTACCTTGGTTTCCTAGATGTATGAGGCGGAACGCTGACCACGGACCACTCAAATGACATATATACGAAAACAAGTGTAACTAAATTAGTCATCATCATCATCATCACTCCAGGGATTAGGCAATTGCCCGTTCCGACTTCATATTGCATCAGCCCAACGTCTTCTAGGTCTTCCAACATCACGCCTTCCTCTTGCTTGATAATTTCTGGCTAACAATGGATATCTCTCCTTGCTCATTCCATCCATGTGATCAATCCATTTCTGTCTGTAATTCGTGACTTTATCCAATAAAGGCTGTACTTTCAATTCTTCTCTTATATCCTCATTTCTTATTCTATCAAGTCTTGTACATCCTTTTACTTGTCTTAGGAACCGCATCTCTGCCGTCTGTATTCTATCCTTCTGTCTACTAAATTAGTATGGTTCAAATCCTTCCCTGTAGGAGGAGAGCGCCTAAATCTATGTTAAGGGAAACATGAGCTTACAAAATACAAAAAAAAAGTAATTGTTTGGACACGGACTTTTTTTTAAATAACAACTCTTCTGTGGAAGATATTTCAAAATATGATTCGGGATGCAATGATTGGCAGTTTCCTCGTTAGAAAAATGTTTGGACCGTAGAGAAATGGATAGGCAAGTAAATGGAGAAAATTAGAGTGGTACAGCTACATTCAGTTTATGGGAAGCCATATTTAACAAGAGAAGTTAAATCTTGTATATTGCGATCGGCAGGGCAGTGAAAGTATGGCACAGAAGCTTCATGTAGGAAAACAAGAAGGAAAGCGCAAAATAATAGGCTATAAATGAGATGGGGAAAATAACTTCAATCGCGATTTTAGGGAAGTAATTTATACAGAAAATGATTGTAAAACATTAGCTCAGAATAGCGCTGTATGGAGAGATTATGTCCGCCCAGATATGAATATCCGGTTTTGATTGTGCCCGTCAGTTACACAGAGGGGTCCTATGGAAATAAATTATTCCATTCTAAAAATGAGGAAAATATTTATTAGACTACAAAGATGATAATAGTTTCGCAAGATTTGAATTTCCCTATTTGATATTTTGAGGAGAACTGAAAGCTGACGTCATACACATACAAAATCTAATACCATCACTGTCAAAGTGTAACTTGTTTAAACAGCTTGTTAAGACTTAGCAGTAACTTTTCGTCTTGATAACTTTTTCATTACACGCACACATAATAATTGAAGTAAGTTTTATAGAGAATCCTTTTATTATAAGTACCAAAATACACAAGACAAAGGGCTCACTTTGTGCTTTAACCTGTAGAAAATTTTATTGACAAATTTTGTAACTAATCCTTAACTTAAGCTTTCAAGCATATCCAAAACTTGCTTCTTCTACTTTGTAACTTTATTATAACTTGTCTTCAACATTACAACAAGGACAATATTTTACACAAGATGTTTATAATGGAGTTGTATATACGCCGATATTAATCTTAGAGCGACAACTGTGCCTTCACAGACTTTGTTTAATAGAGAAACACGCCTTCTTCTTGTCGCTGCATGTTCGCACCGTATAAATCTCAACAACTACTGTATACTGCTTGCACTTTACAATACGTTCTCTCACCACAGACATTTTAATTCTCATATAAACTACACACTTCATGAGAGCAGGGAAATTAATTGTAATATTCTATTCTTCGGAATATTTAACCAGATATTTTGTACAGTCAATGATCTGTAAACTCCTAAAAATTACTATTTCATTTAAATTACTTTCTAGAGCTTTCGGAAATATTTTCCATGAACAGCTATTAAAATAGCTAATGATGGAATATATTTGCGTAAGTATTCAAAGTGTCTTCTTCTTCTTCTTCAGTTCACGGGCTAGGTAAAAATGCCTGTTCTGCCTCACAGTTGTTCTGTCCATCTTTTCACTGGTCTTCCTACATTTCTTGAACCTCTTGGCTTGTATTTAAATGCTGATTTTGGTAATCTTATTACGTTAATTATTTCTACGTGTCTAAAACATTTTTCCCTATATCCTTTGATTTTATCATTTAATGGATATATATTTAACTCTGTTCTTATATTATCTTCATTCTATAACCGATCCATTTATTCGAAGTGTTTTAATTGAAATTGTAATTAGTATCAGTACAGTAGCTGATGATAAAATATGTTTTCGAAATGCCTAAATAGTGTTTTAATTAAAATCGTAAATAGCTAATGGGACACGATTTCAAAAGGTCTATAAAGTGTTTAATTTTTAATTGTAATTAGTTGAGGACGACTGACTTTTAGGGTTCATATTTTATTATTTCAACCTTTTACATAGTAATCTGTCCACTGCTGTGGTTTCGGGGTAGCGTTGCTGCCTCGCACGCAGAGGACCCGGATTCGATCCCTGGTCAGGACAAGTTTGCTGGGTAATGGTTTATTTTGGGGTTTTTCCTCATATATAAGACAAATGTCAGGAAACATGTAGACCCAAACTGTCCCCGACCATCACACGGTCATCATAATCATATTCGCCATATTTAGTATGAATGTGTGTGTGAGAATAGTGTGTATTGTTGTCTCGGAGAGAAATAATATTATTTTTTTTAAAAAAGGAACACTTATCAGATGTATATAAATTGAAGTGTGGTACTTGTGACAATGTCTATATAGGACAAACTGGCAGACCTTTTACATCTCGTATAAAGGAACATATGAGGGCATATAACAGAAATTTAGATAATTCAAAGTATGCTAACCACCTACTCCAATATGCCCATTTTTTAAATTCAAATTTTAAAATTTGACATGTTTGTAACAAAGGAAAGAAGTTGGACATTTTAGAAGTTGTAGAGATAAATAAATTGAAAGTGATAATAAGCTGTTAAATTCCCAACTAGATTTGAATGAATCGCCTCTTTTAAATTTATAATAGAGATAGTAAATAAAAAAAAATGCTTGCATAATTACAATTGTTATATACGATAATAACAAAATTCATTAATTTGTTATCACGTCTGAAGAAGGTATAAAGTACCGAAACAGCTGTAACTAATTTATATTTCAAATATGAAAATCACATAAAACTTTAAGTTTTATTTTTATTTAATTAAATAATTCTCATTTAATTTGATATATTGCCTGCTATGCTGTGTGCAGCGACCCTTCTCAAAAATATAATATTTTTTATTTGTAATTTTTATTTTTATTGGAGTCTAACTTCTTCTTCTTCTCCTTCTTCTTCTTCTTCTTCTCCTTCTTCTTCTCTTCCTGGTTTAGGTATCAGTTGCCTGTTCCGTCTTCACTAATAGAAGTAAGACCATCTCTTCCGAGGACGTCCGACATCTACTCTTCCTCTCGGAAAATAATGTAAGATTTTATTTGGTAATCTACTGTCTTCCATTATTTCTACTGAATCTTGTTGTTAAATATATTTTCTTTTATGGAGTAGATCTTCAGTTCTTCACGGATATCCTTGTTTCTTATCTGGTCTATTCTAGTGCATCCTTTTACTCTTCTTAAAAATTTCATCACTGCTGCATGGATTTTACTTTCTTGTTTGGTAGTGACAATCCAAGATTCACTCCCATACAAGAGGGCAGGGATTGTCATTGTTTCATAAAATTTTAATTTTGTTTGTTTATGGGCTTTATTATTCAATGTTCTATTTATTGTGCCGCGTATAGCTTGAAACTGATGAGTTTGTCTAACATTCTGAATCGTATTTATAAGGGATGGATTTGCTAAAATGTTAAAACAGCGTTTCCCCAAGATTTATTTCGTATATTTCTTCTAATTTGTCACATATTTTATTACAGTATCCAACGTTGTGGTCTCAGGACAGCGTCTTTGCCTCGTATACAGCAGGCTCGGGTTCGAACCCCGGCTGAGACAGGTTCCTGGGTGATGGCTTTTCTGAGTTTTCCAAATGTCAGGAAATGTTAAAGCTCAAACGGTTCCCGAACATTATCTGGCCACCATCATTGAAGTTTAGTGTATGTCTATCTACTCGTGGAATATTCAAGTGCAGTCTTATAATTGGTGGCTATTAATTTCCTTCCGAATTGCTAAGTTAGCAATCTCACGGGTTCCAAGGCAGAGTCTTTTTGTCCCGTTAATTTTCAATTAAGTGCCGAAATATAGTTAATTAATTATGTCATGGCAGGGTGTTTGTAGCAGATTATGTGTTTATGGTGTAATGTATTTAAATTGGTACTATTGTGATAGTATTTAAGGTGTTATGGTTTGTTTTTTTTGAGGTGTGGTGAAGGCCAAGTCGCATCCAGAGTCTCTGGTGTTATTAAGCAAGGCAGCAGTAATCGTCTTTTAACTCTTCCCCAACCGACATAAATTTGGAAAAATGGGAGTTTTAAGTTTACGTGGTGGAACTAGGGACCACTCCGGCATTTGCCTTAGCGCCAAGAGATGAATGAATGTGTCGTCTTATATATTGTGCCGTTTGGGAGGAGGTCCTGGATTGAGTTGATCATTCATTCGGGGAGACCTTCAATATCCTTGCGTGGTCAAAAAATATGTGTTTGAGCGAAAATTTAAAGTCCCTCTCCCAACAGGTAGTACCACTGTAAGGCCCGGACGGTGCGGCGTGTGACATGTAAATTTACCTACAAGACGAGACGTTAAACCGAGTTGGAGAAGATGAAGGTTTTATTAAAATTTTGTATTTTTCATAATAAAAAGAAAAATGTGTTCAAGTTGAACATTGGTTATTTATATTTTTTATGGATCTGTTTATCTTCTGTCACTAGTTATCCTGGTAGACTTAGTGGTTACCATGATCGCCTCGCCTTCCGAAGTTCGTGGTTTTAAACTCGTCAAAGGTGGATGAATTTTTAAATGAGTAAAAGTTCTAAGTAAGATATAAAACCAAGGGTTATATGCTGTAAATGTAGATGATGTAAAATATTCTCAATTCTATATTGACTTAGGCTTTCACGGCCGGAGTTACTATGATGATCTTGCAGAAGATTTCCGGGCTGTTGGAACTACACGCCTCAAGACCACGGCCAACAGCCCGGAAATCTTCTGCAAGATCATTCTCAATTCTGTTATCGGCCTCTAAGGTAAATCAATCGGTCCTTCACGCCTAGATTTCAATTACAATGTTAATATGATAAGCTGTTAAAGTGTGCCCTTAAATAAAATACTCTCTCACTCACTCTTGAGTCATCAATGTCAAAATCAAATTAAATAATCTTATTAGAGAAGATATTTGAAAATAAATTCCGTATCTAAATATTCAATGTTTACCTATGATGTTGATATATCAATGATTAAATTATCATCTTTTTCATGGTTAGGACCTTCAGGTCAGTTCCGCTCACTCAGGAACCTAAATAGTCTCGCTATCTTCTCACTGGTGGCCCAACATCTCTCTTTCCGATGGCCTGGTATATAATCGATTGTCGGGTGATACTTGTTCGGTACATCCTGACGAAGTTCTTGATTTTTTCTTAGTTAAAGTCAATTTAATTTATAAATCTGTAGTTGGTTTCGAATTGTAGGGTTATCGATGATTTCATCTATTCTAGTATATCGAGCAACTTTTCTCACCTCTGTGCTCTAGAGTTTTCTTTCCTTAAATTTGAATAACCACATTTAACAGTAATATACTAATAATATCTGAACATGATTTTTTAGCTTTGATTTGGGTGTCTTCACTTCTTTTAATTTTTCCTTGTTGCGCAGATAAGTATGAATGTGTTTTGTTTTCAATATTAATAAAACTCATGATATTATTCCTTTGAGGTATTAGTCACAAATTTAAAATTATAATACAAACTTATAAAACTGTTATCTATTTGGTACGTCTCCTCAACTTTGTAAAATATCGATTCTCTCTAGGTCTTTCGGGACTAGTCCCATCATCAGCAGAACCATCAGGAGATAATAATAATAATAATAATAATAATAATAATAGCTTTATTTTACCTGGCAGAGTTAAGGCCTTAAGGCCTTGTCTACCACTCAACCAGGTTTGAAAAAATACAAACAAAAAAATAGTCTTAAATCTAAATTACAATATATATATAAACGATTACAAGTTATGAATACAATACAATTAATATTTATAATGTATTTTGATTTACTCTAAATTTAACGAATTAAATATATAATATGTACAATATATATAAAAAACGAGGAAAAGATTAATGACATAGTATAAAATTAAATAAATAGAGAAAAATTAATTATTAGACAACAGGTAACTGTATAAGCGTGACTTAAAGGTGCCAAGTGTGCGGCAACCCCTGATATCTTATCTTGAGGAAGGAGATTCCAGGAGCGGGCAGAGGCTACTGTGAAGGAAGTAGAATAGGAGGAAGTGCTATGAAGAGGAATTGTTAGCAGACTGCTATCTTGTGACCTAGTGTCAATATTGTGGTAAGAGGATAACTTCTCAAATCTGGACGCCAGGTAAGTAGGAATGTAGGAATTCAGAAGCTTGAAAAGTAGTGAAAGAGAGTGCAATTTACGTCTGTCAGTAAGACGGAGCCAAGAGAGGTTATTAAAGTGTTCGGAAATATGGTCATAACGGCGGATATTGAAAATGAATCGAACGCAAGCATTATGAACACGCTGCAGTCTCTGCGACAAGTCATAGTTTAGATCATTATATATAATGTCACAATAATCGAAGTGTGGTAACACAAGATTCTGCACAAGGATTTGTTTTAACGAAACTGGGAGAAAATTCTTTAAACGTCTAAGATAATGTAAGATGGAGAAAGTCTTTTTACATATGTGTTTCACTTGTGTTTGCCAGGTTAAATTTGCGTCTAGATGTAGTCCAAGATCTATTACTGAAGAAGAATAAGGGATAATTATATTATTTATAGTAATGTTTGGAAGTGTAGATATGTCAAAGGTTGTAAGCAGTCTTTGTTGTCCCATTAGAATTACTTGTGACTTGTTAGGATTTAGATTTAGACCGATACTTGAAGACCAGTTAAAGATGGATATGAGATCGTCATTCATTTTCATCAAGCTGTTATAGAGAGAATGAGGAGGTGAATGTAGGTAAATTTGGAGATCATCAGCGTAGAGGTGATAACGGCAGTGCTTTAGTACAGTTGGCAAGTCATTTATGTAGATTGAGAAAAGAAGAGGTCCGAGAACACTGCCCTGGGGGACTCCAGCCGGCACGTTGCGCCAAGACAAAGATCTAGAGTTTAATGAAACGTATTGTTGACGACCGTACAGGTATGAGTCGAACCATGATACAGCGCTGTCAGAGAAGTGTAGGTGCTTTGAGCTTTATCATAAGTAAGTCGTGGTCTACTGTGTCAAAAGCTTTGCTGAAGTCAAGTAAGGTTAAATGAGTCAATTGACGTCTGTCCATGGCTTCACGATTATCTTCAGTAATTTTTAACAACGATGTGGTTGTGCTATGACCAAATCTAAAGCCGGATTGATAAGGATCAAGGTGTTGATTTTCTTGGAGATATTCAGTCATTTGCTTATGTACAATATGTTCCAAGGTTTTAGATAATGTCGGAAGGTTGCTAATCGGTCGGAAGTCATTACAGTTAGTCGGTGTACTTATTTTTGGTATATGCCGAACCCTACACTGTTTCCACACAGTAGGGAAGATAGAAGTTATAAGGGAAGCATTAAAAATGTGAGTCACTGTGGGTAGTATAATGTCAATGATTTTATTTAGCATTAAAATGCTGATGTCATCTGTTCCTTGTACATTGGATTTAATCCCCTTGAGTGCTTTTTTAATGTCTATAGGCGAAATGTCGTAAAAGTAAAATTTATCTCTTCCTATATGGGGGAATGGGGATAAGTCTTTAAGAATGTCTATTTTAGTCTTGTTGTCTGGAGGTGTCATGGGTATTGAGGTAAAATGTTCATTTAAGTCATCTACAGAAATGTCTATAGAGTCAGTTGAGGGATTCAACTGTCTAAGTCCCATTGCACGGAGATTTCGCCAAGTGTCCCGTGCACTTATTTCAGGTCCGATTATACTGTGGGCGTGTCGTAGTTGGGCCTTTATCTACTGACCCTATATTCATTCAGGTATTACATTCAGGGTCAGTAGATATAGACCAATCTCCTGCTCATTCTGCTGTTAATGGGGTAAGTCCGAAATGCCTACAGATAATAAAAAATAGTTTATAAAATTGATGAAACGAACCTATTAGATTACAAATTTATAATGTTATATTATACATTTAATTTTATTTGTTTTGTAAATTAAATAAATGAGATATCAAATCATATGAGTAGATTTACTGTGAAGGATAAATTTAGCCAGGAGTTTACATGATGTTATAGAGTTCGTAGCTTCACACTCTTATTGAAGGAAATATTCATAGGAGATAAGCAATTTGTGTTCAGTTATTAATTACCCAATTATCGCGCAGACAGTGAGCGATAAGTTACCTAAATTATTATTTATCATACACGAAACTTCTTGGAAGTGTGGGTAAACGAGCAAGAGAAATGCAGTTTGAGGAAACTCGACTACAACAGTCCTGTAACTACAAAGTTACACTCGCTAAACAAATAGCTCTCAGTCGTGATGACGTTAAGTAACCACCTTCCTGGGCTTGAAGAAAGACCACCGCTGTGCTCTATGTAACTATCATTTTTTAAAAGTGTTATTTAACTGCTCATCATAATTCATCAAAACGGAAAATATAAGTAGCTAAAATATTGTTCATATGCCTCTTATTTTAGGTTTCATACTCGTTCGGGTTTCGTAAATCTACGACATGTGACTTTACTTCCCGTTCCGAAGGAAGCTGTGGCCAAATAATTTTTATACCCTCAAATATCCACCGACTTCGACCATGTTTGAACAAGTGAATGTCTGAATCAATGTTAGATATTGTACACACTAGTCCACTGAACGAGTCTCTCAACATAACCCATTCGCTTCAGATTTAATTGTCCAACAATTTATTGGCCTATTTTCAAACCTGAAAAATTATTTTATAAATGTTCTAAACTTTAAACATCGAAAAAATTAAGACCAAAAGCTAAGCATATTTTGCACCAGTTATAAAGCGTAAACGGGATAAACATTTTGCTCAGAGCTGTTATTTCAGGCTTGAGGTACTTTTACGTGTTTTAAATGTACGTCACAAGACTCGCTATTTTTAAGCCATAATCAGCATGACCTTTACAAACGTTCTAAATTGACGACTTTAAAATAGAGATGGGCAGAACTCGTCTTCTTAAGCGATTAGGCTAAATGTTCGTGTTACACAAATATGTTTCCGGCATTGAAGTAATCACTCATTCTCAGAGGATATCAGTGCCGTATAGTCAGATAAAAGTACGCAGAATTATATGATCCAGAATTTAATCCCCTCTCCAGATAGAGTGGGACGGGCGAACCGACGTGAAGTACGTAAACTACCATACCTACAGAAGGCAAATAATGAAAAAGGAAAAGTAATGAACGAAAAATAGAGGAACAAAAACGAAATAACCAAATAATTAAAAATACAAAATACAAATAAAGCAAAAATAAAACGTAAAAAAAATAAACAAATAAAGAAAAAATAAAAAATGTCGTCACAGAGGAACTGCATGAACTAAGTTAATTCCTCAAAAAATAGAATTTAAAGTCAGATTTTTTTTTGTTGCATATTTTCCCTCGTTAATTAAATCTTAGTGTACGTAACATGTTTAGTTACGGAAAACAAACACAGCGGCTACTAAAGTAATTTTTATATTCTGGTTTCAGATAAATTTCCACTCCCAATGAACGGAATTCGCTGATTTTTCGACTACCTTTCCATCTCATTTTGATGATATATCGAATCGCATTGTAAAAAAATCGAAAATTACGGCCGCTCGAGCCATTTACAATTTTGGTACACATATACTCTATTTAGCTGGTCAATAAACTCAATCTTACCTTTCTTAATTTATTTTCCTTATGATGAATTTCGTTCCGAAAAGAAATTATAGCCGCTGGAGCGTTAAAAGAGAGAGAGAGAGACACACACACACACACACACACGCACGCACTACATAGCCTACAAATGGAACAACAGAGATCCATAAAGGCCGAATGCTGGATGATCGTTCATCTCTCTGACTAACAGTTTTTATAATATAGCTTTTTTTTATTGTTTAACTGCAGCATTGCAATTTGTTCTGTACTCAACTTTAATGTCTCTTGAATGTACACATGTAGTTCCATTGCCGTAGGTCGAGTTGCATTTTCTTTAAATTTAATTTTCATTGCATTTATTCAACGAAACTTTGTCATATTCGTTGTTCTGTTTTCACTTGTGATTATATAAAAAAAAGTACTTATGAGTAAGAGAAGATATTTATAATTCTAGGCTTCACCGCACAGTCGTACTGACTGAAAACACAATGTTATGTCCGAAGTACAAACTAAGCAATAAGCTGACATAACTCTAGTTATATCGAAGCGAACTGCACTCTACCAACGTCGAAGCTGTCTGCCGTCGATTAGACGATCATTTGAATCATATAATATATGTGCTGTTTATATTTAACAGCTAACTGATTAAAAAATGCAACAATTTTAAACCTAAAATTACAAATATTGCTTTACGTCCTATTAGAGAACATACCGTTGTTTTGTTTCAAAATTAAGCCTCCTTGTTCTTTTAACTAATCTCCATGACGCAACAGGCCGCCAACTTGTTCCTTATTACAGAGGTAGATAATGTACAGGTGTATTATGGTCAGATTGTCAACATCAGTTCTTAATGTTTTATTACTATTTTTTTAAAATAAATTCTTTACATTTTTGAAGTTGGTCATTATGCTTATTTGCCATTATTTTGTATTAATATTTGATTGATCAACATAATATTTTAGGTTCCTAATTTAAAGTAAAAGCAAGTAAATTAATTAAATTTAATAAAACATTAGAAATCCATTGAAAGAAGTCAAAATATAAAGGTAAAAGTCTTTCCGATGAAAGTCTGGCAAAGCACACAAAACCCCAAGTTTCTTTTACGCTGTGAAAAATCCAAAGATATGAGCTGGGTTTCAGCTTCTGAACCTTAGAACCAGAGAAGAGCATGATAATCACTATTTTGTCAATATAGATTACAAAACATAAGAAAAGAAGAAAATAAATATCAGAAGAAACATTTTCTCCATTGTATGCATATTATCGGTATATAGGCTACCCATTGCCAATTTTTTTTAAAAGTTCAACTTAATGTCACTTTTAGAGATACAAATGCGATTATTAATATTTAACAGGTGAAAACTAGATGTAATATGTCATTTAAATTGATGTGAATGTAATATTTGTATTAACAAATACATTAATTTCATAAGAAATGTATTAATTAACCTTGTTGTATATTGACAACAAGAATAATGACGTAATAGCTGCAGCGTTACGAAGCAACGTCACTGAATGTTTTAAATTAAAAATTATATTTCAATTGAAATTGACGAAATGTTAATATTTACAAATAAAATTCAAAACTGATTCATATATATAAATATATATATATATATATATATATATATATATATATATATATACAGAGAGAGAGAGAGAGAGAGAGAGAGAGAGAGAGAGAGAGCTGAGTATTGTAGATAGACCGAGCATACCAGCTCTTCCATCAGGTAAACATTAAATACAACAAATACCACATTTATCATCATTGAATTATTGCTATTATGATATCACCTGGTATACTGAATATACCGTAACTCAGTAATTTAATACATCATGCTTTCCAGGACTTGCATAGGTTCTAGTCCCAATGGAAAAAGCAATTTCCTCATAAAATTTCAGCTAGGATGCGACCGGTGCCCAACCAGCATCATTTGGAATTTGGGTAGGTTTACTAAGTAGTGGCTCCAGGTTTAGGAAATCTTCTATAACGACTGGGAAACCCGAGTTGCTAGCCGCATCTCACCCCTATATTGGTTAGATGATAATCTACTTCTGTGATTAATACAGGTGAATGTGAAGCCAGCAATAGCAGTCGGCTGGTAGGCTAAAAGCCTTTTAAGGCTGTCGAATCTCGGTGCAATACAAACACACAACATTTAAGACTAAGGCCGGTATTCAAGAACCAAGCTGCCCAGGCCATGCCATCTCCGTATTCCGTAATCTGAAGCTCTCGTCTTTCAATTGTTCCCGGAAACTTGTTTTAATAAATATTTGTTAGCACATGAAGTTGAATAGAGTGAAGCAGTTAGAGCATGATCCACATGTTTAACGAAGAGACGGGCTGAGAGTCGCTCTTTGCGGAAAGCTTGAATACCGACCTTTGGGATCATAACTAATGAAAATATCAAATTTGTATTACTCTGTTTTACATGCAGATAACAGTTTGATATTCTCTTTTAATATTAATCCTTCCATTACTTTAAACTAAACTGAACTCCATGGTACGACAGGACTCTTAGGTTCTTGGTATCGTAGCCTACCACGAACTTATAGTGCGTGAGGACAATAAATTAATTGGGTGGGTGATCCTTCACGTGAAGCTACTCTCCTTATTGATGACCAATCACAATTCATCTTTGTCATTATGATTTCGGGGATGCACCGTCCTGTGGTGTCTCAATCCCTGAAGTGCACTGTGTGAAACGGAGGCTTGTGCGTTAATCATAATATTCTAAAATCACATCACGTTATCTGTAACGAAACATCTTCCGTGGCATATGTTCGATTAACATATCAATGATAGTGATAACGAAAATGGTTTGGGAGTAGCTGTGATGTTCACGCCAGCCGAATACAGAAAAGTCAATCACTTTATTGCATCACACGCACTTTATCCATTTTACATAGATAAACGAAAATCTAGGCACTACCGTATATTACTGAAATGTCGTCGGCATCTCTAGTTCCCAAGTGTTATGCCTAATTCTTTAAAGTCTGCCGTTATTTTTTCAGTCACACAAATCCCCCCACGTTGCTGGGTGGACACCATTCCAATTTAACCGAAAATTCATGAGAAAAATTTTCCCCATACGGTTTCAAATTACCTCATGTCCCGTTGCTCTTCGCCAAGGAATAGTGCCTTAGACCGCTGCATTCTTTACTTTCTATATTATTTAATATACATTTCTGCATCAGTTATTTCCTTTCGTATTCTGCTTGTTTTATTGATAAACTCCAGTTTATCTACTTGTTTGAAATATTGATTTTATTAATATAATATTTTCCATTTCATTTTATTACTCCATTATTTTTTAGTTTTAGCATGGCGCTCATTTGTCCTCAGACGTCAAAATTATACACTTTCAAAGTAACTTATTTCGATAGGTCAGCAATATATTTTTAATCCAATTTAAGGTAAAAGATAATAAAAATAAACATATTTTATAAAACATAATGAAATCTCCTGAAACATATTGAGTATGTATAGGTATAAACATCTTTAATCAGATATGTGAGAGGATGCACACATAAATCTATGTTATCGCACGGCCACTTGTTTTAAAAGGTATAAGTGATCTGCTTACAAGCATTTAGAGTCAATTGAGATAGCAGAAAGTTAAAGTTCGCACCAGACGCTTGTTCTGGGGTAAAGGCGGCCGTCACGCAGGGCTGACAACCCGGCTGACATAAAGTGCCGATTGTCTAGAAAAAGTGGGAGCCTTAACCTCCTACTACCCCAAGGGCCTCCTGAGGCCTGTTGTGGGATCACTTTACTTTTACTTTACTTTGCCGTTGTAGACAATTGCTACGAGATATCATCCGGGATATGAGGTCTGCGTTAGGGCCGCAAGTATAACAAGAACTTACTTCTGGTACTCTTCAGTAGACATCAAGACCATGATTCCTAAACAATATTTAGGCAAGTTTGTAAAGTTCCGACTCCATCGGGAATCGAAAAAGCGGCCTTCCGGCTTCTAAGCATACTGCCTAAAACAATTATTCAACGTGCCCGCAGTTTGTTGTTCCAGCAATAATTTTAATAATGCGGATGATGTTGTTGCTTGTATTTAAAAAACAAATCTATTATGAATTTTATATATTTTATCCTAATATTTTTACACTACAATAGGATTCCTGTTTCAATATCTTGGGCGTATGGCAGAAACTGTTACATATTAAACAGGCATATATTGACTGGCCTCGTTAGATTCAGAGTTGTCAGGATTCCAAGGCCATATCAAAGACATCATAGTAGAACACAACATACACGCAGGTCTATCTAGACGTAAGTTAGAGAGGAACTGTGTAATTGACAACAATCCTAAGAAATATTTTCAAAATTTAGGATTCTACGAACTTGATGTTATTGGGGTTATTTGCTTATTCCCTAAGTTCCAAACCAGAATTATACTATTGTTAGTTTTCCTGTTGCTGGACAAACCTTGAGCTAGAAACCAGAAATAGATATAAGCTAATTCAGAAGAAAATCTCAAACATTAATTTCGAAATAGAACATTTGAATTTTCCCCGTCAGAGATGTTGGAAGACAGTTCACCGGGTAGGAGAATACATTAGCCGAAGAGGAGATGACTCTCGTATGTGCAGTAGGTGAGAATTACTTAAACAGTGGTCCTACAAATTCGGGTTTGGATGTTAGGCCAGTCTCCATAAAAAAAACTACAAAGGGTATTCCAATATGTATAGTTGGTAAAAATCACTCTAAGTAGATCTTCCGACCAGGAAACACGCCTAGAAGCACTCGCCACTGAAGATGCCCTCCGCAGTTGAGGGCGAAACGTCTGGTATCAACACCAACTATGGACCACGGCCACAGAACCCGGAATCACTCAACATCATGATTACCGGCCGTGAAAGCCTGCATTCAACCAAAAATCAATACTTTAAATCAGTGTAATTTTATTATTTTTATTTAACGACGCACATTAATTCTCTTACATGTCGTAAATCTAGATGGGGGATCTAGATCTTCAGTTCTCTTCCGGAGGAACAGATACTCAGGATTTTTAGGCCTTGAAAATTCAAACAGACCTCGACAGGGTTAGAACCAGTGAAATTTGGAACCTGAGGAGAACATAGTAATCAATAGTCCGACGTGATAGACTACAATGGAAAAAAAGAAAAGCTTTAATTGTAAGCATATTATATGCCCAACATCAAATTATCTAAAACTCTAACAATGCCACCTTTTTGAAGATGTAAATTTAAACAGGAGATTCCACTAGAAAAATAGGCACGAGGTGTTATTTAGGGGTTTCTCCTCTACGTGCATTTAGACGTAATATATTTATGTAAACAATATAAATTCTTGACATCTTTGTATAAAATGCGCTTGTTGGATAACCATAAAAATGCTGTATACATATTAACTGTAACGTTACGAGGCAACATCACTAAGATAGAATTTTAATTTATATTGAAAAGGTTATTGTGGAATTCAATACAATTTTATTTTTATTAAACTATATTTCAAAATATTTTTATTTATGTACCATGTTAAATATAATTTATGACTTTGTATTTATTAAAGATAGAATAAGAAATATTACAGTGATTTGTACAGTACAAAAAATATATATTTTGTAAAATTAAACTAATAAGATATTAATATTTTTTCAGATTAAATTCAAAACTGCCTTATTACGAATTTGTGCAGCTGAGATCAGCGGGCAGACTAATGTACAATGCCGCCTCTATCAGGTAAATACTTTATACATTTTCTAGTACTATATTTATCTTAGTTTAAATGGATTCTAACATGATATCACGTGGCATACTATATATTTAAAAGTTATCTCTTTCGTCGTATAATAAATTTATCTCTAAAATTTCTAACATTCTGTATTACATCAGTTCGGGTAACATTTTTTTAAAGTAAGCCACCCGTTACTTAAATTAAACGAAACTTCATAGCTTGCCAGGCGGGCCTGCAAGACCATTGGTCTACCAGCCGCTTACTCACTTGCGCCAGTTAGACGATGAAAGTAATAGTACATGGGTGATAGTTGTCTCGCCGAGCGGTTTGAGGCATCATGATTTGGTGCAGAGTGACTGGACATGCGATAAGACATTTTCTCATGGAATTTCTGTCAGTATGGGACCGGTGTTCACCCAGAATGAAGAGGAATTTGAGTGGATAAAATCACTATGAGTTTTAAGTTGGGAAAAATAGCTATAACGGCTAAGGGACCCAACATAGTGACAACATGTCACATCTATACTGGCTGAATGATCATGACCTTCTAGACCTGTCGCACTATATAGTGATATATGGATTACAGTGATCTATTCCTCGAGATCCCTAGTTGTTATGGCCGCTCGTTATTATTACAGCTATGCAAATACCTCAAGACGAGTATTTGGGGACCGTCAAACATTTCCGTGGGAAACCCTCTTGCCCATAGATACACCAATAAGGGTAGCTATGTGCCAAGACATTTTTAAGTTCATTATTTTCATAAATTAACATAATGTCTTTGTTAATTTAAGGTAAAAGTTAATAAAATAATTATATATTATAAAATCTCTTTAAAAAATATGAATTTATAGGTAAAACGTATATCTCAAGTGATCTTGACGAAATCACACATAGTCCATGTTTACTCATAGCTAATTATTTTAAAATGTATAAAGTGTTGCCACTAGATGCCTTAGGACGACCTTGGGATATTAGAGGGTTAAGGCTCGCATCATTCTATAGGCCTACAAACATTACTTCATACCAGTGGTGCCAGCCTATGCAGCAACTTAATTCATCTGATAGTCATTTCAATAAGGGACTGAACCGACCACAGGGCTATAATGCCGCCAGAATGTATATAGACTTTTATTTTAAATTCTGACTCGATTGGGAATCAAACTCACGACACTCTAGTTTGGGGCATTTTGGCTTAATCAATCAAAGACTCGCTACCAGCTAGTTGTTTTAAATTATTATATTTTTCGTATTTCAACAGATGTTAGTAGGTTATTTTATTTAAAACATAAATTTGTCGTCATTTTGTCTCTTTCTTTTTTACTCTATACATTTGTTTGTTCATATACCACGATAGGACAATATCTTGACCGATAACAGAGAACGTAAACCACAGATTAAATAAGTACGTATGTGGATTGTACCGTACACACATTTCATAAAACTATTAAAACTACATGTAATTACACAGAATTGTTATATAATAAGTCCACCGCTGTGGTCTCGAGGTAGCGTGCTGCCTTGTCACGCAGCGGGCCCGGGTTCGATCCCCGGTCGGGGCAGTTTTTCTGGGTGAGCCTTTTATCGGGGTTTTTCCTCACCTGTAAGACAAATGTCAGGAAAACTTTAAGGCCCAAACGGTCCCCGAAATCATATGGCCATCATCATCATAATCCTTCACCGGTGTGGAAAGCAACGGACAGCTACCACACCTACACAATTCCCTAGTAAAGCTGCAAGCATAGCATGAAAACAACGTACATGTAATCGATTGTGATTTTCTTGTAATTTAAATGTAGGACTATTTTTTTGTACTTCTTAAAACCTGGTTGAGTGTTAGACAAGGCATTAAGGCCTTAACCCTGTCAGGTAAAATAAAGCTATTATTGTTATTATTGTCTACCGCTGTGGTCTCGAGGTAGCGTGCTGCCTTTTCACGCAGCGGGCCCGGGTTCGATTCCCGGTCAGGACAGGCTCCTGGGTGAGGTTTTTTCGGGTTTTTTCCTCGCCTGTAAGACAAATGTCAGGAAGCTTAGGGCCCAACGGTCCCCGAAAATCATCTGGCCATCGTCATCCTTATCATCATCATCCTTCACCGGTGTGGAAAGCAACGGGAAGCTACCCCATCTATAATTCCCTAGTAAAGCTGCAAAGCATAGCATGAAAATGCTATGATTGCAGTGAAAGATCTGTCCTAGGGCAGAATTACTATGGATGGATTTTATTTATTTTTTTATTTGATCCCACGACAGGCCCGGAGGCCCTTGGGGTAGTAGGAGGTTAAGGCTCCCACTTTTTCTAGACAATCGGCACTTTACGTCAGCCAGGAAAGTAAAGTGATCCCACTACAGACCCGGAGGCCCTTGGGGTAGTAGGAGGTTAAGGCTCCCACATTTTCTAGACAATCGGCACTTTATGTCAGCAGGGTTGTCAGCCCTGCGTGACGGCCGCCTTTACCCCCAGAACAAGCGTCTGGTACTCATTTTCATTAGAGGCTGAGTCGACCCCAGGGCCATAGTGCCGCCAGAGGGTTTGGGTCAGTTTAAAAATCCTGACCCCAACGGGACTTGAACCCTCGACCCTCCGGCTTGTAGCTCAGTGCCTTAACCACTACGCTACGGCGTGCCCCCACTTATTATTATTATTATTATTATTATTATTATTATTATTATTATTATTATTATTACATGTATATTAATCAATAATATAATAATGAAATAAACTCAAAAGTAGTATAAAAATTAATTACACCAGAATTGAAAACTTTGATGCAGAATTAACAAATTTTGGGAGCAGACGAACTTTATCTATCGGAAGTAAGAAAACATAAAAAAATGCTGGGCATATACACAATTCAGCCAACATAATAAGAAGGGGAATTATAATTTATTACCAACAGTTACACTCGGTGTAACGAACTAGCTGGTAAAAGTAGTTGATACAACGGACGACTACCTGGAGATTTAACCTGAAGTTCGTACAATCGGCCGTAAATTGATGGAAGAACACCCGGCAGATAGGTGGGTCCGACATTTTTTGTCGCTAGGGTTAAGATTTCTAGCAGGCCAATCTGTTTGAATATAATATGATTTCCTATCCCTGCTGCCCCACATGCATGAAAACGCAGGAATATTCTGTGTACACCAGTTGCATTCCTAAGACTACAACAATGATTTTTAGATCTCCACAGATTTTCCACTTGTGTTCATGATCTTTGATTGAGTCGAAGAATATTGTCATATTTGCATAAGTCTCCTTCATATGAACTGCATGACCTACATGAATAGAAGGAAGACGGTTACTATTTTGAAAATAATACAGCTTCCAAACTAAGCTTGGAGGAGTCTATGAATAGCCTCCATTCGGTTGAATCATGTTTCAATTTCAAACATTTCATCGAGACATTAATGTCACAGCGAACAGCTAGATAGTTATTTTTTCTCAAAAAAGGGAAGTAGATTCTTGCGATGTTGCCTGTACTGTGAGACCCTGATATGACTATCGAGAAGATTCTATTGTTGTAGTCTATATCCTAGAATTTCTGCCTTCTCCTTTGAAAGGTCTCTAATGAGAACTCAATTCTAATTGACTCACTCTTTACGGTTTATCATCTTTTTACTGACAATCAGGTTAATGAGATGTGGAAGGATAGTTGGGTTCTTCTTGTTCTATACTGTCTTCATTATCTACTTCAAATACAACATTTTCGTGTAGAATAGGTACTGGTAAACTATCGGAATGCGGAATAAGTCAATTAGCAGATCGAATATTCGAGTATTGAACTGCTCTTTTGTTTACACAATCATGCCTTTATAGGTAGAGTCAAGCAGAAATAGCAGTCATCAGTATGGTTTCTAGGTTCCTGCCAAACCATAGGCACAGCAAAAGCCATAGATGATTTCTTATTTTTCAGCCATTCTCGCGTGTAACTGCTGCATATATGTGGAGCTATGACTTATCCTGGTTCATACCGAAATAATGTTGACAGGCATCTTCACAAGAGGCGTCAGATTGCATTTTTATAACGAAAATGTTATTTCACCACAAATAAAACAAAAATTATTCACATTTTCGTGGCTTTTTACACATTTTGCACTTTAAAAGCACATCCAATCCAGATAATCACAGTCACAGCAGGAATATCTGCATTCATAACTTGCAAACACCTAAAGAACATTTCTGTTTTGTTATTTGACAAGTATGCCATCTCCCAAAATAAAATGTCCCCCGAATTTCCCCCAACCTAAAAATTTTGACTCTGAAAAAGAAATGTTACTTTATTCCTAAGCAAGAGTGAATCTGTCTTTTGTATGATGATTTTTTAATTCCGCAGGTGGAATCAGATTGTAATTAGATATTGTTGAGAACAAAATATTTTCATTTTTGGCCAGTATAATCATTACAAATAGCAATGAGATACTCCCTGGCACTATCAAACACGTAGGTTAATGGCCGCGCGGACATAAGCTCCCCATACATCCCTATCCTGAGTCATTGCTCTCCAATCATTCCCTGTATAATCTACGTCCCTCAAATCATAGTTAATGTCATCCTCCGACCTTATTTTTGGTCTACTAACTGGGCGATTTCCCTCCAGTTTTCCTACAAGAAGCTTCCATGCACGTCTTTCATTCCCCATTCGTGCCACATGCCCTGCCCGTCACAGTTTAAGAGACTTAACTGTTCTCATTATATCTGGCTTCCTATAAAGACCCTATAGTACATTGTTAAGAATTCTCCTCCATTCACCTGCCTGTTCGTCTCTCTATGGTACAAAAATTTTCCTAAGAACTTTATTCTCAAATACTCGTAATCTCCTTTCCTCCCTTAAAGTAAGACTCCATGTTTCACATCCATGTAACAGGTAGAATAATAGAATATATATATATATATATATATATATATATATATATTCAGTTTAACGTTTTCTGAAAGGAGTTGGGACATCAAGAAGAAGAATAAAAACCTCTAACCTTACACATATTACATTCTCAATTACATATTATCCGAAATTGTAACATAATGCCACTCTCTTAAAAATGAAACAATGCTGACGAATATTTAAACGTGAGGAAACTAGTTGTAATTTGATATCTAAATCGAAATGGGACCTTTTTCCCTACATACAATAAATAATTTTATTAAAAAGATATAAATTTCATAAAATGATTGTAAATATGCCCTTTGTTGCTAAACAATAACAATAATGTTGACGTAATAACTGTATCGTAACGAAGTAACGCCACTAAATGTAAAAATATAAAATAATGTTACAAATTAAATTTTAAGAAATATTATTTTTTTGCAGATTGAATTCAGAAGTGTTTCATATATCAATAAGTACCGTGGAAATTACATATAGATCTGCCTCTATCAGGTAAATATTGAATACATTTTCAACACCATCTTTAAATGAAAGGTTCTAGGAGAAATCCAGGAAAGTCACTTTTTCATCACTAAAAACTTGTATTTTAATTGAGGCGATTAGAAACAAAGGTATGCAAGTGACTTTTTTCTCTTGAAAAAAATGAGTGTCTAAAGGCGTTAACGTCTTTCTCGAGTTATCTGGGGGAAAACATGCATTACCCGAAGTTATCATTTTGAATTACCTATGATTTTCTTGTACAACTTTAACTTTAAAATTGTTTTTTCTCAATACTGCAAAAATTGCACTCCTGCTTCTAACCGCTTCAATTATACAACCTACCTACGTTTTTACACGCTTTATATTAGCTTGACCTGTATCTGTCTATGTAACGGAATCTTTCAACACGATTTTCACCCGATTAAAAACATTGGACCGACTTGAAACTTTGTATACTTGTAAAGGACCAATGACAATATAATAATTTCATAATTGTATCCTAATATTCTGGTCAGGATCACCAGGACATCAAAAAAATAAAAACTGGTATAATAGGTTGCGGACGTATCGACTTTTTAGTCAAACGTTGTGGTAACTCAGTTGGTAGAGTGGTGGACTGTAGTGGCATATAATTTCAGTAATGCATAGGTCGCTGGTTCTAAACCGGCTCGGATGATTTTTTTAGAAGAGTATTACTTTTAGCTCATACTACAATAGTATCGAATTTAAAATTATTTACATTTTTAGAAAACCAAACTAAAAAGTAAAAATAAATAATAGTTTAAAAAACTAAAAAACACGCTTTATAGAAAACCGAACTAAAAAATGAAAAATAATTTTAATTTCCAACACGCTAGGGATAAAACTAAAGTGGTCAACAAACAAATCATCCCCAACACATCTTGAATAAAACTAGAGTTATCTACAAAAAAAATAATTTTACAGTCAAAAGCGTGTGGTGCTCTGTATCAATTAATATATTTGATGATAAACAGATATTGATGAAAGTAAAGTCTCTAAGAAGAAAACGTAAAAACCATAAAAAGCACCCCACGCTTTTGATGTAAAATCATTTTTTTTGTAGATAACTCTACTTTCATTCTAGATGTGTTGGAGATGATTTTTTGTTGACAATTTTTTTTGTTACGTTTATACCAAGCGTGTTGGAAATTAAAATTATTTTTGATTTTTTACGTAGTTCGGTTTTCTAATAAAGCGTGTTGTTTTAGTTATTTTTAAACGATTATTTATTTAAAATATATGCCAAATTTTGATGGTAAATAATCCCATGATTAAACTGTTTATTTTAAACTTTCGTACTCCTAAAATATAGTACATTAAATTGATAATCTAATGGAACCTCGCACTCTATGTCGCCAAAAAACTTACATATCTGGTTCTTTTCACGTACCCTTAAACGTGTTCGAACGGCAACATGAGTACCATTACGCTTTGCTTTCTTGGGGTGTGAAGGCGGTCGTCACGCAGGGCTGACAACCCGGCTGACATAAAGTGCCGATTGTCTAGAAAAGTGGGAGCCTTAACCTCCTACTACCCCAAGGGCCTCCGGGCCTGTCGTGGGATCACTTTACTTTTACTTAAACGTGTATTAATATATCATGTGACACAATATATGTGCATTTGAAAGCTAACTTATTAAAATTCATAACAAATTTAACTCTAAAATTAAAAATATTAGGCAATATTTTTAGAGCTTATGGATAACATTTTCTTTCATTCTGTTTTAAAATCATACATCCTCGTTCTATAAAGTAAAACTTGATAGCGTGAGAGGCTTGCAAGTCAGTTGACCTATTAATTGGTTAACAACTTGTACCATTTTACAGAAGTAGGCGACATACTAAACGTAATATACATACATACATACATACATACATACATACATACATACATACATACATACATACATACATACATACATACATACATACATACATACATACATACATACATACATACATACATACATACATACATACATACATACATACATACATACATACATACATACATACATACATACATACATACATACATACATACATACATACATACATACATACATACATACACATACTACATACATACATACATACATACATACATACATACATACATACATACATACATACATACATACATACATACATACATACATACATACATACATACATACATACATACATACATACATACATACATACATACATACATACATACATACATACATACATACATACATACATACATACATACATACATACATACATACATACATACATACATAAGGACTTTATTAAACTAAAGTAAGATACATACAATGTTATTTACAAATATGGATCGCACGGGCAGTAAGCCGTACGAGCTGTTGACAGTCCGTTACAATAAGTTGATGTTTAAAAAAAACAATAATATTGCAATTAAATATCAATACAATTACATTATACATTAACTTAATTATGTAGAATTATTAAGCATTAATGGCATTGCAATTTGCTAACATATTTATTTATTCCTGAATAAGTGTTGTTCTTATTTTCCGCGTTTTGTCCAGAAATCTACCCAAGTTTATCCAATTTTCTGGGTTTACCAGTAACTCGTAGCATGCCAATCTTCCACGATTTGAATTTAGAAATCTTTCCGGTAATAACTGATGCCTCCAATTATCTAAATCTTTACATTTTCCTAGTATATGTATCTCGTCTTCAAAGCTCCCGCACATTGGACATATTCGCATATCGTGATCGTCGCTAATTTTTAAAAATTTCCATGCCCGTATCCTGAACCAAGCAAGCCCTGATCTCTCTTTAAATCCTATATTGAGTATATAAGATTATTTTCCCCAAACTTGTTTTAGCTCTCTTTCAAAAAATAATGATCGTTTTCCCGCACATTCGGCCAAAATATTTTGTCGGTTTATATCTAAGTACCTCCTCCTAATTTTTCTCCACACATTCTTGCGATTTTCAGTCCCTTTTTCCCATACCCAACCCATCCCAATCTTTTGGAGTTCTCTCTTAACCTCGTCTGCCCAGAATTTCCCATTTGCGTTCTTAATTTGGTGGTCGTAACAAATTGCTCTGAGCATTGTTTGTTCACCTTGCATTAGCCGCAACCAGTACTTGAGTAAGTGATATGTGGTCAGGCTGTACTTTTTAATTCTTATGTTCGCCATTTATTAGAGCTGGCCAAATTCATCGCGATTTTGGGCAGACACCGATCCCCTAATGTCCGATATTTCATGAGAAAATTCCATTTCCATAGGGTCTCCAAGTATCGTAGACATATGCCAAGACATGATACATTAGGTATTGGGATATTTCGATTTCTGTAAAAATTATTATGCGGAAATTTCCGGATTAATGATTTTCTTCCGCCTACTGCTTGCTTTGTTTGTAAACTCCTGATTATTTACTTGTTTAGAACATCGATTTATTTATTTTCGGCTCGTGTTTAGAATGACGTACCCTTGATTTTTTCAGTCTATTCCTGTGAATTGTAACTCTTCTTCTGTATTTAGTAACATTTTAAAATATTTATAAGAATGTTACAACATTATTTTAGAATTTTTAAGTATTTCTTCAAATACACATATTGTGATGGTGACTTGCTTTTTCTCCAGAGAGTATGTTACATAGTTGGAACCAGTGTGTTATCGATGGTTGCGATTATTAAAGAGTGAATTAACCATCCTGCGATAACTATATAATATATACGAAAAAGCGCTCAAGTATAACCAGCAATAAACCCACAGCTCTGTCGATAACACAGCATCTCCATCGATAATAACTGATTTATGTCCGAATTTAATAAACATAAAACAAAAAAAAAGGCGTTTTATGAGTAATTGGAATAGGTTAAGTGTGAGTTAGTTAGTTAGCTTTTAGGTTTTATGAGTAATTGAAATAGGTTAAGTGTGAGTTAGTTAGTTAGCATTTAGGTTCTTGACATTTTAAATGTGTCTTAATACATAAAACAAAAAAAGGCGTTTCGTGGGATCCACCCTAGGTTAGAGTAATTGAATTAGGTTATGTTAAAGTGAGAGTTAGTTAGTTAGCCTTTCAGGTTCGTTACATTTTAAATGTAACCCTCTTCATAAATATATGGCAAGGAGCGATAACCTACTAGGCAACGATAATAATCGGTATGTGGTTTGATGGTCGGTTATCGCTGGCTCTATAAACTCTGGCGCATGCGCACTTCTGTTCTACAGGACTTTGAAAACATATGAGGTAAGTTAAAGTGGAAAACCCCCTTTATGTTCTTCTAATAATTCTTCATCTCTTGAAGTTAATGTATGACCTTCGTTTGTACTTAGACTACAGTATTATACATTATTCAAATTAAATCAAAATTACAAGAAAACAGCAGTAGATTCAGTAGAATAAAAACTCAATGGATATGAATTAAACTGGCTAGACCATGTACAAAATATACATCAGCAGTATATTTCTTCTGGAGGATACACGTTTTGACTTTTGAGACACTGTAGTCAGTGCGCCAATATCATGAGAGGGCAATGAGCTTCGAGTAACCTGTCCCTGTTCTAATGGAACTGGTGGTAATCAGATCTATAGAGACAGCGTGTATTTTCTTTATAAAAATATTAATTCATTTAACGTGTAACAGCTAAGGTCAATAATGTCGAAAATCTGAGCTACAAAGGACAAAAATAATGCGTACATGATTCCTTTTTTATGAGATATGAGGTTGTTCTACGTGACGTAAATCCGCTAAACTCTGGGAAGCTTCTGCGATTTTTAAATTTTCCCTTAAAATTAACCGTCACTTATAATGGTCCGATGTTGCTGTATAACGAACTCCAACTTACATCTGTAAATTGGTTTCGAATTTAGTTGAGAAAAATCTTGAGTTTGCTCCAGTTTCCCTTTCAAATTTCATTCCACCACTTCTCTATCCTCATGTAATCAATTTCGTTTCATTAATTTTATCTGGACTTTTGGTGGTGCGACAAGCTTGCAGTTCAAACAAACTGTTACGAATGGACTCAATAGCCATGGTATAAGATCTCTGTAGGTTAGATTGGAAAATGACCAGTCCGTGAATCCTATATCCTCCAGTTTCACTCGAGAGAACTTCGTTTATAGTAATGTAAATTTCTCCTATGAAATAACCATTTCGAGTAGGATAGACGGTCCTGCTCGTGTATGTTATATAGATTGTTCCCAATACGATGATTTTACGTGTATCTCGTTGCGAAAATCGGATCCAATAACTGTTTCACGTTGGGCGTGTATTTCATCGGATCGTGCAGGAGTTCTAGTACGTATCCACGGGAGAATCAACACGGCAGCCTCTCTCCATATTTAGGACAACTAATTATTTCCTTTCGGTCGGGAGTGTCTTTCTGAAATAATACTTGTGTCCATGTAGCTACGAGTAACTATCGGGTACACCATCTTCTTCTAGTTCAAAGATGAATTTGGGACATCAATCCGTTCTATTCCTCTCCGATATCACATGATATAAATCCGATGAACATGTGTAGGCGACGCTGAAGACAACTTTACACACCAAATGACCATGATCATACCGTAGTCGAAATGATAAATTATATTAAGGATGATGGAAGGGGAATCGAGAGCGATGGTGGACTGCAATTCGGTAAAGGGGAAAAAAAACTGGTGTGGCCGACCAACAGTATCCTTTCAGAATAGACAGAATTACAACTTGGTGTCACGTTTTGCCATTCGTTCGCGCTAGTCACGCGTCCGGTAAGGCGGCTCGATTCCTCTACATAAAAGGCTCAAAAGTATAATTAATAACGAAGGACACTTTTTATACATATAAAGATTGATCCCATATTAGTTCTTGCTGCTCTATAATAATTTTGTCCCAAACAAAATTGACCGATTTAAAAATTCATCTATGGTCCTTGAGCTCATATGAGTCCCCATGGACGATGAAATTAAGTAATGGAGATTTGATCTGCATAGAATTGGTGATAATATAAACATCATAGGCTTATCGTGAGGAATATGGGTAGTTACAATAAGTACCAGCAGCAGGAAGAAGAAAAGAACAACGATGGGAGGGCCTATATATTCATCACATACACTCCAATGGTGACTAGGTTATAATCATTCTCTATGCTGGACACATGTGAATGTGAGTCCGAAACCACATTACCATAGTGCCTACTAGGTCTGTCGCTCCATGGAATTTACTGTATTTTCTAATACACTCAAAGAATGCAATATCCACGTCAAATAATTTCTTAATGTTAATGTTTACATTACGTACATATATTTTTCAGGAAATAAAAATTAAGACAATCCTCTCAATAATGGAAGTTCAAGTATACTTGGAGACGAAGGAGGTACAAGAAAAACGATGAATAATTGATCAAAATATTGAAACAAGAATTTCCATCATTAAATACAAGTAAGTAGTGACGCTCTGCTGCTCCTTCTACTTCTGAAACTCATATATAACATCAAATGAGTTTCTTTTTTAATCCATATATCTCAAAGTGGGCTAGGACAATAATCTTAGAATCGGGACCCTATCGTTCAGTCTAAAATATATTTTGCTTTTAATCAGAAGAGAACTGAAATTCAAAATGATAATATAAAAGATGACAGAAGGTGACATAAATAGATCAAATATTTCCGACAATGAAATAGATGTATAAGTTACTATACATAATTATACTAATTGTAGCAATATTGGGGAAAAACAAAACTTCTGGAGAGGGTTCGGAATTCCCAAAAAATTATGCTAAAGCGATTAATGTCCACACTTCATATCACTATCATTTGACACTCTACAATTGACGTGAATCTGTCAGATGTAAATAAAATTTTTAAATCAAACACTTAATCCACTAGTCAACCAACGAATAAAAAAAATTCATACATCTAAACCACCCCCTATAAAAATTGTAGAAATAATTTAATTCTTTAGGTAAACAAAAAATGACAAAAATATTTGACAAAGTAGCTTAGTTATTTACTAAAAATCGGGTGTCAAAATAAATACCAAGAACTTAAGATGATTTTAATAAAATATAGGAAAAAATTTAATGAATACTAAATTCAATATTTTACCAATCAAACTTACGATGATATACAAAGTAAAATAGTACCGAAAGGACAAAAAGATATAATTATTCAATTAATATCAAATATAAGACAAATTAATACAAATGTAATTGATCAAACCGGAAATAGCCAACAGCATCAGTTACGTATATGGTTATTGACATTCGACAAGTACAAAAATATTACTGATTTCGTGAACCTTAAGTATATCTGGAATACTAGTGTCAGGATAGAAGAGTATATGTGGAGAGTGATTATAATTGCCACAAATTTTATCACAATGCAACTTGGTATGTGGCGCACCCAATCTGTTTAACATGCGTCACAAATAATAAAACAAGAGAATGCAGGTCGCAGACCATTAATTGTGGTAACAGTGGCGAGAGAACATTTTGCAAATGTCAAATTTGTCCAAATCTTTGAAAATTTATGTCGTACTTTTAAAACCCGGAGACAAAAGATATTTCAATAACTAACATAAACAATAAGATAGAATTTGTAACTGAAACAGCAATTTGGAATAGAACATATGATAATAGAAATAGAAATGAAAAATAGAATCTTGGAAATAATATAAAAATTATATTTTAGAAATTATAATTTTTTTGAATGACAGTGGCGGGATTGAATCAAACGAACTTTAAAGTTAAGACAGCCTGGGGTACTTTTAGTAAAATAGGGATTTTTATGGAGACTCTCTTCTCACTTTAAATGGCTGTTAGTTACAGACCGGAAATCACTAGGACACTTAATATATTATACTTTAATCCTGATGGAATTGAAAGGCAAATTTATTGTTTACAAAGGCTAAATAACACAATTGATTTAGATATAATTTAGTAATGACGCCGAATTATCAGATAATAACATTTTCAAAATTAAAAACTGAATAATTTTCTTTAGTCAATATGGCCACATCACTAAAATGCTGTCTGATTTTCTTTCTATATATTTTGCACATTCCCAAAAAAATTTGTTTCATTTTCATGATATTGAAAAATTCACCACTGAAGACTCTATTAATGTCCTCCCCAAATTATCGGCTACATCAATTACTATTCCCAACAATAATATTAATAAATCTGAAATTAAAGAACTAATCAATTTGAAACAAATTTTAATGCTAAAAGTACTAAATGGATCAGTAACAAGAAATTGCCCCGGGGCAAATTAATTCACGAATTAACAGAGATTTATGGTTTTAAAACTTCAACCCCTGGCGAGCAAATATTTCACCCGTACAATCAGCTAGAGACTCCCGATTTTTTAGATATCGGCCCGTGTGCGAAAATCATCTTATATAACGTACTGTGATCTTTGCATGAGTTAGATTCAGATCATTTTCCAAATCTTTATACAATTAACGATCTTTAAACCTTTTCTTGACAATTAACTAGATTAAAATACATTGATTGACTAACTTTCAATGGCATGTTTGTCACCCCTCACACTGTTACTATCATCATCATCATCATCATCATCATCGAACATTCACGAATTTAGGCCATTTGTTGACCTGTTTCGGCCTGTTACTATAAAAACAAAAAAACGGAAATAGGTTATTACGCCTAATTATACATAGGCACCATAAAAAGCTCTATAAAAAAGTCATATCAGCAGCAACTCATAAAAATAATTCTTCTTTATGCCATATTTACGGCTCCACGCATTCCGGAAGCTTTCTTCGTTTGGTCTTCCAGGTAAATGTTGAAAAGAGTAGGTGACAGAGGACATCCTAGCCGTACTCCTATTCCAATATGTTTTCTCTCTGACATTTCTTCTCCTATATTCACTTCCATTCGCTACTTCATATCAAGATTATTTTTTATCCTCCTCTCCTTCCGTTTAATGAAAATTTTCTTCAAAAACATCATGAGTTTATTCCAATTCACTCTACCAAAGGCCTTTTCCGACATACATTTCTTTAACTGTCTCTATGTATGTTTTAATGATTTTATCTATCCAATTGCATCTCTCAAGTTAATCTTTGCAGGTTGTGATAACCAGTTCATAGTCCCGATCTATTTACATTTACTTGCATTATTTATTTTCCTACATATATTAACACTGTCTCAGTAAATTCTTCGGGCCATTCACCTTTTTTATACATTATATTGTTGCATAAATGCATAATTTATTTATTTTCTTCACACAAGCATTTAACCAATTCAATGCGTATTATATCTCCCACGGTTGCTTTCCCATTGTTATTCCCTTAATTGCTAGTTAACGTTTTCCTCCAGATTTAAATATCCTTTTTCATCTTATGATACCTCTTCTCCATTTTCTATAGCCAAGATAGACTGACGATTTGTTGCCTTATATAGCTATACTACATTTTTCTCCCATGTATTCATAATCCCCTATTTCTCTGTTATTTCTTCATTATTTTCGTCCTCAATCAGCCACATAGTTTTCCAGCTTTTTTTAAATATTCTAAACATTTAACGTGTTGGTAAATTAAATAATATTTTCCTTTCCTCTCCAGATTCTCTATTTCTTCACATTTCTGTTAAATCCGTTCTTCCTTTGCCTTGTCAGTTTCTGTTAGAACGAAACTATTAAGATTTAAAACACGACCGTGGGTATATTCCTGGACCTCCAAAAAATGTTTGATAATATCTGGCACCAGGGACTTATTAACATAATACAAAATTATGGAAATCCTTTATACTTAATAATAGATCTTTCCAATTTATACACGCGGGAAAACTAACCAAGATAAAAGAATTGGAGCGGGAGTACGAAATGAATTTACGCTAAAAATTCACAGATACCGAAACACGATAATAATAACGTAAATGTTTTCTCCGTCACTAAAGTCCATACTGACATAACAACACAGCTTTTTTTGTAATCCACGTGCAGTGGCCACGCCGGTTATTATTAACGGCCTAACTGAATCACCCTTCATATCAAAGCTTCCCATTATTGTTGCTCCCATTATGCTTATGCATGTTGATGCTTGCTGCTGCTGCTGCTATCACTACTTACTAATAATAATGTACATTATTATTACCGTTATATTTTCCCATTTTCAGATATTTAAAAATGAAATTGAAGTCAAGTAATAGGAGTGGAATGGTGGGAAAAGAAAGGGAAAAAGGGTCAGAGTAGTATTATTGATGAAATTACTACTGTTACAAATACTACTACTACTACTACTACTACTACTACTAATAATAATAATAATAATAATAATAATAGCATAGTAATATAATTAATAATAGTTCATTTCGCTTTGCGAGGTTAAACAAACCATAAAATATAAGACAAATAAGGAGATCTTGAAGACAGAAAAAGAAAGAAAAAGCAAATGATGTTATTACAATTTAACAAAGTAAATAAAATAATATAATGAAGGTGAGGGATTGTGAAATTAGGTCAGGGGCTTACAATACATTTTACATCACCAGTACATTTCTTCTACAGGATACACATTATGAAAAACACGCCACAATACTGATATGTATTTACCTTTATCTGTAAGACAGTGCAGTAATGTTCATGAGAGTGAAATATTGCAGTTTGAGTATCATTGCATGTTCTAATGCAAATTGCAAAAATCACAACTATAGAGATAACTATGTTTTCTTTATAAAAATATTAACAAAGTTATCGTTTAACGTTAATGTTATCGCAAATCCGACAAAAATATCGAAAATTATGCGTACATAATGCAAAATTAACTTTTGATTATTTGGTAGAACTAATTTTATTAAATAATAGGTTACCTGATTGCAAATATTAAATAAGAATTGACAGAGAATTAAATTAAATGAATTACATACAGGCTATTAAGCGTGTTCAAGTTTAAGTCATGTAATAGTCAATTTTGATTTTAATTATATAATTCCTTCGGATAATTTTACCCCAGTGGAACCCATGTCTTGAAGGCTGTGGATGGGGATATATGGAGAGCTTATGTATGAGCAGACATACTATATCTACGGGTTCGATAGTGCTAGTAAGTTAGCTGGTTATTATATAATTCCACCCTATATTTATTCTTGCTACATTTGTCTCCATCAAAATACATAAGTTTAATTAATGAGTGATCAATTGTTTTTACACATATAGACTGATCACATATTCGCTCTGAGTATTTTATTATACTTTTGTCCCTCACCGAAGTCGAGCACTTGAAATAACCATACCTTGGTGTACATCTATGATACTTCAGATCATAAGAGTACCCACGGACGAAGACATTATTTAATGGTATTTCGGTCTGTATAGGAGCGGTATTCATTCAAACATCACAGGCTCACAATTAGGAAACATGCACAACAGTGAAGCGCCATAACCCAGAAGAAAAGTGCAAGTGCAAACTATGTGGGTCGCACTGCGACCGATATCACCTATTACAGTGTAAAAACATAGGGACATCGATAACAGACTTTTGTAAGACACGAAAACAGTTCTTTCTACATGGCCATTGGCTGCAATGATACCTATTATTATATAATTAGGAAACTGTGTACCAGCACCAATAAGAGGAAAGTAGCTATAAGTGTGGGAGATCCGATATTATCACCACTTACCACTCTATATTAACTCTATTTTAGTCGTTTTCTTTGTTTGACACATGTGAATGTGAGACCACTACCACCTCAGCATAGTGCCTACTGGGTCTGTCGCTCATGGAGTTAAATACTAGAATTTCAAATACAACAAACAATGTATGAAATATCGATGTCAAATAATTTCTCGACATTATTGTTTACATTATCTTTTTTTTCCAGGGATTAACAATTTAGACGGTTCTCACATTAATGGAAGTACAACTATACTTGGAGCTCATGAAGGTACAAGAAATTAGATGAATCATTGGTCAGAATATTCAAAGAAGAATTTCCATCATTAAAAATAAGTAAGTAGTGACGCTCTGCTGCTCCTTCTACAATTGAAACTCATATATAATATCAAATGAGTTTCTTCTTTAATCCATGTATTTCTCCCTCTCTCAAAGTGGGCTTGGGAAATAATCCTAGAATAGCGACACTATAATCCAGTCTAAAATATATTTTGTTTGTAATCGTAAGCGAACTGAAAAACAAAACTATAATATGAAATGAGACGGGAGGTGACTTAAATATTTCAAATAGTTGGACAACAAAACGGATGAAGAAGTTACTATACATAATGATAGTAATTCTAGGAATATTGCAGGAAAGCAAAAATGAATACAATTGATGGGGAGGATTAACAAGTTCCAAGAAAATATGCAAAAGCCATTAAATCAAACATTGTCTGTCCCAAACTTCACATCACCAATACATTTGATACTTTTATCAATTGGCATGAATAAATCAGATGCAAATAAGTTGTAAATCAAATACTCAGTTCACAACTCAACCGAAGAATCCCAAAAAAAAATTCATAAATCTAAATAATTCCCTATAAAAAGAATACAAACAATTGATTTCACTGGGTAATGAAAAAATGCCATGAATTATTTGAAATAAGATATTTTAGTTATTTACTTAAAATCGTGTGTCAAAAGATACCTATAACTTAGAGATTTTAATAAAATAAAGGAAAAATTTAAATGAATACTAAATTCAATATTTTACATATTCAACGTACGATGATACACAAAGTAAAATAGTACAGAAAGGAATCCCACCGGACAAAAGAGAAGAAGATATAATTATTAAATTAATATCAAAGGGATATCATATGTCAACTATAAGACAAATTAATAAAAATGTAATTGATCAAACCGGAAATATCAAATAGCATCCGTAACCTATATGGATATTAACAACAAACATGATAAAAATATTACGGATTTCGTGAACCATAAACATATCTGGAATATTGGTTTCGGGATAGAAGAATACAGGGGGAGAGATGGAATCCCCAAATCTTATTATTGCCAGAAATTAGGCCACAAAGCAACTTTATATATGGGGGACCCAATCTGTATGAGAAGTGTCGCAAATAACAAAACTAGAGAAGCATCTCTCTGATCATAAACTGAAGTAACAGTGGGGAGAGAACTTTTTGCAAATGCCAAACTTGTCCCAATCTTTCCAAATTACTATCGAACATTCAAACCCCAAAGACTAAACAATTTCCAATAATTTACATAAACAAAAATATAGAAATTTAAATTGTAGAAGCAATTTGGAATAGAAGAGATGTTAATAGAAATATAAATGAAAAACAGAATACCGGATATAATATCAAAAAGATATACTAGATAATATAAAAAATTAATAATTTAAATATTTGAAAGACAGTGTCGTAATTCAAACAAACCATATTTAATGTTACCACAGCCACGGATACTTTTACTAAAATAGGGATTTTTTATGGAGACTGTATTCTCTTTTTAAATAGTTTTTAATTGCAGATGAAAAATCACATATAGACAAAAATGGAAGCAATACATAGACAGAATGAATGAAGACAGATATCCAAAACAAATAACAAAATACAAACCTAAAGGCACCCGAGATGTGGGCATACCTAGAAAGAGATGGGACGGGTCAACAGACCTAATCCATGAATGAAGATGATGATGATGATGAAAAATCACTAGGAATCTTAACATATTATACAATAAAGCTGATTGAATATAAAGGCAAATTAACTGTTTAAAAATACTAATTAACAAAATTGATTTAGATATAATTTATCAATGACGACGAATTTTCAGATTATAAAAGTTTAAACATTAAAATTTACAAAATATATAGAAAGTAAATCATACAGCCTTATAGAGGTGAGGCCATAGTGAAAATATTCCAATTCCTTAATGTTTTCTTTTTCATTTTAATTATATGGAATATGGATTCTCCATCTATTATTTTCCGAAGAAAAATATGAATAAATCATAAATTAAAGAACTAGTATATTTGAAACAAAATTTTATATTCTCACGATATGTTAATGTTGTAGTACTAAACAGAACTGTAAAAAGAAAATGTCCGGGCCAAATGTATTGTACATTATATAAAATTATGGTTTTAAAACTGAAACCCCTGACGAGATAACATTTTATACAAACAATTAACTAGAGACTCCCGACATTTTAGATAGCTGCATGAGTGCAAAAAAAAAAAAAAAAAAAAAAAAAAAAAAAAAAAAATAACGGACTCTTATGTTTGCATGAGTCAGATTCCGATCATCTTTAAGTGTTAATACACTTAACGATCTCTAAACATTTTTCCTAACAACTATCTAGACGAAAAATACATTGATTCTCTAAATTTCAATGACAATGTTTTTGTCATCCCTCACTTTATTACTATAAACACAAAAGGAAAACAGAATACACAAAACTATAAACATTCACCATAAAAATACTATAAAAGAATATACACAAATAATAACAATCCCATTCATTGTAATAACTTAATTAAAAAACCAAACTTTAAAATTCAACAAATAATTAAACACAAAAATAAACTCCAAAAAAGCCAAAATTCAGACATCCGCGGAACAAAACTTTTGTTAAGGTTCCAATAAAATTAGTGAGACCAAAGATCCATATACAAAACAATGAAGTTTTTGAAAAAGATTTAAACGTTTTCAAATAAATATTACTTCCTATTTCCATAATAAACTAATAATTAAAAAGAAAATTTGTAATAGTCCACTGGAAGCTGATCAAGGACGATTCATTCATAAACTCGATGATAATATATTACTTTTAGCTAACTAATGGGAGAGGCTATTCGAAGAGAACAACGAAATAAAAACTAATAAAAATGTAGGACTACTCCAAAAATTAAATCACAATATAGAACAATTTCACATTCCGAATACAGATACAACTAGTTCATCATGGATCACGCCTGTAAAACTCTGAAATCTAATTAAAATACGCCAATTAAAAACCTCTGGGATCAGATTATATCCCTTATGAAGAGGTAACATTGGAATAAAAAGTCGTTTATCTATTCTTAACTAAACGAATTAATGCAATCTTGAGATCCTAGTACATGCATGAAGTCTGGAAACCCTCCAGTCTGTTTATCATTCCAATAGGTAACAAAAGTAAAAGAAACCCGAAAAATTATAGACCTATAACTCTGAATACATGCATAGTGTTCTGCCAAAGAGCAGGTCTTTCACTGTAAACTCAGCAATCTCCGATCATTCCTTAACTGAACTTTCCTTTTTCTATCAGTATACAAACAATTTATTTCAATATAGTATATCACCCGATGTCTTTTTCTGACTGTAACTTTATTTCCGTTGACCACGCAAATTCTTATTAGCCAGTGGCCAATCCAATTTATTTTCCTCTTTTTCATGAGTTCCAGAATTGTTCTTCCTCCAGTCACTCTGTCTAGCACATTTTAATTTTTACTTTGTCTGTTCATTTTAAACGTGCCATTCTTCACCATATCCTGAACTCTTAACCTTCCAATCGCTTTTCCTCATTCCTTCTTAATGTCTAAGACTCTACACCACACAATGCTACCATTCCACACAAAAAAATTCACTAGCAACGTCCGTAATCATTTTGCCAAAGGTTCGCAGAAATTGCTTGTAATCTTATAAAATTCTTATTTTGCTATCCTCCGCTTTACTTCTTGACCGCAGTACGTGTTACGTATGAGAGTAGAACCGACGTATTTGAAGCCCTACGCTTCCTAAATGGCCTCATCTTAAATCCTCATGTCCATCATCCTATAATATTGACCTTCGTCTTATTTATATTTGTCCTCATCTCATAATCCTCGCACTTGTCATTTAGCTCCATCAACAGGTTCCTCAGTGCCAATGCACTTTCTGATAGTAATGCCACGTCATCAGTAATTCTTATTAATTAAATTCTTCCTCCTTCCAATATTTACAGCTCCCCGCATTCCGGAAGCTTCCTTCATTAGTTCTTCCAGGTAGATATTTAAAATAGTGGGTACAGAGGACATCCTAGTCGTTCTCCCATTCCAGTATGTCTTCCGTCTCACATTTGTTCTCCTATCTTCATTTTTATTCGCAGATTCATATAAAGATTAACAATGAGCCTCCTCTCCTTCCGGTTAATGCAAATTTCCTTCAAGAGTATCATCAATTTGTTCCAGTTCACTATGTCAAAGCCCTTTTCCAAGTCAACAAATACTGCATAAATTTCTTTATATTTTTCTATATATCTTTCTCTTAATATTCTTCTCAATCCAGTTGAATCTCTCGTGTCATTTCATTTCCTAAAGCCAAAGTGTTCTTCTTCCGATTCGCTTTCGATGGTCGAATGTAAACGTCGGTTTATTATTTCTCAAGAAACTTTGCAGATTGTAATATCCAGCATATAGTCCCGATGTATTTACATTTCTTCGCATTGTTTTTCTTCGGTACGTAGGCATATATTACAACAGTCTCAGTCAATTCTTCGGGCCATTCACCTTATTTATAGGCCTATATCTTGTAGCGTATAGCATAATCCGTATTTTCTTCACCCAAGTATTTAACCAATAAAATTCGGTTTCCATCTACTCCTGTTGCTTTCCCATTCTTTATTCCGTTAATTGCTAGTTAACGTTTTCCTCCAGATTGAATATCCTTTTTTATATCAAAGATTGAAGGATGATTTCTTCTCGCATATAGCGCTTGTACATTTTTCTCCCACATATTCATAATTCCATATTTGACTGTTATTTCTTCATTATTTTCGTCCACAATCAGCCACATAGTTTCCAGCTCTTCTTTAAATAGTGCAAACATTTAACTTCCTGGTATATATTATATCATATTTAATTTTCCTCTCCAGATTCTCTATGTCTTCATATTTCTGTTTTATCCATTCTTCCTTTGCCTTGTCAGTTTCTGTTAGAAGGAAAATATTAATAATGAAAGCACGACCGCGGGTATATAAGTTACCTGTATCTCCAAAACAATGTGTTGGTAATGTCTGGAACCAGGGACTTATTAACATATTACTAAATTATGGAAATCCTTTGTACTGAATAAAATTTATTAATGGTTTCTTAAATAATAGATATTTCCAATTTATACACGCGGGAAACCTAACCAAGATAAAAGAATTAGAGCGGGAGTACGAAATGGATCTACGCTAAAAATTCACAGATACCTCAAAATGGTAATAATATTGGAAATGTTTTCTCCATCACTAAAGTTCATACTGACATAACAACACAGCTTTGTTTTGTAATCCACCTGCAGTGGTTACGCCGGTTATTATAACGGCTCCACTGAAACTCCTTCCTACAAGCTCCCATGTGCTTGCTCATATATGCTTATGCATGTTGATGCTTGCTGCTGCTGCTGCTATCACTACTTACTAATAATAATGTACATTATTATTACCGTCATATTTTCCCATTTTCAGATATTGAGAAATGAAGAATTTGAAGTCAAGTAATAAGAGTGAAGGTAGAAAAGAGGAAAAGGTCAGTATCATTGCTTACAGTACTACTACTGTTACTACTACTATTAATAATAATAATAATAATAATAATAATAATAATAATAGTAACAGTAGTTAATAATAATAACTTAGTAATATAATTAATAATAGTTCATTTCGCTTTGCGGAATTTATTAGACAAATAAGCAGAACTAAAAGGCAGAAGAAGGAAGAAAACAGATGATGTTATTGCTATTAAATAATAATAATAATAATAATAATAATAATAATAATAATAATAATAATAATAATAATAATAATAATAGGGGAGACTGTAGTACCTTGAATTACTACTTTTTCGATTTCGTCTTTTAAATTTGTTAATTTGTTGACAATTCAACTTCCACCGCTGAATATATATAAATTGAACTGTTCTTCATGCTATGTATATGATTGTTTGTACCTCCATGAAAAATTAAGATACAAAAAATTAAGTTTTTAACACAAGTTTTTTGTTCCAAGGTACAAGATGTTTATGTACCTTGGAACATGCCGTCTTGTACCTTGAAACACGTTTATTTAGAATGTAAACATGATCAAATAATACATTTTATCAGAGTTTTATTAAATAAATTATTATAACATAATTTTAAATTAAATTTACCCACATTATAAAGAAACCATAGTGATCATTGTTAATAAAAACAAAATATTTTTTATGATTTCATATTTTAGAACTTCTGTTTTCAAATTTAGAATAGTGTTCACTTTTTGTTGCTAATGTCTCACACAAATGATTTCCATCCTTTGGTATCTGTGCCAGCGTGGGACCAATGAAGGCATTTTAAACACCGTTCTCCGCTATTATTTTCGTCATATGCTTGATTACAATGATGCACTCTTCATCTGCGCTGACTTCGTCATCCGTCGACACTAATTCAAAAGGCTCACACTCAGATGATGGTGATGATGGTGGTGATGATGATGACGATGAAGGTTTAGGCACAATACGCAGTTTTATTGGAGCTTTTGCATTTTTTTATGGGCTGACGAAATATTTTCCTGAGATATTTTAATTCCTGAAGACACATTAATTTTACAGAATGCTGACAGATTTTTTTAGTTTCTTTCTGTTCTCCTTCATTTTCTTAAATTTAATGATCATCTGACGTGTCTGTTACTATTCTTGTTTTTCCGTCTTCCTTCTCGGTTTCCTGTTGTCCTGGGTTTGGCTTTAGATTATGGTTGAATCTTTCAGGGGTAGCAAGTTCATCACTGACTACAGTTGTGTTATTGTGTAAATTTTCTGGAGTTGTTTGTTTCAGAAGATTCAACAATCTTATCAGGTACTCTTATCAGTAACAACACAACACTGGATGTCATCTTCAGAAAATATTCCGCAATCTAGCGGGAAGATGCCGAACTTCCTGAAGCCGCTCATTATGTTGTTAATTGAAAATGTCCGCGAAAAAGTTGTTCCTAACATTTCAGCTACACAGTAAATGTCGAACGTCACTCCGGGTGGCTGACAAACCAAGCATCTACACCTTGATTGTAGTATGTTTTCAAAGGTCCGAATACAGTCAAGTCAAGGGGCTGCAATTTATCAGACGATGTGGCGGAAAAATTACAATTGCAACGCTAGAATCAGAAACCTTTGTCAAGCTTCCAAGGAAAGATGTGATTCGTGGTTTCGTAGGACTAGGAGGACTCGTTCCTCCTTCGAGCATTTCACAAACTTAATTAGATATATCACGAATTTTATAAATATTTCTTCATTAGACCATTCTAATGGAGTTACAGTTGCTAATGTTCCTGGCGGTGCGCCAATTAGCATCCTGTCCTTAAAATTGATTCTCGGAAATATCAACATATGTGCATGTGATTTCCGATAGCATTTATGGCGGCTATCATTGTTATAGTGTATCCACTTTCGGCAGATGTGCGGCTTCCGATTTCTTCAATTCCTTTGTGGACAACAATGAGACTAGGAGTCTGAAGAGTAGAAACCCTGGTCTCGTCCAAAATCCAAATTCTCTGGTGAAGAAAAGGACCAAATCAAGTGTGAAAGCTTTCTAGATTATTAAAAATGCTTCAACATTTGTTATATTGTAACTAGATGAACGGGATAATCTCATAGCCTCTGACTTCCTTACACTAAGTGAGTGAGCATGTCTGCGCATAAACCATCGCATCCATTCTTCACCGGATATACAATCATTGTTCCAATTATCTGGATTTTTTATTATTAGCAACTGCAAATTTATATGCAAGTTCTCTGACATATTTTTTGTGAGCCCGTGCTGAATTTGAGCTACTCTGATAATACAATCAACAAGTTGATGCTCTTCTTGGTCACTAAAAACACCGCAATATTTGTACAGTAAAGAAATTCTGCTTCTCCAACTCCAGAAAGCTGCAACATGTCTTCGTAGAGTGGCAAGAGAGACTTTATATATTTCACAAACTTCTTAGAGAAATCTATCGATCAGGTGGAGCATTAACAGATTCAACTGCTTTCCTGTTGGCATCTGTATTCTCAGGTTTTACCTAAATACCAGCTTTACCTCGTGACATTATATCTGAAACAATACACTAACCAGCAATGTATAGTTTTTAGCCGGAAGAGTGTTTCAAAGTACACGACTTACTTTGTTCCAAGGTACAAGAGGTTACCATTCGAAACGAAAAAGATGTCTCTGTTTTACAGGCTATAATAGTTGATAATTGTGTTAGATTATACTTACCAAGAACTAGAGATTGTTTTGGTGTTGTAATTTTCTTCACAACACTTTATTTTTCTCTCAAGAACAATAACAAGCGCAACACAAAATTTTACAAAAGAGTCTTCGAAACGAAATATTTGTATCGCGACTTAACAACTAACGGTACTCGTCTGATACTTTTACATCAGTGTTGTGTCGTTTAAATGCACCTGATCGCAGAATATTATGTGCTAGAGTAACGGCACTGATTAGAAACCAAAGGGTGTTCCAAGGTACACTATTCTCAAGGAACAACAGTCTCCCCTAATAATGTGAAAGTTCAAATTGGGTCAGGAGCTTACAATGCATTTTACATCGCCAGTACATTTCTACTACAGGATACACATAGAAACACCACAGTACTGATTTGTATTTGCTTTTATCTGTAGACATTGCCGTAATGTTCGTGAGTTTGAATTATTGCAGTTTGAGTATCCTTCCCTGTTCTAATCGAAATGTCGAAAATCACAACTATAGTGTTTTCTTTATAAAAATATAATATATTTAAATTTTAAAAGCTAACGTTAATGTTATCGCAAATCTGACCTAAAAATGGCGAAAATTATGCGTACGTACATGTTTCAAAATTAACTTATGGTCATTTGGTAAAGCTAATTTCATTGAATAATAGGTTACCCGATTGCAGACATTTAATTTGGATTAACAGAGAAATAAATTAATAATAATAATAATAATAATAATAATAATAATAATAATAATAATAATAATAATAATAATAATAATAATAATAATGCTTTGTTTTAGCTGGTAGAGTTAAGGCCATAAGGTCTTCTCTTCCACTCAACCAGCGAATAGTAGAATTATACAAAAATCACACACATATTACAATTTTAAGATATTATTAAATACAGACTAAACAAAATACAATGATGATGTGATCTAATACAAGTAGCTTCCTAGATGATTTTTAATGGAATGCTCTATAGAGTTATGTAGTTAATGTTTTCTTTGTGTCGAACGTAATATATCAGTTAATTTGGATTTAAATAATGATAGCAATTAATTGGCAGTCCCTGACATGACTGGGAAGTGAGTTCCATGCCCTAGTCATAGATATTGTGTAAGATTCAGAGTACATACAGGTCCTGCGCTGTGGTATCAAACGTAAAGAAGAGTCTTGTGATAAGTCGATACATTTTGAAAACGTGTTGTTAAATAACTTGGTAAATATGTGTGCAGAATTTTGAATACTAAGGTATGTGAATGTATAGTTGTTCTGTCATTTAGGCGTTGTCATGATAAGGCCTAAAATGAAGGCGACACGTGGTCATAAAGACGGGGATTGAATGTAAATGGAATGCACGCATTATGAGGACGCTGTAGTCTGTCAGATAGATCAATTGTCAGATTAGTCAGTAATATGTCGCAGTAGTCGAAGCGTGGCATTGTAAGAGTCTGTACAAGTACTTATTTTAATTTTGTAGGAAGAAAGTTTTTAAAACTATTTAGGGAGTGAAGAATTGATAACACTTTCTTGCAGGTATTATTCACCTGGATTTTCCAGTCTAGGTGTTGGTCCAAGTAGATACTGAGATTTTTACTACTGAGCTGTAGGGGATGTTTTTGTCATTTAGGAGAATGGTAGGGATATTTTCGTAATTTATAATGCTTTGGATTTGCCGATGTCCTATGCACTGTGTCTTGTCAGCATTTAGATTAAGTCCATATTTCCTCAACCAATGGGAAATTGAGTCTAGGTCACTATTTAATTTGTCTAGTATATCATGTACATCATCAGGATGGGAGTGAATGTAAATTTGCAAATCGTCAGCGTATAGATGATGTCGACAATAGATAAGTCTAGTGGATATATCGTTAATATAGATAGAGGACAGAAGTGATCCTAACACTGAACCTTTTTGGACACCGCCCTTCAGTGTTAGCCAGGATGAGGAAAGTTCTGCATTGGATACACATTGCTGGCGATCATAAAGATAGGATCCATCCTAGTTAACAGCATTGTCCGAAAGATTCAGAGTTCGTAATTTTGCTATTAATATGTCAGTGTCAACAGTGTCGAATGCTTTACTGAAGTCGAAGAGTGTAAATATTGTAATGTGGCCACTGTCCATTGCTTCACGCGCATCTTCGGTAACTTTAAGAAGTGCGGTTGCCGTACTATGGCCTGTCATAAAACCTGATTGGTGTGGGTCGAGTATGTTATGATATGAGTGTTAAGGTAAACAGTTAATTGTCCATGAACAATGCACTCCAAGGCCTTAGATAGGGCTGGGAGAATGCTGATTGGTCAGAAGTCGTTTGGTGTTACAGGTAATTTAATTTTAGGGATTGGTCTGACTATAGCTTTTTACCAGAGTCGGGGTAAGTTGAGGTCATGATTGCGGCATTAAATATATGGGTTACAATTGGGAGTATTTTCTTTAAAAAGTCGATACTTATATTGTATATACCTTAAATGAATTACATAAAGGCTACTAAGTGTGATAAAGTTTAAATCATGTTATTGTCGATTTAGTTTTTAATTAAATAATTCCTCCGTAAAATTTTACCCGAGTGGAACCCATGTCCGCATTTCTTGACGGTTGTGGATAGGGATATATGGAGAGCTTATGTCCGGGCGGCCATAAATCTACCAGTTCGATAGTGCCAGTAAGTTAGTTATTATAAAATTCCTCCCTATATTTACCCCTGCTACATTCCTCTCCTTCAAAATACTTCGGAGTTTAATTAATGAGTGATTGATTTTTTTACACATATTCGCTCTGAGTATTTTATTATACTTTTGTCCTGACCGAAGTCGAGCACTGTAAATAATCATACCTTGGTGTACACTTAGCGACAAAAAGAGTGGGCCGATTCTTGATCTCGAATATTTCAAGTTCTAACGTGCGATTCACAAGAGTAAACTAATTGCACAGTAGAGCTGCAATACGTTTCCCTTTAATAATAATAATAATAATAATAATAATAATAATAATAATAATAATAATAATAATAATAATACTTTATTTATTCTGGCAGAGTTAAGGCCATAAGGCCCTCTCTTCCACTCAACCAGCACAAATACAAATAAATATTCGACAAATATAGATATACACTATACTAATTATAAACAGTTAAAGATCTTCGTTTGAAGAGTATTCTTTCTAAACGCGACAAGACAGCGAAAGCATTGCTCAGTGCTTAGGGGCTTGATTGGTATGCAAAAGGACTCGCATGTTCGATTCCCGGTGAGGTTATTTTTTTTAATTGTTAAAATGCTTTCTATTTTATTTCATATGTCCATTCTTAAAAAAAAAAACTTATTAACTAATTGGAAGTATTACTATTTTTTATTAATATTATTATTTTTATTTATTTATTTACTTATATACAGACTTATAGAGTAATAAAACATCTTCCTATGTCCAAAGATTTTTTAACTTCTTTCTCCATTCTTCTCTGTCTTCTCATTCCAATTCTTCCAGACCTAGCTCCCCCATACCTCTTCTTACATCATCCATCCATTTAAATCTAGGCCAACGTCTCTTTCCTTTTCTAGGTGGAATCCATTCCAAAGCTTGTTTGGGTAATCTTTTATCTAGCATCCTACGTATATGACCATATCATTCTAGTTGTCTGTATCTCTCAATTGACATCACCAGACAACTACAGATAGAACAGCAGCAACAACTGAAGAGTAATAATTTAAAAAATGCACATTTTACTATAACTGTATGAATAATTGTAATAATCTGAAATGTACTCATATTATATTTAAATAAAGAGAAGCTTGATATCCAGTTTTGGCCCTCCCAATGTATAGTCATTCGAAAGCTAAACTTGGCAAGATCCCGTGTGATCGAATATTCCGATTGAGGTTTTAAACGGTTTCCCTCAATCCAAAGACCAAATTCTGGAATAGAACCCCAAAAGATCCGCTTCCGACTTCAATCTGTTAATTAATTACAAATTCGAATTCAACATTTAAACCGGGGCTAATGTATTTTACAGGAACCCGGGGTTCTACTTATTAAGGAGGACCAAAATGGATCGATCACCGCCAAAACTTTAGTGATGGCCGCAGAACTTTCCGTCTATCTATCTATCTCTCAAAATCTAATATTGAATATGGGACTTTCACCTGTTGTATGATGATTGTATTTCTGATTTTGTTCCTATTTACAATGTCTAGTCGAGCGTCTGAAACTATCACTAACAGTAGACGTAAGCTTCAAACTCAAAATTGTATTCAACTGCCAAGCTTCTGCACCGTTTGTTAGCGTACTTCGAATTATGGATTTATAGATTTCTAATTTGATACATATTATGTTCTTATCCCACAAAACTCTGTTTAACATTGTTATTACCGATCTGCCTTTTTGTATTCTATATTTTATGTAATTTTCTTGGGTACATTTTGAGTTAATTTTGATCTCCAGGTAATTACATACTACACATCATTTGATATATACATTATTATTATTATTATTATTATTATTATTTTATAAATATTCATCATATATGGGCTATTATTATGCTGGACTTGACATATATAAACTAGATATTTTAATTGAAGAGTGAAACTTTTTCCTCACTAATACAAAATAAACTAAAAAATATAAGAAGCTATATTATATTTTATTACATACATTTATGGCATTATTATTAAAACGTGTTACTGCACACGCATTTAAATTTATACGGGTAGCTAAATAGTGTTAGAGAATTTACAAAGGCAGGAATATTACTTAATATAGTTTAAAATGGATGTAGATTATGTGGCAGGAATTAAATGTTTTAGGATGTATTTTTCGTAAATACAAATTAATAAAAAAATTGTCGGAGGATTCTAACCCTGGCTTTCACATATATTTCATCTTGTTGTAACTGCGCTATTCGAACATCGCGTACTAGTTGCCTTGTATACTTTTACACTATGAACGAGAGTAAAACTTTATTTGAAACGTCGCAATTTGAGTAATATTGCATTTGTTGAACACTCGTAAATATCTAGAAATATGTCTCCATCGCTATTCTTTAATTATTTAAAACGATTAAAACAAAATACAGCGTATTTAAAACATTTAATAATGCATTACCTCGTGAACCCTAGCTATGGCTTTTCGAGCATGCGCAGTGGGCCATAAGAGGAACTCTGCTTTTTGAAGCGGCTCATTCTTTTTGTTGCTAAGTGTACATATATATGGAACTTGAGACCATAAGAGACGAAGAAATTATTTAATGGTATTTCGGTCTGTATGGGAACGGTATTCATTCAAATATCACAGGATCATCATTAGCAAATGAATAGCTGTAATAAGTACCACTACCAACAAAAGGAAAGTAACTATAAGGGTGCAAGATCCGATATTATCATCACTTATCACACTATAATAACTCTATTGTAGTCGTTAACTTTGTTTGACACATGTGAATGAGAGACCACTACCACCTCAGCATAGTGCCTACTAGGTCTGTCGCTCATGGAGTGTAGTACTACAATTTCAAATACAAAAACAATGTATGAAATATCGATATCAAATAATTTGACAATATTATTGTTTACATTATCTTTGTTTTACAGGGAAGAACAATTTAGACAGTTCTCACATTAATGGGATTTCAAGTATATTTGGAGCTCAAGAAGGTACAAGAAATCAGATGAATCATTGATCAGAATATTCAAAGAGGAATTTCCATCATTAAAAATAAGTAAGTAGTGACGCTCTGCTGCTCCTTCTACAACTGAAACTCATATATAATATCAAATGAGCTTCCTTTTTAATCCATATATCACTGTCTGACTCAAAGTGCGCTAGGGCAATAATCCTATAATCGCGACACTATTGTCCAGTACAATTTTTTTATCGGAAGCGAACTGAAAAACAAAATTATAATATAAAATGTGACGGGAGGTGACATAAAGAGTTCAAATAGTTCCGAAAACAAAATGGTTGAAGAAGCTACTATACATAATGATACTAATTCTAGGAATATTGCAGGAAAACAAAAATAAATGCAATTGATGGATAGGATTGTGAAGTTGCAAAAAAATATACAAAAGCAAATAATCCAAACATTGTCTGTCCCAAACTTCATATCACCAATAAATTTGACACATTATCAACGGGCATGAATCTGTCAGATGGAAATAATATTGTAAATCAAATACTAACTTCTCTACTCAACCAATGTATCCGAAAACAACGCATACACCTAAATCATTCCCTATAAAACTAATAGAAATAATGAATTTCTTTGGTAAACAAAAAATGCCATGACATATCTTAAACAAGATACCTTACTTATTTACTTAAAATCGGGTGTTCACAAAAAACCTATAACTTAGATGATATTAATAAAATATAGGAAAAAATTATATGAATAGTATATTCAATATTTTACATATGCAACGTACGATAATATACAGCACAAAGTAAAATGGTAGCGGACGGGTTCCCACCGGCCACAAGAAAAGAAGAAATAATTATTAAATTAATATCAAAGGGATATCATGTGTCAACTATAAGACAAATTAGTACAAATATAGTTAATCAAACCGGAAATAGTAAACAGCATTCGTTACCTATATTGATATTAACAATAAACAAGATAAAAATATTACTGATTTGGTGAACCATAAACATATCTGGAATATTTGTGTCAGGATAGAAGAATATAGGGGGAGAGGTGGTATTCCCCAATGTTATTATTGCCAGAAATTTGGTCACAAAGCAACTTGATATATGGGGCACCCAACCTGTATGAGAAGTGTCGCAAATAACAAAACAAGAGAAGCATCTCTCAGATCATAAAACGGTGGGGAGAGAAAATTTCGCTAATGCCAAACTTGTCCCAATCTTTCCAAATTTATATCGAACCTTCAAACCCCAAAGACAAAAACAAATTCCAATAACTAACATAAACACTAATATAGAAATTTCAATTGTAGAAGCAATTTGGAATATAACAGATGATAATAGAAATAGAAATGAATACTGGATATAATATAAAACAATTATTCTAGATGTTTTAAACCAATTTAAAGATTTCAATATTTAAAAGATATTTTCGGGATTGAAACAAGCGATTTTTAATGTTCACAGCCTCGGATACGTTTACTAAAATAGTGACTTTTATGGAGACTGTATTCTCTCTTTAGATGGTTTTTCATTCCAGATGGAAAATCACTAGGAATCTTATCATATTAAACATTAATTCTAATGGAATAGATAGGCAAATAAACTGAATAAAATGCTAATTAACGAAACTGATTTATATATAATTTGTTAATGACGCCGATTAAGAGATTATAAAAGTTTAAAAATTAAAAACTACTAAATATATAGAAAGTAAATCATACAGCCTTACAGAGGTGTGGCCATAGTGAAAATATTCCAATTCCCTAAAGTTCTTTTTATTTTAATTATATGTAATAAGTCACCATGGAAATCCCTATTAATGATACCCCTTCCCCAAATTACCTGCTCCATTTATTATTTTCCGAAGAAAAATATTAGTAAATCAGAAATTAAAGAACTAATATATCTGAAACAAAATTTACGTTCTCCCGAGATTTTAATCCTAAAAGTAATAAATGGGACAGTAAAAAGAAAATGCCCGGACCAAATTAATTGTTTAATTTTATCAGAATTATGGTTTTAAAATTTTAATCCCTGACGAGCCATCCTTCTACCCGTACAAACAACTAGAGACTCCAGATATTTTAGATACCTGCCTGTCTGCGAAAAACAGCTTATATAACGCACTCTGAACATTGCACGAGTTAAATTCGGACCATCTTTCAGTGATATTACACTTAACGATCTTTAAATCTTTTCCTCACAAGTATCTACACCAAAAATACATTGATTATCTAAATTCCAATGACAATGTTTTTGTCATCCCTCATACTGTTACTATAAACACAAAAGGAGAAACGGATTACACAAAACTATACACAAGAACCATAAACATTATCATGAAGTATACAACAAACAATAACTACCCCATTCATTGTAATAACTTATTTAAAAAACAGAACTTTTTAATTCAACAAATGATTACACACAAAAATAAACTCCGAAAAAGTGGCTAAAATTCAGACATCCTCGGAACAAAACTTTAGTTAAGATTCCAATAAAATTAGTGAGACCAAAATCCATGTACAAAAGAATGATTTTTTAAAGAATAAAATGTATTAAAATAATTAATACTTGCTATTTGCTCAAAAAATCAGTAATTAACATGAAAATCTGTAATACCCCACTGGAAGGTGATCAGGGACGACTCATTCAAAAAATCGCTAATAATGTAATAATTTTAGATGACTAATGGGAGAGGCTATTGGAAGAGAACAACGAAACACAAACTGACAAAAATGTACTCCAACAATTAATCGACAATATATATGAATTTCATATAATGAATTCAGATACTCCGACTTCATCATGGATCACACCTGTTAAACTGGGAAATCTATAAAAAATACTCCAAATAAAAAGTATCTGGGATCAGATGATATCCTTTATGAAGAGGAAAACATTTGAACAATAAGTCGTTTATCTTTGTTTAATTAAACTAATTAATGCAATCTTGAGATCCCAAAACATGAATGAGGTATGGAAAACCTCCACTCAGTTTAACATTCCAAATGGCAACAAAAGTAAAAGAAACCCCTAGATTTATAGGTCTGATTAATAACACAGTGTTCTGCCAATGAGAAGGTTTTTGAAGTAAACTCGGCAATCTCCAATCTTTCCTTAACTCAACTTTCCGTTTTATATCAGCATACAAATAATTTATTTCAATATAATAATAATAATAATAATAATAATAATAATAATAATAATAATAATAATAATAATAATAATAATAATAATAGCTTTATTTTACCTGGCAGAGTTAAGGCCTTAAGGCCTTGTCTACCACTCAACCAGGTTTAAAAAAAAATACAAACAAAAAATAGTCTTAAATCTAAATTACAATATATATATATATAAATATAAACGATTAGTGTATCAGCCGATGTATTTTTCTGCCTGTAACTTTATTTCCGTCGACCACTAATTCTAGGACATCCGTCAACAGGGAAATTATAATTAGCCAGTGGCCAATCCACTTTCTTTTCCACGTCTTTATGAGTTCACGAATTTTACTCCCTCCACCCACTCTGTCCAGCACATTTTTTTTTATACTTTGTCTGTCAATTTTAAACGTGCCATCCTCGTCCATATCAGCATCTCCAAAAATAACAGTCGCTCTACTTCATTCCTCCTAATGTCCAAGTGTCTGCAACACACAACGCCACACTTCCATACAAAGCATTTCACTAGCCTCTTCTGTAATCCTTTTGCAAAAGGACCGCAGTAATTTCTTTTCTTTTTGTGCGTTCTTATTTTTCCATTACTATCCTCTGTTTAACTTTCTGACCGCAGTATGTATTACTAATGATAGTACAACCGAAGTATTTGAAGCTCTATGTTTGCTAAATGGCCTCATCTTTAATACTCATGTTCATCTTCTTATTTTTACTTCCTATAATCATGACCGTCGTCTTATTTATATTTATCTTCATCCTAAAATCCTCTCACTTGTCGTAAACTCCATCAGCCTGTTCCTCAGTTTCATTGCATTTTCTGCTAGCAATGTAACATCATCAGCAATTATGAAATTAATTTTTCTGCCTCTCATATTTACGCCCCCCCCCCGCATCCCGGAAACTTTCTTCATTAGTTCTTCTAGGTAGATGTTGAAAAGAGTAGGTGAGAGAGGACATTCTAGCCGTACCCCCATTCCAATATATCCTCCCTCTGACATTTCTTCTCCTATCTTCACTTTTATTCGCTGTTCCATATAAAGATTTTCTTATGAGCCTCCTCTCCTTACGGTTAATGAAAATTTTCTTCAAAAGGATCAATAATTTATTCCAATTCACACTGCCAAATTCCATTTTCAGGTCAACAAATATTGCATAAATGTCTCAATATTTTTCTATATATCTTTCTCTTAATGTTCTTATCAATACAATTTGCATCTCTAGTATCCTTTCTTTTCCTGAAGCCAAACTGTTCTTCTTCCAATTCGATTTCCATGGTCGAATGATTCAGCATATCTGAAGATAATCTTTGCAGGTTGTGATATCCGGCACATAGTCCTGAACCCTTTTACAATTCTTCGTATTGTTTTTTATTTTTGGTACTCACGTTAAAACTCTCTCAGTCAATTCCTCGGGCAAATCACCTCCTTTATAAATCTTGTTGCATAATAGCATAATTTCCTTATTTTCTTCACCCGCGCATTTTACCAATTCAGTTCGGTTTCCATCTATCCCTGTTGCTTTCCGATTTTTTTATTTCGTTAATTGCAAGTTAACTTTTCCCTCCAATTGAATATCCTTTTTCATCTTCTGATATCTATTCTTCATTATCTATATCAAAGATGGATGGACGGACGATTTCTTGTCTCATATAGCACTTCTACATGTTTCTCCCACGTAAACATAATTCCATATTGGTCTGTTATTTCTTCGTTATTTTCTTCCTCAATCAGCCGCATAGTTTTCCAGCTCTTCTATAATAAGGCCAAGCATTTAACTTCCTGGTATATTAAATCATATTTCTCATCCTCTCCAGATTCTCTATTTCTTCATATTTCTGTTTTATCCATTTTTACTTTGCCTTGTCATTTTCTGTTAGAAGGAAACCATTAACATTAGATAAAAGACCGCGGGTATAATCCTGGACTTCCAAAATATGTTCTACTACTGTCTGGCACCAGGGACCTATTAACATATTACTGAATAATTTAAATCATTTATACTTAATAAAAATTAATAGTGATTATTTTAATAATAATATAACTATCAAATTTATACACGCGGGAAACCTAACCAAAATAAAAGAATTAGAGCGGGAGTACGAAATGTATCTACGCTAAACGTTCGCAGATACCACAACACAGTAATGATACAGGATAGGTTTTCTCCATCACTAAAGTCCATACTAAAATAACAAGACAGCTTTGTTTTGTAATCCACCTGCAGTGGATACGCCGGTTATTATAACGGCTCCACTGAATCTCCTTCCTACAAGGTCCCATGTGCTTGCTCATATATGCTTATGCATGTTGATGCTTGCTGCTGCTGCTGCTGCTGCTGCTGCTGCTGCTGCTGCTGCTGCTATCACTACTTACTAATAATAATGTACATTATTATTACCGTTATATTTTCCCATTTTCAGATATTGAGAAATGATGAAGTTGAAGTCAAGTAATAAGAGTGAATGTAGAAAAGAAAAAAAAGGTCAGTATCATTGCTTATAATACTACTACTTTTAATAATACTCCTATTAATAATAATAATAATAATAACAATAATAATAACAATAATAACAATAATAATAATAATATAAATGTGAGGGATGGAATTAGGTTAGGCGCTTACAATGCATTTTACATTACCAATACATTTCTACTACAGATACACATAGAAACACCACAGTACTGGTTTGTATTTGCTTTATCTGTAGACAGTGCCGTAATGATCGTGAGATTGAAATATTGCAGTTTGAGTATCCTTCCTGTTCTAATGGAAATTGCGAAAATCACAACTATGGACACTATGTCTTATTTATAAAAATATTAATACATTTAATGTTTGAAAGCTAACGTAAAAAAATATACAAAGTATTGGCTGTTCCATCCCTTATGTCTGGATGTGAAACCTGGATATTAACAAAGGCAGACAATAAACAAATAGAGGCTGCAGAAATGATGATCTTGAGAGCTATAGCAGGATGCCAACGGACCCATAAAAAGAAAAACGAAGATATAATGACAAAACTTAATATATTTTATTTCTTTGAAATAATAAAATATATTAAAATTATTCCCTTTAGCACGTATTACGAATGAATGAACAGCGTATACCAAGAATGATGTATAATTATAAACCAAAAGAGAGAAGATTGTAGGTAAGAGATGAAAAGGACTAATTCGACTTATAATGAGATCGGAAGAGGCCACTGGGATTAATCCTTGTTGCTGATGATGAAAGTTAACGTTAATGTTATCGCAAACCGGAGCTACATATGACGAAAATGATGCGTACATGATTCAAAATTAACTAATGATCATTTGCTGGAGCTAATTTTACTGAATAATAGCTTACTCGTTGCAGACGTTTAATATCAATTGCCAGAGAAATATATTAAATGAATCACGTGTAGGCTACTAAGTAAGTTCACGTTAAAAACATGCTATTGTCGATTTTGTTTTTAATTATATAGGCCTCATTTCTCCGGAAAATTTTACCCCAGTGGAACCCATGTCCACATTTCGTGACGGTTGTAGATAGGGATATTTGGAGAGCTTATGTCAGAGCGGCCATGAATCTACCGGTTCTATAGTGCCAGTACGTTAGTTAGTTAACTATATAATTCCTCCCTACATTTACCCTTGCTACATTTCTCTCCTTCAAAATACTAAAGAGTTTAATTAATGAGTGATCTATTTTTTTACACATACAGACTGATCACATATTCGCTCTCAGTATTTTATTATACATCTGTCCCTCACAGAAGTCGAGCGGTATAAATAACATACCTTGGTGTACATCTATGGTACTTGATATAATAAGAGTCCCCACAGACGAAGAAATTATTTAATGGTATTTCGGTCTGTATGGTAACGGTGTTCATTCAAACAACACAGGATCATCATTAGGAAAATGTATAGCTGCAATAAGTAACAGCACCAATAAGAGGAAAGTAGCTGTAAGTGTGGGAGATCCGATATTATCACCACTTACCACTCTATATTAACTCGATTTTAGTCGTTTTCTTTACTTGACACATTAGAATGTGAGTCCACTACCACCTCAGCATAGGTCTGTCGCTCATGGAGTTTAGTACTACATTTTCAAATACAAGAAAAATGTATGCAAATATCCACTTCAAATAATTTCTCAGTATTATTGTTTACATTATCTTTGTTTTTCAGGGAATAACAATTTAGACAGTTGTCACATTAATGGGAGTTCTACTATACTTGGAGCTCAAGAACGTACAAAAAATTAGATGAATAATTGATCAAAATATTCAAAGAAGAATTTCCATAGTTAAAAATAAGTAAGTAGTGACGCTCTGCTGCTCCTTCTACAACTGAAACTCATATATAATATCAAATGGGTTTCTTTTTTAATCCATGTATTTCTGTCTGGCTTAAAGTGGGCTAGGGAAATAATCCTAGAATCGCGACACTATCGTCCAGTCTAAAATATATTTTGTTTCTAATCGGAAGTGAACTGAAAAAAAATTATAATATAAATGTGAGGGGAGGTGACATAAATAATTCAAATAGTTCCGACAACAAAATAGATGAAGTTACTATACATAATGATCCATTTCTAGGAATTGCAGGAAAACAAAAATAAATTGATGAAAAGAATTATGATGTTCCAAAAACATATGCACAAGCAAATAATGCAAACACTGTCTCACCCAAACTTCATATCACCAAAAAATTTGACACTTTATCAATTGACATGCATCTGTCAGATGGAAATATAATTGTAAATCAAATACTCAGTTCACTACTCAACCAAAGACTCCAAAACAACGCATACACCTAAAACATTTCCTATAAAAATAATACAAATAATTTATTTCATTGGGTAAACAAAAATGCCAAGAAATATTTGAATTAGGATATCTTGGTTATTTACTTAAAATCGGGTATCAAAATAAATACTTATATCTTAGATGATTTTAATAAAATATCGGAAAAAATTAAATGAATACTAAGTTCTATAATTTACATATCCAACGTACTATGAAATACAAAGTGAAATAGTACCGAAAGATTTCCACCGGACGCAATAGATGGAGATCTAATTATTCAATTAATATCAAAGGGATATCATATGTCAATTAAAATCAAATTAATACAAATGTATTTGATCAAACTGGAAATAACAAACAGCATCCGTTACCTATATGGATATTAGCAATAAACAAGATAAGAAGTAATACGGAATTCCTGTACCTTAAACACATATATAATATTGGTCTCTGATTAGAAGAATATAGGGGGTGAGGTGACATTCCCTAATGTTAATATTGCTACAAATTTGGTCACAAATCAACTTGATATATGGGGCATCCAATCTCTATGAGAAGTGTCGTAAATACCAAAACAAGATAGGCATCTCACAGATCGTAAATTCAGGTAACAGTGGGGAGGGAACATTTTGCAAATGCCAAACTTGTCCCAATCTTTCCAAATTTATATCCAACCTTCAAACCCCAAAGAAAAAACAAATTCCAATAACCAACATAAACAATAAGATTGAAATTTGAATTGTGGAAGCAATTAGGAATAGAATAGATGACAATGCAAATATAAATTAAAAACAGAATAATGGAAATAATTTTAAAAAGATATTCTAGATATTGTAATGAAATTTAAAGAATTAAATATTAAATAAGATAGCGTCGGTATTCAAACAAAATATTTTTAAAGTTTAGACAGCATCAGATACTTTTTCTAAAATGGGGATTTTTAGGGAGACAGTCTTCTCTATTAAAATGGAGATAATTACAGATGGAAATTCACTACCAATCTTAATATATTACACGTTAATGCAAATGGAATAGAAAGGAAAATTAACTATATAAAACGCTAATTAACGAAATTGATTTAGTACATTTTACTAATGCCGCCAATTATCAGATTATAAAAGTTTAAAAATTAAAAACTACAAAATATATACATAATAAATCGAACATCCTTATAGAGGTGTGGCCATAGAGACAAAATAAATATTCAAACTCCTTAAAGTTTTCTTTTTTCATTTTAATTATATGCAATAATTCATCATGGGAATCCCTATTAATGATAGCCCAAATTAACCGGCTCCACCTATTATTCTCCGAACAAAAATGTTAATAAATCGGAAATTAAAGAACAAATAAATTTGAAACAAGATGTTATATTCTCCGGAAATGTTATTGCTAAAAGTAATTACGGAACTGTAAAAAGAAAATGCCCGAGCCTAATTAATTGTTGAATTATATAAGGATTATAGTTTTAAAATTTTGCCCCTGACGAGCCAACCTTTTATCCGTCCAATCACTAGAGATTCCCGATATTTTAGATAGCTGCCTGTGTGAGTAAAATAGCTTATATAACGTACTGTGATCCTTGCATGAGATCGTCTGTCAGTGTTATTACACTTAACGATCTCTAATCCTTTTCCTGACTACAATCTAGACGAAAAATACATTGATTGTCTAAATTGCAGTGAAATTTTTTGTCATTCGTCACACTGTTACTATAAACACAAAGGAGAAATATATTACACAAAACTAGGCACCATGAAAATACTATAAAAGAATATACAACAAACGTAACCATCCCATTCATTGTAAAAACTTAATTAAAAAACAACACTTTTTAATTAAAAAATTGAATAAACACAAAAATAAACTCCGAAAAAGTGACAAAAATTCAGACATCCGAGGAACAAAACTTTAGTTAAGTTTCTAATACAATTAGTGAGAAATATCCATATACACAAAAATGAAATTTTGGAAAGAGTATTAAATGTTTTCTAATAAATGTTACTTGCTATTTCCTTAACAAATCAATAAATAACAAGAAAATATGCACTACCCACTGGACGGTTATCAAGGAACACTCATTCACGATCTCTGATAAAGTAATACTTTTAGCTAACTAATTGGACAGGCTATTCGAAGAGAACAACGAAATACAAAGTGATAAAAATGTACTTCAGCAAATAAATGAAAATATGGAACAATTTTATATTACGAATACAGATACTCCGTGTTCATCCTGGATCACACCTGTTAAACTGGGAAATCTAATTAAAAATACTAAAAATAAAAAGTCTCTGGGATCTGACGATATCCCTTATGACGAGCAAAACATTTGAATAAAAAGTCGCATATATTTTTTTCAACTAAATTGCGATCTTGAGATCCCAGTACATGCATGACGCCTGGAAACCCTGCAGTCTGTTTATCATTCCAAAATGTAACAAAAGTAAAAGAAACCCCTAGAATTATAGACCAATAAGTCTAGTTAATAACAGTGTTCTGCCAAAGAGAAGGTGTTTGGAGTAAACTCGGTAATCTCCAAACTTTCCTTAACTCAACTTTCCTTTTTGTATCAGCATACAAACCATTTATTTCAATATAGTGTATCAGCCGATGTATGTTTCTGCCCGTAACTTTATATCCGTCGACCACTCTTTCTAGGACATCCGTCAACACGGAAATTCTAATTAGCCAGTGGCCAATCCAATTTCTTTTCCACGTCTTTACGAGTTCAAGAATTTTACTCCCTCCACCCACTCTGTCCAGCACATTTTTATTTTATGCTTAGTCTGTCAATTTCAAACGTGCCATCCTCGTCCATATCCGCAAAAATTGCAGTCGCTTTACTTCATTCCGTCTTAATGTCCAAGTGTCTGCAACACACAACGCCACACTTCCACACAAAGCATTTCACTAGCCTCTTCTCTAATCCTTTTGCAAAAGGACCGCAGTAATTGCTTTTCTTCTTGTGAGTTCTTATTTTGCCATTACTATACTCTGCTTTACTTTCTGACCGCAGTATGTATTACTAATGATAGTACAACCGAAGTATTTGAAGTTCTATGTTTGCTAAATGGTTTCATCTTTAATACTCATGTTCATCTTTCTATTTTTCCTTCCAATAATCATGACCTTCGTCTTATTTATATTTATCATCATCCCATAATCCTCGCACTTGTCATTTAGCTCCATCAGCCTGTACCTCAGTTTCATTGTATTTTCTGCTAGCAATGTAACATCATCAGCAATAATGAAATTAATTTTTCTTCCTCTCATATTTACGCCCCCCTCCCCGCAATCCAGAAGGTTTCTTCATTAGGTCTTCCAGGTAGATTTTGAAAGGAGTAGGTGAAAGAGGACATCTTAGCCGTACCCCCATTCCTATATATCCTCCCTCTGACATTTCTTCTCCTATCTTCACTGTTTCATATAAATATTTCTCATTAGCCTCCTCCCCTTCCGGTTGCAAATTTTCTTCAAGATCATCATGAGTTTATTCCAATTCACCCTGTCAAAAAGCCTTTTCCAGGTCAACAAATACTCCATAAATTTATTTATATTTGTCTATATATCTTTCTCTTAATGTTCTTATCAAACCAACTGCATCTCTCGTATCCCTTCCTTTCCTGAAACCAAACTGTTTTACTTCCGTTTCGCTTTCTATAGTCTAATGTAAACGTCGATTCAGTATTTCTCAAGATAACATTTGCAGATTGAGATATCCAGCTCATAGTCCTGAACTCTACGTTTCTTCGCATTGTTTTTCTTAGGTACTTATATTAACATTTACTCAGTCAATTTTTCGGGCCATTCACCTTCTTTATATGTCTTGTAGCATAAAAGCGTAATTTCCTTAGTTTCTTCACTCAAGCATTTAAATAATTCAATGCGAATTCTATCTACCCCTGTTGCTTTCTCATTTTGTATTCCCTTAATTGCTAGTTAACTTTCCCTCCAGATTTTAAAATCCCTTTTCATCTTCTGATATCCATTCTTCATTTTTTATACCAAGATAAGCGGGCGGACGATTTCTTGTCCCATATACCTCTTTACATTTTTCTCCTATGTATTCAAAGTTCCCTATTTGTCTGTTATTTGTTCATTATTTTCGTAATCAATCGGCCACATTGTTTTCCAGCTCTTCTTTAAAGAGTCCAAGCACTAAATTTCCTGGTACATTAAATCATATTTCCCTTTCCTCTCCAGATTCATTATTTCTTCACGTTTCTGATTGAACCATTTTGCCTATGCCTTGTCAATTCGATTTAGAAGGAAACCATTAGGAATGAAAATTTGATCGTGGGTCTAATCCTGGACCTCCAAAAATTGTTTGATAGTGTCAGGCACCAGGCACTTATTAATGTATTACTAAATTATGGAAATTCTTCATACTTTTTAAAAATTATTAATGATTACTTAAATAATAGTTCTTTCCAATTTATACACGCGGGAAATCTGAGCAAGATTAAGAATTAGAGCGGGAGTACGAAATGGATATACGCTAAAAATTCACAGATTTGTTTTCTCCATCACTAATGTCCATACTGACATAAGAAGACAGCTTTGTTTTGTAATCCACCTGCAGTGGTTACGCCGGTTATTATAACGGCTTCACTGAATCTCCTTCCTACAAGCTCCCATGTGCTTGCTCTTATATGCTTACGCATGTTGATGCTTGCTGCTGCTGCTATCACTACTTACTAATAATAATGTACATTATTATTACCGTTATATTTTCCCATTTTCAGATATTGAGAAATAAAAAAATTGAAGTAACAAGAGGGAAGGTAGAAAAGTAGAAAAGGTCAGTATTATTGCTGATAATAATACTATTGTTACTACTACTACAATTACTAATAATAATATCAGTAACAATAATAATAATAACATAGTAATATAATAAATAAATAATAGTTAATTTCGCCTCGCGAGGTAAAACAAACGATAAAATATAAGACAAGTAACGAGAACTCGAAGACAGAAGAAAGAAGAAAAAATAGATGATATTACTATTAAATAATAGTAATAAACATAATATAAATGCGAGGGATGAAATCAGGTCAGGGGCTTACAATGCATTTTACATCACCAGTGCATTTCTTCTATAGGATACACATTATGAAAGACACACCACAGTACTGGTTTGTATTTGCCTTTATCTGTAGACAGTGTCGTAATGTTCATGAGATTGAAATATTCCAGTTTGAGTATCCTTCTCTGTTATATTGGAAATTGCGAAACTCACAACTAAAGAGACGAACTATGTTCTCTTTATAAAATATTAATATATTAAAGTTTGAAAAGACCGTTAATGTTATCGCAAATGTGAGCTAAAAATGGCGAAAATGATGCGTACATGATTCACAATTAACTTATGATCATTTGGTAGAATTAATTTTATTGGATAATAGGTTGCCTGATTGCAGACCTTTAATTTGAATTGAAAGAACAATACATAAAATGAATTACATATAGTCTAATAAATTATTGAATGATATTTCGGCCTGTATGCGAACGGTGATCATTCAAACATCACAGGCTCAATATTAGGAAAATGTATACCTTCAATATGTACCACAACCAATAAGAGGAAAGTAGCTATATGGGTGGGAGATCCGGTATTACCACCACTTACCACTGTGTATTATCTCGATTGTAGTCATTATTTTTGTTTGACACATGTGAATGTGAGACCACTACCACCCCAGCATAGCGCCTACTAGGTCTGTCGCTCATGGAGTTTAGTACTATAATTTAAAATAAAAAAACATGGTTTCAAATAATTTCTCAATGATATTGTTTACATTATCTTTGTTTTTCAGAGAATAACAATTTAGAGAGTTGTCACATTAATGGCAGTTCAAATATACTTGGATATCAAGAAGGTACAAAAAATTATATGAATCATTGATCAAAATATTCAAAGAAGAATTTCCATCGTTAAAAATAAGTAAGTAGTGACGCTCTGCTGCTCCTTCTACAACAAACTCATATATAATATCAAATGAGTTTATTTTTCAATCCATGTATTTCTGTCTCGCTTAAAGAGGGTTAGGGAAATAATCCTAGATTCGCGACACTCTCGTCCAGTCAAAAATATTTTTTGTGTCTAATCGGAAGCGAATTGAAAAAGAAAATTATAATATATAATGAGACGGGAGGTGACATAAATAGTTCAAATAGTTCCGACAACAAAATGGCTGAAGAAGTTACTACACATAATGATGTTAAATCTTGGAATATTACAAGAAAACAAAAATAAATACAATTAATTCAAAGGGTTATGATGTTCCAAAAAAAGTATACAAAAGCAAATAATGCAAACATTTTCTGTCCCAAACTCCATATCACTAAACAATTATACACTTTATCAATTGACATGCATCCGTCAGATGGAAATCAAATACTCAGTTCACTACTCAAAAAAATAAGACAAAAACAACGCATACACCTAAATCATTCCCTATAAAAAAACAAGTAATTGCTTTTATTTGGTAAAAAAATCAAGAAATATTTGAAATATGATATCTTAGTTATTTACTTAAAATCGGGTGTCAAAAAAATACCTATATCATAGATAATTTTAATAAAATATAGGGACAAAATTAAAGAATATTAAATTGAATAATTTACATATCCAACGTAAGATGTTATACAAAGAAAAATAGTACCGAAAGGACTCCCACAGGACGCTAGAGAAGATATAATTATTCAATTCATGTCAAAGGGATATAATGTGTAAAATATAATAAAAAATAATACAAATTGTAATTGATTAAACAGGAAATAGCAAACAGCATCCGGTACCTATATGGATATTAACAATAAACAAGAAATAAAAATATTATGGATTTCTGAATCTTAAACATATCAGGAATGTTAGTGTCAGGATAGGGGGGGTGGCGTTCGCTAACGTTATTATTGCCAGAAATTTGATCTCAAAGCAACTTGATATATGGTGCACCCAAACTGTATGAGAAGTGTCGCTAATAACAAAACGAGAGAAGCATCTCTCAGATCAAAAATAGTGGTAACACTGGGGGGAGAACATTTTACAAATGCCAAACTTTGTCCATATCTTTCCAAATTTATAACGAACCTTTAAACCCCAAAGACAAAAAAAAATTCAATAACTAACATATACAATAGCACAGAAATTTCAATTCTAGAAGCAATTTGGAATAGAAAAGATGATAATAGCTGTAGGAATGAAAAACATAATACTGCAAATAATGTAAGAAAAATGTTCCAGATATTGTAAAAAAATTATTAAAAATTTAAATATTTGATAGATAGTGTCGGGATTCAAACAAACGATTTCCAAAGTTAAGACAGCCAACGATACTTTTACTTAAATAGCTTTTTTATGGAGATTGTCTTCTCTATTTAAATGGATTTAATTACAGATGGAAAATCACTAGGAATCTTCACATATTACACGTTAATGCTAATGGAATAAAAAGGTAAATTTAAGTTATATTGTGCTAATTGACGAAACTGACTTAGATATAATTTGTTAATGACGGCGAATTATCGGATTATAAAAGATTAAAAATTAACAACTACAAAATATATAGAAAGTAAAACAGCATTATAAAGGTGTGGCTATAGTGACAAAAGAAAATATTCCAACTACGCAAAGTTTTTTTTTCATTGTTAGTATATGGAATAAGTCATCATTGAAATCCCTATTAATGATACCCCCTCCCCAAATTATATTCTCCAACTATTATTCTCCGAACAGAAATCAGAAATTAAAGAACTGATAAATTTGAAACTAAATGTTATATTCACCGGAGATTTTATTGCTAAAAGTACTAAATGAAATTGTGAAAAGAAAATGCCCGGGCCAAGTTAATTGTTGAATTATATGAGAATCATGGTTTTAAAATTTTAACCCCCGACGAGCCAAAATTTTACCCGTACAATCAACTAAAGTCTCCCGACATTTTAGATAGCTACCCGTGTGCGAAAAAGAGCTTATATAACGAACTCTGACTTTTGCATGAGCTGAATTCGGATCATCTTTCAGTGTTATTACTCTTAACGATCTCTAAGCTTTTTTTTCTGACAACTATCTAGACGAAAAATACATTGATTGTTTAAATTTCAATAAAATGTGTTTTGTCATCTCTCACACTGTTACTGTATACACAATGGGAGAAATAGACTACAAAAACTATACACAGACACCATAAAAATACTATAAAAGAATATACAACAATTAATAACAATCCCATTCATTGTAATAACTAAATTTAAAAATAAAACGTTTTAATTAGACAAATGATTAAACACAAAATTATTCTCCGAAAAGTGGCAAAATTCAGACATGGCGGAAAAAGACTTTGGTTAAGATTCTAATAAAATTAATAAGATCAATGATCCTGATACACAAGTACGTTTTTTAAAAAGAAATGTATTAAAATAAATAATACTTGTTATTTCATTAATAAACCAATAAATAACAACAAAATCTGTAGTACCCTACCAGAAGGTGATCAAGGACGACTCATTCATAAACTCGCTGATAATGTAATAATGTTAGTTAACTAATGGGAGTGGCTATTCGAAAAGAAGAACAAAATACAAACTGATAAAATGTACTTCAACAATTAAATGACAACATAGAACAATTTCATATTACGAACACAGATACTCAGAGTTCATCATGGATCACAATTGTTAAACTGGTAAATCTAATTAAAATACTCCAAATAAAACGTCTCTGGGATCAGACGACATCCCTTAAGAAGAGCAAAACATTTGAATAAATTGTCGTTTACATTTTTTTACAAAACTATTTAATGCAATCTTCAGATGCTAGTACATGCATGAGGTCTGGAAACCCTCCAGTCTGTATATCATTCCAAAAGGTAACAAAAGTAAAAGAAACCCCAACAAATATCGACCTATAAGTCTGATTATATACATAGTGTCCTGCCCAAGAGCAGTTCCCTCACTGTAAACTCAGCATATCTCCAATATTTCCATAACACAACTTTCCTACTTGTATCAGCATTCAAACCAATTATTCCAATGTAGTATATCAACCGAAGTGTTTTTCTGACTCTAACTTGATTTCCGTTGAACACTCCTTCTAGGACATCCGGCAACAGGCAAATTCTTTTTAGCCAGTGGACATTCCAATTTATTTTCCTATTCTTTATGAATTCCAGAATTGTTCTTCCTCCACCTACTCTGTCTAGCACAATTATAATTTTGTCTGTCCATTTTAAACGTGCCATTCAACTCCATACCCTCATCTCGAATGCTTCCAGTCGCTTTTCCTCATTCCGTCTTAATATCCAAGTCTCTACACTACGAAATGCTACACTTACACACAAAACTCTTCACTGCCCTGTTCCGTAACCCTTTTGCCAAAGGTCTGCAGAAATTGCTCTTCGTCATCTAAAATGCTTATTTTGCCGTTGCTATCCTCTGTTTTACTTCTTGACCGCACTACGTATTACTACTGATATTTCAACTGAAGTATTTGAAGATCTACGCTTGCTAAATGGCCTCATCTTTATTCCTCATATTCATCTTCCTTTTTTCCCCCCTTCCTACAATCATGACTTTCATCTTATTTATATTTATCTTCATCCCATAATCCTCGCACTTGTCATCTAGCTCCATCAGGATATTCTTCAGTGACATTGCATTTTCTCATAGCGCCATATCATCAGCAATTCTTATGACATTAATTATTCTTCCTCCCATATTTACGGCTCCCCGCATTCTGGAAGCTTTCTTCATTAGGTCTGCAAGTTAGATGTTGAAAAGAGTAGGTGATAGAGGACATCCTAGCCGTACCCCCTTCCAATATATCTTCCCTTTGACATTTCTCCTCCTATCATCACTATTAATTGCTGCTTCGTATAAAGATTACTTATGAGCCTCCTCTCTTTCCGGTTAATGCAAATTTTCATCAAAAGCATCATGAGTTTATTCCAAATCACTCTGTCAAAGGCATTTTCCAGGTCTACAAATACGGCATAAATGTCTTTATATTCTTCTATATTTTTTTCTCTAAATGTTCTTATCAATCCAATTGAATCTCTCGTATCCCTTCCTTTTCTAAAGCCAAATTGTTCTTCTTCCGATTCCTTTCCACGGTCGAATGTAAAGGTCGATTCACTATTTGTCAAGATAATCTTTACAGATTCTAATATCCCAGTCGTAGTCCTCATCTGTTTACATTCCTTCACATTGTTTTACTTCGGTACTTTTATTAAACTGCCTCAGTCAATTCTTCGGACCATTCAGCTTCTTTATATACCTTGATGCAAATAAGTATTATTTCCTTACTTTCTTTACCCAGGCATTTAACCAATTCAATGCTGATTCCATCTACTCCTGTTAGTTTTCCATTTTTTATTTAATTAATTGCTAGTTAACTTTTCCTCCAGATTTGAATATCCTTTTTCCTCTTCTGATACCTCTACTTAATATCCTATATCCAAGATAGACGGACGTTTCCTTGCCTCATAAAGCTCTTCCATATTTTTCTCCCACGTATTCATAATTCCCTATTTTTCTGTTATGTCTTCATTAATTTCGTCCTCAAACAGTCACGTAGTTTTCCAGCTCTTCTTTAAAAGTCCACGCTTTAAACTTTATGCTACATTAAATCCATTTTCCTCTCCTCTCCAGATTCCCTAATTCTTCACATCTCTATTTAAAAAATTCTTCCTTTGCCTTGTCAGTTTCTATTAGAAGGAAACTATTAACAATGAAAACACGACCGTGGGTATATTCCTGGACCTCCAAAAAAATGTATATACTGTCTGGCACCAGGGAGTTATTAACATGTTATCAAATTATGGAAATGCTATATACGTAATAAAAATTATTAATGATGACTTAAATAACAGATCTTTCCAATTTGTACACGCGGGAATCCTAACCAAGATAAAATAATTACAGCGGGAGTACGAAATGGATCGGCGCTAAAATTTCACAGATACAACAACACGGTAATAATACTGGAAATATTTTCTCCATCACTAAAGTCCATACTGACATAACAAGACAGCTTTGTTTTGTAATCCACCTGCAGTGGTTACGCCGGTTATTATAACGGCTCCACTGAAACTCCTTCCTACAAACTTCCATGTGTTTGCTCATATATGCTTATGCATGTTAATGCTTGCTGCTGCTGCTATCACTACTTACTAATAATAATGTACATTATTATTACCGTTATATTTTCCCATTTTCAGATATTAAGAAAAGAGGAAATTGAAGTCAAGTAATAAGAGTGAAGTTAGAAAAGGAGAAGAGGTTAGTATTAATGCTGATAATACTACTACTGTTACTACTATTACTAATAATAATAATAATAATAATAATAATAATATAATATCAGTAGGTAAAAATAACATAGTAATATAATTATTAATATGTCATTTCGCTTTGCGAGGTTAAACAAACGAAAAATATAAAACGAATATGGCGAACTAGAAGACTGAAGATGGAGGAAAAAAACATATTGTGTTATTACTTTTAAATAACAGTAATAATAATAATATAAATGTGAGGGATGAAATTAGGTCAGGGGCTTACAATGCATTTACATCACCAGTACATTTCTTCTACGGGATATATATTTTGAAAGACAAACCACAATACTGATTTTGAATGTGCCTTTATCTGCAGAAGTGCCGCAATGTTCATGAGATTGAAATATTGCAGTTTCAGTATCGTTTCCTGTTCTAATGGAAATTGCGAAAATCACAACTATAGAGACGAACTATGTTTTCTTTATAATATTTAACGTTTAAATGCTAACGTTAATGTTATCGCAAATCTGAGCTGAAAGTGGCAAACATTATGCGTACATGATTCATAATTAATTTATGATCATTGGAAGAGCTAATTTTATTGAATAATAGCTTATCTGATGACAGACATTTAATCTGAATTGACAGAGAAATAAATTTAATGAATTACATACAGGCTGTGACACGTCGTAGCGTAGTGGTTAAGGCACTGCGCTACAAGCCGTAAGATCGAGGGTTCAAGTCCCGGTGGGGTCACGAACTTTAAACTGGCCCAAACCTTCTGGAGGCACTATTGCCCTGGAGTCGACTCAGCTTCTAACGGATATGAGTACCAGACTCTTGTTCTGAGGGTAATGGCGGCCGTCATGTAGGGCTGACAACCCGGCTGACATCAAGTGCCGATTTTCCAAAAAAAATGGGATCATTATCCTCCTACAACCACAGCGGCCACCTGAGGCCTGTTGTGGGATTACTTTACTTTTACTTACCTATATGCAACTAAGTGTGTTCAAGTTTAAATCATGCTATTGTCAATGGAATAGGGACGTGGAAACTTTTAGAAAAACCAGAGGCAAACGTCCAGTTGGTAAACCAAGGAGGAAGTGGAAGAATAACATTAACCATGGTTTGAGATATGTCGATTATACAGGGGATGATTGGAAAACATTAGCTCAGTATAGGGATATAGGGAGAGCTAATGTTTGTGCGGCCATGAACTTAGAGATTCCATAGTGCCTGTGAGTACGTAACTTCATAAGAAATATTTGTGCCCATTAAAAATTCCATGATGATCTGGTATGTGTATTTGTGTTTTCCAAATCCCCTGAAACTAAACTAAATCAGCAGATGCATAGTTATTGTTAATTCCCCCTTGCTGGAAAAATATTGACGACGACCACACAAAGAAAATATTCAGAAGATAATATCTAATAGCATCTATGTTGATAGAGAAAATTTGAAATTGCAGCGTTAGAAATGGTGGAAGAGAGATCAATGAGTAGAAGGAAATCTTTATCCGTAGAAAAGGCGACTCTCATTCGGAAGGAAAATAAACGAACTAATACGTTCAATCAGTGTTATGCCATAATTAAACTCATTAAAAGCTAAACTAATTAGTGTCGCAATTATAATCTAGTGGATAAAAAAACAATTTTGCACAGAAACCTCGTTTTACAAGCTTGACATTCTCTTATGTGTCCTAAATCCAGATAGGTGACCCTGGTTTTTATTTCCTTTCCTAATGAACATATACTACGATTTTTACGCCCTGAGAACTCCACAGACCCCGGTAAGGTTTGATCCTCGCCAAGGGTATGATAACCACTAGTTCAGCAAAATCGACTACAGCACCTAAGAAGGAGAAGAAGAATAAAAATCTCTAATCATATGCATATTACATTCACAATGGCATACTCCGAAATTGTAACACAATGGCACTCTCTTAAAAATAAAACACTCGTCACGAATATTTAAACATTCGACATGGGACCCTGTTCCCTACATTCAATAAATAGATTTATTAAAATGAGATAAATTTCATAAAATGATTGTAAACATGCTTTTTGTTGCTAAACAGTAACAATAATATTGACGTAATAACTGTATCGTAACGAAGCAACGTCACTAAATTTGAAAATATAAATTATTTTTACAAATTAAATTTTAAGAAATATTATTTTTTTACAGATTGAATTCAGAAGTGTTTCATCTATCAATAAGTACCGTGAAAATTATATATAGTCAGGTAATTATTGATTACATTTTCAATATCATAGTTATCTTTAAATTAAGGGTTCTAGAAAAAAATTCAGGAAAGTCACTTTTTCATCACTAAAAAATTGTATTTTAATTGAGGCGATTAGAAAAAAGGTGTGTAAATTATTTTTTTCTCTTGAAAAAATTATTGTTTAAAGGCGTTAGCGCCTTTCTTGAGTTATCTGGGGGAAAACGTGCATTGCCCGAAATTATCATTTTGAAATACCTACGATTTTTTATACAACTGCAACTTTAAAATTGTTTTTTCTCACTACTGCAAAGCTTGCATTTTCTGCTTCTAACCGCTTCAATTATTCAACCTACCTTCATTTTTTTAATATATGCCAAACTATGAAGGCAAACAATCCCATGATTAAACTGTTTATTTTAAACTTTTGTACTCCTAAGCTATAGTACATTACATTGATAAACTAATGAAACCTCACCCTGTATTTCGACAAAAAAGTGACTTATCTGGCTCCAGTCATGTATCCTTAAACACGTATTAATATACACTGAGCAACAAAAAATAAACTTGTTTTTTTTGTCTCAGAAATAAGAATATGTGTTCTAATAGCATTTTTTCTCCTGAATTCAAATATGGTATCGGGTTTTCTCCATCATGAAAGGTTTCCGAGAGACAGGAATTTATAATTTCAAATAGCTTAATATTTTCTACATTTGTAACTACACAATATTCGAACATTCGGACTCGCCAAGAAAGTAAATTATTGTATTGTCATTGGTCCTTTACAAGTATACAAAGTTTGAAGACATTCCAATGATTTTAAGTGGGTGAAAAGCGCGTTGAAAATTCCGTTACATAGACACAGGTCAAGCTAATATAAAGCGTGTAAAATGACGATTTTCTGCTATATTTCGCCTGAGGAGCATCCCCCTTGATGGTCCAACAACAATCGGCCAGTATATTAGGATTCCATTTGCCTTGATATCTCTTTTCCATAGTTGAAACCATTTGAGTTAGCTCATTTGGTTTTATTTTACAATGGATAAATGGACGAAAAAACATTTATTAAAAATTAATTATTAAAATCCATTAATTGAAATTGAAATAAAAAAAGAATTCATATTTGAAAACACGATAAAAAACTGCATTAAGTTCAACCATTAGTACTCATGAGACAAAAATCATGTTGTCCAGTGTATATCACGCGACACAATTTACATGCATTGAAAGCTATCTTATTGAAAATCATAAATTTAATTTTAAAATTAAAAATATTACGCTATATTTTTAGAGCTAATGGATAACATTTTCTTTCATTCTGTTTTAAAATCAAACATCCTCGTTCTATAAAATAAAACTTGATAGCGTGAGAGGCTTGCAAGGCAATTGAACTGTTATTTGGTTGACCACTTGTACCATTTTAAAGAGTTAGACGATATACTAAACATAATATAAGTGATATGTGGTCAGGCGATTTTGGGCAGACACCGATCGCTTAATGTCCGTTATTCCATGAGAAAATTCCTTCTCCATAGGGTCTCCAAGTATCGTAGACCTGTGCCAAGACATAATACGTTAGGTCGTTCGATTTTTCGCTTTCTGTAATAATTATTATGTGGAAATTTCCGCCTAAATGATTTTCTTCCGCTTATTGCTTACTTTGTTTGTAAACTCCAGATTGTTTTCTTGTTTAGAACATCGATTTATTTATTTTCGGCTCATGTTTAGAATGACTTACCCTTCATTTTTCGGTTTATTCTTGTGATTTATAAATCTTCTTCTGTATTTAATAACATTTTTAAATATTTTAAAATATTTAAAACAATGTTTATAACATTATTTTAGAATTTTAAGTATTTTTTCAAATACACATATTGTGATGGTGACTTACTATTTTCTCCAGAGTGTACATTACATAGTTGGAACCAGTGGGTAATCGATGGTTGCGATTATTAAAGGAGTGAATTAACCACACTGCGATAACTATATAATATAAACGACAAAGCGCAAAGTAACTATATAACCAACAATAAACCCACGGCTCTGTCGATAACACAGCATCTCCGTCGATAATAACTTATTTAAGTCCAAATTTAATAAACGTAAAACCAAAAACAAAAAACGTGTTTCATGGAATCCACCCTAGGTTAGACTAATTGAATTAGAATAAGTGTGAGTTAGTTGATTAGCGTTTAGGTTCGTGTGGTTTTAAATGTGTCTAAATACATAAAACGAAAAAAAAAAAAAAAAAAAAAAAAGGTTTAATGGGATTCACCCTAGGTTAGAGTAATTGAATTAGGTTATATTAAAGTGTGAGTTAGTTTTAGCTTTTTAGGTTCGTTACATTTTAAATGTAACCCTCTTCATAAATCTATGACAAGGAGCGATAACCTACTAGGGAACGATAATAATCTGTATGTGGTTCGATGGTGGGTTATCGCTGGCTCTATAAACTCTAGCGCATGCACACTCTTGTTCTATAGGACTTCGAAAATATATCAGGTAAATTAAAGTGGAAAATCTTCTTTATTTTCTTTTAATAATTCTTCAAATTTTGCAATTAATGTATGACATTCATTTGTTTTTAGACTACAGTATTATATATTATTCAAATTAAATCAAAATAACAAAAAACAGCAGTAGAATAAAAACTCAATAGATATGAATTAAACTGGCAAGACCATGTAAAAAATACGTCAGCAGGATATTTCTTCTGCAGGATACACATTTTGACTTTTGAGACACGCCACAGTACCGGTTTTTATTTACCTTTATCTGTAGTCAGTGCGCCAGTGTCGTGAGAGGGCAATTGAGCTTCGAGTAACCTGTCCCTGTTCTAATGGAACTGATGGTATCAGATCTATAGAGACAGCGTGTATTTTTCTTTATAAAAATGTTAATATACTTAACGCGTAACAGCTAAGGTCAATAATGTCGAAAATCGGAGCTACAAAGGACCAAAAAATGCGTAGATGATTCCTATTTTTATCAGATTTCAGGTTGTTCTACGTGCCGTAAGTCCGCTAAAATTGGGGACGCCTGTGAGATTTTTAAGTTCTCCCTTAATATTAACCTTCACTTCTAATCGTCAATGTTGCTGCATAACGAACTCGATCTTACTTCTGTTAATATGTTCCTATATGACGAGTTTAGTTGAGAAAAAATCTTGAGTTTGCTCTAGTTTCCCTTTTGAAAATTTGATTCCACCACTTCTCTATCCTCATGTAATCAATTTCGTTTCATTAAATTTTATCTGGACTTTTGTTGGTGCGACAAGCCTGCAGTTCAAACAAACTGCTATGAATGGACTCTATAGCCATGGTATAAGGTCCCTACGAACTGCCAGGTAGGTTAGATTGGATAATGACCACTACGTGAATCGCATATTCTCCAATTTCACTCGAGAGAACTTCGTTTATAGAAAGGTAAATTTCTCCTACGAAATAACCCTCTTGAGTATGGCACATAGATGGTCCCCAATATGATGATTTTATGTGTATTTGGTTGCGAAATTCGGATGTAATAACCGTTTCATGTTGGTGGTGGATTTTCTCGGATAGTGCAGGAGTTCTAGTACGTATTCACGGGAGCCTATCTCCAAATTTAGGACAACTAAATAGTTCATTTCGGTCGGAAAAGTTTTTCTGAAATAATACTTGTGTTCATAAAGGCACGAGTAACTATCGGGTACACCATGCTCTTCTGGTTCAAAGATGAATTTGGGAAAGGTGTGACATCCATCCGTTGTATTCCCCTCCGATATCACATGATATAAATCCGATGAACATGTGTAGGCGACATTGAAGATAACTTTACACACCGAATGACCATGATCATACCGTAGTCCAAATGATAAATTATATGAAGGATGATGGAAGGGCAATAGTGAGCGATAGTGGAATGAAATTCGGTAAAGGGGAAAAAACCGAAGAAACCCGGTGTGACCGAGCAACAGTATCCTTTCAGAACAGACAGAATTCCAACAGTATATCCCGTTTTACCATTCATCCGCGCTAGGCACGCGTCCGGATTCCTCTACATAAAAAGCTCAAAAGTATAATTAATGACGAAGGACACTTTTTTTGACATGTAAGGATTGATCACATATTAGTTCTTACTGTTCTCTAATAATTTTGTCCCAACCAAAGTGGACCGATTTAAAAATTCATCTATGGTCCTTGAGCTCATATGAGTCCCCATGGACTATGAAATTAAGTAATGGAGATTTGATCTGCATAGAATTGGTGATAATATAAACATCATAGGCTTATCATGAGGAATATGGGTAGTTACAATAAGTACCAGCAGCAGGAAGAAGAAAAGAACAACAATGGGAGGGCCTATATATTCATCACATACCACTCCAATGGTGACTAGGTTATAATCATTCTCTATGCTAGACACATGTGAATGTGAGGCCGAAACCACATTACCATAGTGCCTACTAGGTCTGTCGCTCCATGGAATTTACTGTATTTTCTAATACACTCAAAGAATGCAATATCCACGTCAAATAATTAATGTTTACATTACGTACATATATTTTTCAGGATATAAAAATTAAGACAATGCTCTCAATAATGGAAGTTCAAGTATACTTGGAGACGAAGGAGGTACAAGAAAAACGATGAATAATTGATCAAAATATTGAAACAAGAATTTCCATCATTAAATACAAGTAAGTAGTGACGCTCTGCTGCCCCTTCTACTTCTGAAACTCATATATAATATCAAATGAGTTTCTGTTTTAATCCAAATATCTCTGCCTAGCTCACAGTGAGGTAGGATAATAAACCTAGAATCGCGACACTTTCGTCCAGCCTAAAATATATTTTGTTTTTAATGAGAAGGGAACTGAAATTCAAAATGATAATATCAAAGATGACAGAGGGTGACATAAATAGATCAAATAGTTCCGACAATGAAGTTGATGTATCAGCTACTATACATAATGATACTACTTGTAGCAATATTGGTGGAAAACAAAAATAAAAACAACTGATGGAGAGGGTTCGGAACTCCCAAAAAATTATCCAAGAGCAAGTAATGCTAACATTGTCTGTCCCACACTTCATATCACTATCATTTGATACTATCAATTGAAGTGAATCTGTCAGATGGAATTAAAGTTTGTAAATGCAATATTTAATCCACTAGTCAACCAACAAATCCAAAAACAACTCATACATCTAAAGCAAGCCCTATAAAATATTACAAATAATATAATTCTTTGCGTAAACAAAAAATGCCAGAAATATTTGACAAAAGTAGCTTTGTTTTGTAATTTACGTGCAGTGGCCACGCCGGTTATTACAACGGCTCCACTGAATCTCCTTCCTATAAGCTCCCATGTGCTCGCTCATATATGCTTATGCACGTTGATGCTTGCTGCTGCTACTATCACTACTTACTAATAATAATGTACATTATTATTACCGTTATATTTTCCCATTTTCAGATATTGAGAAATTAAGAAATTGAAGTCAAGTAATGAGAGTGAAGATAGGAAATAAGGAAAGGTCAGTGCTATTGCATATAATATCAATACTGTTACTATTTCTACTATTTATAATAATAATAATAATAATATGAGTAATAATAATAATAACATAATAATATAATTAATAATAGTTCATTTTGCTTTGAGAGGTTAAACAAATGACAAAATATAAGACAAATAAGGAGAAGTAAAAGACAGAAGAAGAGAGATGGAACAGACGATGTTATTCCCATTAAATAATAATAATAATAATAATAATAATAATAATAATAATAATAATAATAATAATATCATAAATGTGAGGAATGAAATTATTTCCGGGGCTTACAATACATTTAACATCAACAGTACATTTCTTCTACAGGATACACATTTGAAAGACACACCACAGTACTGGTTTGCATTTGCCTCTATCTGTAGACAGTGCAGTAATGTTCGTGAGAATGAAATATTGCAGTTTGAGTATCCCCCCCCCCTGTTCTAATGGAAATTGCGAAAATGACAACTATACAGACGAACTATGTTTTCTTTATACAAGTTATAACATATTTAACGTTTAAATCTAACGTTAATTTTATCCAAATCTGACATAAAAATGGCTAAAATTATGCGTACATGATTCAAAATTATTTTATCATCGTTTGGTAGAGCTAATTGTATTGAATAATAGATTACCTGATTGCAGACATTTATTTTGAATTGTGAGATAAATAAATTAAATGAATTACATATAGTCTACTAAGTGAGTTCAAGTTTTATCGTGTAACTTTCAATTTTGTTTTTAATTATATAATTACTTAATAAAAGTTTACCCCAGTGGAACACATGATCGCATTTCTCGATGGTCGAGGATAGGGATATATGGAGAGCTTATGTCCGAACGTCCACGAATCTACCGGTTCGACAGTACCAGGAAAGTAGGTAGTTATTATATAATTCTTCCCTGTATATTTATCCTTTCTACAGTCCACTCCTTAAAAATACTTAAGAGTTTAATTAATGAGTGATTAATTATTTTTACAACTACTGACTGATAACATATTTGTTCATAGTATTTTATTATATTTCCGTCCCTCACGGAAGTCGAGCGCTTCAAATAATCATAACTTGGTGTACATCTATGGTACTTGAGATCATAAGAGTTCCCACGGACGAAGAAATTCTTTAATGATATTTCAGTCTGTATGGGAACGGTGTTCATTCAACACCATAGGCTAATTATTAGGAAACTGTATAGCTGCAATACGTAACAGCACCAATAAGAGGAAAGTAGCTATATGGGTGGGAGATCCGGTATTATCACCTCTTACCACTCTATATTAACTCTATTGTAGTCGTTTTCTTTGTTTGACACATGTGAATGTGACCACTGCCACCTCCGCATAGTGCCTAATATTAGGTCTGTCGCTTCAAATACAAGGAAAATGTATGCAATAACCACGTCAATTAATTTCTAGATTTTATTATTTACATTGTTTTTGTTTTTCAGGATATAACAATTTAGAGAGTTTCACATTAATGGGAGTTAAAATATACTTGGAGCTCAAGAAGGTACAAGAAATTAGATGAATCATTGATCAAAATACTCAAAGAAGAATTTCCATTGTTAAAAATAAGTAAGTAGTGACGCTCTGCTGCTCCTTCTACAACTGAAACTCATATATAATATGAAATGAGTTTCTTTTTTAATCCATGTATTTCCGCCTCGCACAAAGTGGGATAGGGAAATAATCCTAGAACCGCGACACTATCGTCCAGTCTAGAATATATTTTGTTTGTAATGGGAACCGAAAAACAAAATTATAATATAAAATGTGACGTAAGGTGACAAATATTTCAAGTAGTTCCGAAAAAAAAATGGATGAAATAGTTACTATACATAATGATACAATTCTAGGAATATTGCAAGAAAACAAAATATATACACTTGATGCAAAGGGCTATGAAGTTCCAAAAATATATGCAAAAAGCAAATAAAGCAAACATTGTCTGCCCCAAACCTCATATCATAAAAAATGCACACTGTATCAATTGACATGCATCTGTCAGATGGAAATATATTTGTGAATCAAATACTCAGTTCACTACTCAACCAAAGAATCCAAAACAACACATACACCTAAACTTTTCCCTATAAAAATAATACAAATAATTGATTTAATTGGGTAAACAAAAAATGCCAAGAAATATTTGAAATAAGATATCTTAGTTATTCACTTATAACCGGGTGGCAAAATAAATACCTGTATCTTACATTATTATAATGAAAAATGGGAAGAAATTAAATGAATACTAAATTCAATATATATCAAACGTACGATGATTACAAAGTGAAATTGTAGAGGAAGGTCTCCCACTGGACACAAGAGAAGAAGAGATAATTTTAAAACTGATATCGAAGGGATATTATGTTTCAAATGTAAGACAAGTTAATACAAATGTAATTGATCAAACCGGAAATATTAAGCAGCATCCGTTACCTATACAGATATTAAAAAATAAACTAAAATGTATTACGAATCTCATGAACCTTAAACATATGTGGAACGTTGGTGTCAGGATAGAAGGATATAAGGGGGGAGGTGGCATTCCCTAAGGTTATTATTGCCAGAAATGTGGTCACAAAGCAACTTGATATATGGGACACCCAATCTGTATGAGAAATAAGGCAAATGACAAAAAAAGCATCTCTCAGATCACAAATAGAGGTAACAGTGGGCAGAGAACATTTTGCAAATGCCAAAATTGTCCCAATCTTTCTAAATTAATATCGAACCTTTAAACCCCAAAAACAAAACAAATTCCAATAACTGACATAAACAATAAGATAGAAATTTCAATTGTGGAAGCAATTTTTAATGGAGCAGATGATAATAGAAATAGAAATGAAAAACAGAATACTGGAAATAATATAAGAAATATATTCTAGATATTGTAAAACAATTTAAAGATTTAAATATTTGAAAGTTAGTGTTGGTATCAAACAAACTGTTTTTAAAGTTAAGGGAGCCTCGGATACTTTTACTAAAATACGGATTTTTATGGAGACTGTCTTCTATTTAAATGGATTTAATTACAGATGGAAAATTACTAGGAATCTTAACATATTACACGTTAATGCTAATGGAATAGTAAGTCAAATTATCTGTGTAAATATGCTACTGAACGAAATTGAATTAGATATAATGTATTAATGACGCCGAATTATCAGATTATTTAACTTTAAAAATTAAAAACTACAAAATATATAGAAAATAAATCATACAGACTTATAGAGGTGTGGCCATTGTTACAAAAGGAACTATTCCAACTCCCAAAGTTTTTTTCTTTCATTTTGATTACATGGAATAAGTCATCATGGAAATATCTATTAACGACACCCCCTAACAAATTATGGGCTCCGTCTATTTTTCTCCGAATAAAAATATTAACAAATCAGAAATTAAGAAACTAATACATTTGAAACAAAATTGTATATTTTAATGCTAAACGTACTAAATGGAACTGTAAAAATAAAATGCGCGGGGCTAATTAAATGTTCAATTACATGGGAACGATGGTTTTAAAATTTCAACCCCTGAGGAACCAACATTTTACCCGTACAATCAAGTAGAGACACCCTATATTTCAGATAGCTGTCTGTGTGCGAAAAGCAGCTTATATAACGTACTATGATGTTAGCATGATTAAATAAATTCGGATCAATCTTAGCTTCTTTCAGTTTATTATTACACTTAAACGATTTCTAAATATATTTACTGATAACAATCTAGAACGAAAAAATCATTAATTGTTTAATTTGCAATTCAAATATTTTTGTCATACCTCACACTGTTACTATAAACACAAAAAGAGAAATTTTCCGTAGATTAGAAAAACCTATGCACAGGCACCATGAAAATATTATAAAATAATATACTACAAATAATAACAATCCCATTCATTTTAATGGGTAACTTAATTAAAAAACAAAACTTTTTAATTCAACAAATGTTTAAACACAAAAATAAAATTTAAAAAAAGTGGAAAAAATTCAGAAATTCGCGGAACAAAACTTCAGTTAAGCTTTTAATAAAATTAGGGAGACCAAAGATCCATATGCACAAGAATTATTTTTTTGAAAAATAACTAAATATATTCAAATAAATAATACTTGCTATTTCCTTAATAATCCAATAAGTAACAAGAAAATCTGTAATACCGTATGGGAAGGTGATTAAGGACGACACTCATTCATAAACTCACTGTTAAAATAATACTTTTAGTTAACCAATGGGACAGGCTATTCGAAGAGAACAACGAAATACAAACTGATAAAAACATATTTCCACACTTAAATGACAATATATAATAATTTCATATTACGAATACAGAGACTCCGTTTTCATCGTCGATCACAATTGTTAAACTAGTATATTTAATTAAAAATACTCCAAATAAAAAGTCTCTGGGATCAGACGATATCCCTTATGAAGAACAAAAGATTTGAATAGAAAGTCGTTTATCTTTTTTAACTAAACTAATGAACCGAAAGTGTGATTTTCGGTTCACTACTGTAGTGTCGTAATCCTCCCTGGACAGTAAGATTCGTGAACTATGCCAATATCCTTTCTCTATGCATCTACCCCCACTCTCCCTCTTTACCTCTCCTGGTGCGCTGTTTCTACGGCGCATCTCCCCTTCTACCTCGGAACGCTCAAATACGTTATGCACAGCGAGAACGTTATCATTCATTCATTCATTCGATCGGAACTTTAAGTGGACAAGGTCGTCTGGAGCCGCGAGCGGCGGAGTTTAAGTTGATCCTGAAGACCGGGGAAAGCCGCCCTGGCTTGGACTTTAGCATGAATGTGGTGTGAGGTATGATGTGGTTTTTTGTCATGTAAAAGCATTATTATTTATTTACTTTTGTTGAATGATCAAATGTTTATCTTTGTTATGTTTTTACTTCAGACTTCTTGTTTGACATTAAATATCACTTTTATACTTATCCAATTTAATGTTCAAGTGATTTATGTGCATGTGGCTGTTTGATATTCCTGTACGGAAACTCACTTATTTAGGAGATCATTCTAGCTCCCTTTATTTTTCTGTCTAGCTTTCCTGATTAATAATTATAGTGAAAACATTCATTTTAAGTTACTCTGGTGTTTTGAGAACTATTATTGATTTATGCTTAAGTGCTTAGGAAAGAAAGATGAATCAATCTTTGCCTCCTATGGGCCCGGGGCAAAAAAGCTTTGTGATTTATAACCTTGGATGTAATAAAATCTACGCTAGTAGAAGCAACGGAAACAAAAGACGATCCACTCAGCACCTAAAGGTAGCAGGCAGCGAGGTTGCAACCCGCACAAATGGTTGCGGCAGAGCGTGGTTTATCAATAGTAGTTATACAACCCGCACAAATGGTAGCTGAGACGTTGGTTGCAACCGGCACACTAATTAATGCAATCTTGAGATCCCGGTACATGCATGTGGTCTGTAAACCCTCCAGTCTGTTTATCATTACAAAAGGTAACAAATGTCTAAGAAACCAAAATATTACAGACCCATAAGTCTGATTATATACATAGAGTTCTGCCCAAGAGCAGGTCACTCACTGTAAACTCAGCAATATCCAAATTTTCCTTAACTCAACTTTCTTTTCTTTAACAATATAAAATCATTTATTTCAATATACTACGTATATCTACCAGTGTCTTTTTCTCCCTGTAACTTTACTTCCGTTGACCACTCTTCCTAGGACATCCATCAAATGGCAAATTCTTATTAGCCAGAGACCAATCCAATTTCTTTCCCTCTTCTTTATGAGTTCCAGAATTTTACTTCCTCCACCCACTCTGTATAGCATATTTTAATTTTTTTTATTTTGTCTGTCCATTTTAAACGTGCTATTCTTCCCCATATCCACATCTGAAAAGCTTCCAGTTGCTTTTCTGCATTCGGTCCTAATCTACAAGTCTCTGCACCACACAATGCTATACTTCCACACAAATCACTTCACTACCCTCTACCGTAATCCTTTTGACAAAGGTCTGCAGAAATTGCATTTCTTCTTATAAAATGCCTATTTAGCAATTGATATCCTCTGCATTTCCTTTTGACCGCATTACTATTGATAGTAAAACCGAAGTATTTGAAGCTTACGTTTGCAAAATAGCCTCATCTTAAATCCTCTTGTTCATCTTTTTTTTTTCCTTCCTAATTTGATGACCTTCATCTTATTTACATTTATCTCCATCCCATAATCCTCGCACTTGTCATCTAGGTCCATCAGCATGTTCTTCAGTGTCATTGCATTTTCTGCTACTAATGCCACATCATCAACATTTTTTATTAAATTAATTCTTCTTCCTCCAATATTTACGGCTCCCCGCATTCCGGAAGCTTTCTTCATTAGGTCTTCCAGGTAGACGTTGAAATAGTAGGTGACAGAGGACATCCAATATAACTTCCCTCTGACATTTCTTCTCCTATCTTCACTTTTATGCACAGCTTCATATAAAGATTACTTATGAGCCTCCTCTCCTTCCGGTTAATGATAATTTTCTTCAAAAGTATCATGAGTTTATTCTAATTTACTCTGTCAAAGGTCATTTAAAGGTCAACAATTACTGCATAATCTTATTTATCTTTTTCTATATATCTTTCTCTTAATGTTCCTATCAATCCCATTGCATCTCTCGTATCCTATCCTTTCCCAAAGCCAAACTCTTCTTCTTCCGATCCGCTTCCCATGGTCGATTCAGCATTTCTCAAGATAAACTTTGTAGGTTGTTATATCCAGCTCATTGTCCTGAACTCTTTACATTTCTTCGCATTGTTTTCTTCGGTACTTATATCATCACTGTCTCTTGTCAATTCGTCGGGCCATTCACCTTCTTTATGTATTATTTTACATAAAAATATAATTTCCTTCATTTCTTCACCCAAACATTTAACCAATTCAATGCGGATTCCATCTACCCCCTTTTTATTCCCTTAATTGCTAGTTAAATTTTTCCTCCAGATTTGAAAATCCTTTTTCATCTTCTGATACCTATTCTTCGTTATATATATATAACAAGTTAGACGGATGATTTCCTGTGTCATATTGCACTTCTGCATTTTTATCCCACGTATTAATAATCCCCTATTTGTCTGTAATTTCTTATTTATTTTCGAGCTCTCTTAGACAGATAATTTTCCAGCGCTTATTTAAATAATCCAAGCATTTAACTTCCTGGTACATTAATTCATATTTCCCGTTCCTCTTCAGATTCTCTATTGCTTCACATTTCTGTTTATTCCATTCTTCCTTTGTCTTGTCAGTTTCTGTTAAAAGGAAACTATAAACAATGAAACACCTCCAAAAATTGTTTTGATACTATCTGGCACCGGCGACGTTTTAACATATTACTAAATTACTTATGTCCTTTATGCATAATAACATTTTAATGACTACTTAAACAATAGATTTTTCTAATTTATACACGCGGCAAATGTAACTAAGATAAAAGAATTCGAGCTGGAGTACGAATTGGATCTACGCTAAAAATTCATAGATACCTAAACAAGATAATGATATTGGAAATTTTTGTCCATCACTAAAGTCCATACTAACATAAAAACAAAGCTTTCTTTTGTAATCCACGTGAAGTGGCCATGCTGGGTATTATGACGGCTCCACTGAATCTCCTTCCTACAAGCTTGCTCATATATGCTTACGCATGTTGATGCTTGCCGCTGCTGCTATCACTACTTACTAATAATAATGTACATTATTATTACCGTTACGTTTTTCCAATTCCAGTTATTGACAAAAGAAGAAATTGAAGTCACGTAATAAGTGTGAAGGTAGAAAAGAAGAAAAGGAAAAAAAGAAAAAAAGGTCAGTATTATTGCTTATAATGCCAATACTGTTACTACTACTACTACTACTACTACTACTACTACTACTAATAATAATAATAATAATAATATCAGTAATAATAACAAGATACTATGACTGATGATAATTCATTTCGCTTTGCGAGTTTAAGCAAACGATAAATTATAATATATATATATATATATATATATACTGTATATATGGAGAACTAGAATACAGAATAAGGAAGAAAATGCAGAAGTTATTACTATAAAATAATAATAATAATAATAATAATAATAATAACTTAAATGTGAGGGTTGAAATTAGGTCAGGAGCTTAACATGAATTTTACAATACCAGTACATTTCTTTTACAGGATACACATTTTGAAAGACACACCATAGTACTGGTTTGCATTTGCCTTTATCTGTAGACAGTGTCGTAATGTTCGTGAGATTGAAATAATGCAGTTTCAGTATCTTTCCCTGTTATAAAGGAAACTGCAAAAAATCATAACTATAGAGACGAACTGTTTCTTTATAAAAATATTAACATATTTAACGTTTAAAAGCCAACGTTTGTGTAATCGGATATCTGCGCTACAAATTGCGAATATTTTGCGTATATGAATCAAAATAAACTCATGACTATTTGGTAGAGCTAATTTTATTGAATAATAGTACACCTCATTTCAGATACATAATATTAACTGACAGATATATAAATTAAATGAACTACATATAGTCTACTACGTGTGTTCAGGTTTAATTCATGTTATTGTCAATTTTGTTTTAATGTAATCCCTACTGAAATTTTTACCCCAATGGAACCAATGTCCGCATTTCTTTCCGGTTGTGGATAGGGATATATGGGAAGCTTATGTCCGAGCGGCCAAGTTTAAATCGATTCCATAGTGCCAGTAAGTTACTTAGTTAGTTAGTTATATAATTACTCCTTTATTTATCCTTGCTACTCTCCTCTCCTTCAAAATACTTAAGAGTTGAACTAATGAGTGATTATTCTTTTACACACACAGACTGATCACATACTTGTTCTTAGTATTTTATTATACATTTTTCCCTCACCGAAGTCGAGCGGTTTATATTATCATACCCGTGTGTACATCTATGTTACTTGAAATCGTAAGAGTACCCACGGACGAAAAAAAAAATGTAATGGTATTTCGGTCTGTATAGGAGGGGTGTTCATTCAAACATGACAGGCTCATCATTAGCAAAATGTATAGCTGCAATAAGTACCTGCACCAAGAAGAGTAAAGTAGCTATATGTGTGGGAGATCCAAAATTATCACAACTTACCACTCTATATTAATTCTATTATAGTCGTTTTCTTAGTTTGACACATGTGAATGAGAGACCAATACCACCTCAGCATAGAGCCAACTAGGTCTGTCGCTCATGGAGTTTAGTACTACAATTTCAAATATAAGAAAAATGTATCCACGTCAAGTAATTTGTCAATAATATTGTTTACATTATCTTTGTTTTTCAGAGAATAACAACTTAGACATTAGTGGGAGTTCAAGATGGTACAAGAAATTAGGTGAATCCTTGATCAGAATATTAAAAGAAGAATTTCCATCATTAAAAAAGTAAGTAGTGACGCTCTGCTGCTCCTTCTACAACTGAAACTCATATATAATATCAATGAGTTTCTTTTTTAATCCATGATTCTCCCTTAAAGTGGGCTAGGGAAATACTCCTAGAATCACAACATTATCGTCAAGTCACAAGTATATTTTGTTTTTAATCGGAAGCGAACTGAAAAAACAAGATTATAATATAAAATGTGACGGGAAGTTCGACAACAAAGCGGATGAAGATGTTTATAGACATAATGATACTAATTTTAGGAATATTGCAGGAAAGCAAAAATGAATACAATTGATGGGGAAGGATATGAAGTTGCAAAAAAATATGCAAAAGCAAATAATGCAAACATTATCTACCCCAAACTTCATATCTCCAAAAAATTGACACTTTATCAATTGTCATCCTGATGTCAGATGGAAATAAAATTGTAAATCAAATACTCAGTTCACTACTCAACCAAAGAATCCCAACACAACGCATACACCTAAATCATTCCCTATAAAAATAATACAAATAATTGATTTCATTGAGTAAACAAAAAATGCTAAGAAATATTTGAAACAAAATATCTCAGTTATTTACGTAAAATCGGGTGTCAATATAAATAGCCATATCTTAGATGATTTTAATAGAATATAGGGAAAAATTGTAATGAATACTAAATTCAGTATTTTACATATCCAACGTACGATGATATATACAAAGTAAAATAGTAGTGAAAGGTCTCCCACCAGACGCAAGAGAAGAATATATAATTATTCAATTAATATCAAAGCGATGTAATGTGTCAAATGTAAGACAAATTAATACTAATATAATTGATCTAACCGGAAATAGCAAACAGCATCCGTTACCTATATGGATATTAACAATAAACAAGATAAAAATATTACGGATTTTTTGAACCTTAAACATATCAGGAATGTTGGTGTCAGGATAGAAGAATATAGGGGCAGAGGTGGCATTCCCTAACGTTATTATTGCCGGAAATTAGGTCACAAAGCAACTTGATATATGGGGCACCCAACCTGTATGAGAAGTGTCGCAAATAACAAAACAAGAGAAGCATCTCTCAGATCATAAATAGAGGTAACAGTAGGGAGAGAACATTTTGCAAATGACAAATTTCCCCAACCTTTCCAAATTTATATCGAAACTTTAAACCCCAAAGACAAAACAAATTGCAATAAGTGACATAAACAAAAAGATAGAATTTTCAATTGTAAAAGCAAGGTGGAATCGAACATATGATAATAGAAATAGAAATGAAAAATAGAATACTGGAAATAATATAAGAAAGGTATTGTAGATATTGTAAAAAAATAAGGATTTAAATATTTGACAGATAGTGTCGGGATTCAACCAAACGATTTTTCAAGTTGAGCCAGCCTCGGATACTTATACTAAAATACGGATTTTTATGGACATTGTATTCTCTATTTAAATTAATTTAATCACAGATGGAAAAACGCTAGGAATCTTAACTTATTACAAGTTAATGCCAATGGCAAATTAACTGTATAAAATGTAATTTAACGAAATTGATTTAGATATAATTTATTAATGACGCCGAATTATCAGATTATAAAAGTTTAAAACTAGAAAATATATATAAAGGATATCAAACAGCCTTATATAGGAGTGGCCATTGTGACAAACGTAAATATTCCACCTCCCCAAAGTATTTTTTTTTCTTTTTTAATTATATGGAATAAGTCATCATGAGAATCCCTATTAATGATAACCCCCCCCCAAAGTATAGGCTACATCTTTGTCTTTTTCTACCTGTATCTTTATTTCCCTTGACCACTCTTCCTAGGACATCCATCAAATGGCAAATTCTTATTAGCCAGTGATCAATCCAATTTATTTTCCTCTTCTTTATGAGTTCCAGAAATCTACTTGCTCTACCCACTCTGTATAGCATTTTTTTATATTTTCTTTATTTTGTCTGTCCATTTTAAACATGCTATCCTTCCACATATCCACATCTCAAAAGCTTCCAGTCGCATATCCTCATTCCATCCTAATCTCCACGTTTCTGCACCACACAATGTTATATTTCCACACTAAGCACTTCACTACCCTCTTACGTAATAATTTTGCCAAAGGCCGCAGAAATTTCTTTTGCTCTTATAAAATGCATATTTTGCAATTGCGATCTTCTGTTTTACTTATCCCCATGTTCATCTTTTTTTCTCCTTCCTATATTCATGGCCTTCGTCTTATTTATATTAATCTTCATCCTATAATCCTCGAACATGTCATTTAGCTCCATCAGAATGTTCCTCAGTGTCATTGCATTTTTCTGAAATCAATGACACATTATCCCAATTTTTATGAAATTAATTATTCTCCCTCCCATTTTTACGGCTCCCCACGTTCCTGAAGCTTCCTTCATATGGTCTTCCAAGTAGATGTTGAAACGAGTAGGTGACAGAAGATATCAGAGCCGTGTCTCCAATCCAATTTGCCTTCCCTCTGACATTTCTTCTCGTATCTTCACTTTTAATCAATGCTTCATATAAAGATTACTTATGAGCCTCCTCCCCTTCCTGTTAATGCAAGTTTTCTTCAAAAGCGTCATGAGTGTATTCCAACTTACTCTGAAAAAGCTTTTTCCAGGTCAACGAATACTGCATAGATTCCTTTATATTTTTCTATATATATATTTCTCTTAATATTCTTAAGTATCCAATTGCATTTCCTTTCCTAAAGCCAAACTCTTCTACTTCCGATCCGCTTTCCATGTTCGAACGTAAACGTCGATTCAGTATTTCTCAATTTAATCTTTGCAGCTTGGGATATCCAGTTCATAGACCTGATATATTCACATTCTTCTCTTTGTTTTTTTTTCGGTATTTATATTAACACTGTCTCAGTTAATTCTTCGGGCCATTCACCTTCTTTATTTTTCTTGTTGCATAATAGCATAATTTCCTTACTTTCTTCACCGAAGCATTTAACCAATTCAACGCGGATTCTATCTACTATTGTAGCTCTCCCATTTCTCCTCTTAATATTCCAGTTACATTTTTCCTCAAATGTGAAAATACATTTTCATCTTCTGATACCTACTCTTCATTAACTATATCCATGATAGACGGACGATCTCCTGTCTCATATAGCTCAACATTTTTCTCCCATGTATTAATAATCCCCTACTTGTCTTTTTCTTAATTATTTTCCTACTCAATCAGTCACATAATTTTCCAGCTCTTCTTTAAATAATTGAAGCATTTAACTTCCTGTTACATTAAATCATATTTTCCTTTCCTCTGCAGATTCTCTACTTCTTCACATTTCTGTTTCATTCATTCTTCCATTTTCTTGTCAGTTTCCCTTAGAAGGAAACTATTAATATTAAAAACAGGACAATGGGTATATTCATGTACCTCCAATACATTTTTTTATACTGTCTGGCACCGGGGACTTATTAACGAATTTACTAAATTATTTATATATTTTCTACTTAATAAAATGATTAATGAATACTTAAATAATAGATATTTCCAATTTACACACGCGAAAAACCTAACCAAGATAAAAGAAGTAGAACGGTAGTACGAAATGGGTCTGCGATAAAAATTCACAGATACCACAACACAATAATAATGCTGGAAATGTTTTCTCCATCACTAAAGTCCATACTGACATAACAACACAGCTTTATTTTGTAATCCACGTGCAGTGGTTACGCCGGTTATTATAACGGCTCCACTGAATCTCCATGCTACAAGCTCCCATGTGCTTGCTCATATATGCTTATGCATGTTGATGCTTGCTGCTGCTGCTATCACTACTTACTAATAATAATGTACATTATTATTACCGTCATATTTTCCCATTTTCAGATATTGAGAAAAGAAGGATTTGAAGTCAAGTAATGGTAGAGAAGGTAGAAACGAAGAAAAGGTCAGTATTATTGCTTATAATACTATTTCTGTTACTATTACTACTAATAATAATAATAAGAATGATAATAATAATAATAACATAGTTATATAATTAATAATAGTTCGTTTCACTTTGCGAGATTAAAAAAAAACGTTAAAATAAAAGAAACATAAGGAGAACTAGAAGACAAAAGAAGGAAGAAATAACAGATGACGGTGTTACTATTAAATAATAATAATATCATAAATGTGAGGGATGAAATTAGGTCAGGGGCTTAATATGAATTTCACATCACCAGTACATTTATTCTACAGGATACACATTTTGAAAGGCACACCATACTACTGATTTGTGTTTGCTTTTATCTGTAGACAGTGCCGTAATGTTCGTGAGATTGAAATATTGCAGTTTTGAGTAACCTTCTCTGTTCTAATGGAAATTGTCAAGATCACAATATAGAGACGAACTGTTTTCTTTATAAAAATATTAATATATTTAACGTTTAAAGGCTATGGTTAATGTTATCTCAAATCTAAGCTAATACGTGGTGAAACGTATCAGTAAATGATTCAAAATTAACTTATGATAATTTAGTAGAGTTAATTTTAATGAATAATAGGTCACATGATTGTAGATATTTGATTTGAGTTGACAGAGAAATAAATTAAACAAATCACATACAGTCTAGTAAGTGTGTTCAAGTTTAAGTCATGATATTGTCAATTTTGTTTTTAATTATATAATTCCTCCGGAAAATGTATGCAATATCCATGTCAAATATTTTATCAATATTATTGTTTACATTATCTTTGTTTTTCAGAAAATAACAAGTTAGACATTTCTCACATTAATGGCAGTTCAAGTATACTTGGAGCTCAAGAACATACAAGATATTAGATGAATCATTGATCAGAATATTCAAAGAAGAATTTCCATCGTTAAAAATAAAAGTAAGTAGTGACGCTCTGCTGCTCCTTCTACAACTGAAACTCACATATAATATCAAATGAGTTTCTTTTTTTAACCCATTTATTTCTGCCTCGCTTAAACTGGGCTAGGGAAATAATCCATGAATCGCAACACTATCGTCCAGTCTAAAATATATTTTGTTTCTAATTGGAAGCGAACTAAAAAACAAAATTATAATACAAAATATGAAAGGATGTAACATAAATAGTTCAAATAGTCCCGACAACGAAATTGATGAAGTTACGATACATAATCATAGAAATTCTAGGAATATTGCAGGAAAACCAAAATAATTGCAATTGATGCAAAGGGTTAAGAAGTTCCAAAAAACCTGCAAAAGCTAATAATGCAAACATTGTCTGCCCCAAACTTCATATCACTAAGAATTTGACACTTTATCAATTGACATCCAGATGTCAGATGGAAATATAATTGTAAATCAAATACTCAGTTCACTACTCAACCAGAGAATCCAACACAACGCATACACCTAAATCATTCCCTATAAAATAATACAAATAATTTGTTTCATTGGGCAAACAAATATTTGAAATAACATATCTCACTTATTTACTTAAAATCGGGTGTCGATATAAATATTATTGCCAGAGGTTTGGTTACAAAGCAACTTGATATTTGGGGAACCCAATCTGTATGAGAAGTGTCGCAAGTAACAAAACAAGAGAAGCATCTGTCTGATCTCAAATAGAGGTAACGGTGGGGAGAGAACATTTTGCAAATGCCAAACGTATCCCAATATTTCCAAATTTATATCGAACCTTTAAATCTCACAGACTAAACAAATTCCAATAACTGACATAAACAATAAGATAGAATTTTCAAATATTCAAAAATATAGAGTTCTAAATATTCGAAAGATAGTGTCGGGATTCAACCAAACGATTTTTAAAGTCAATACAGCCTCGGATACTTTCACTAAAGTACGGATTTTTATGAAGACTGTCTTCTCTATTTAAATGGATATAATTACAGATGGAAAATTACTAGGAACCTTAATTTTTTACACGTTAATGCTAATGTAAAAGAATAGCAAATTAACTGTATAAAATTCTAATTAACGAAATTGATTTAGATATAATTTATTAATGACGCCGAAATATCAGATTATAAAAGTTTAAAATTAAAAAGTACAGAATATATAGCAAGTAAATCAAACAGGTTATCGAGGTGTGACCATAGTGACAAAAGAAAATATTCCAATTCCCTAAAGTTTTTTTTTTCATTTTAATTACATGTCATAAGTCACCATGGATATCCCTATTAATGATACTCCCTCCCCAAATTATCTGCTACATCTATTATTCTTCGAAAAAATATTAATAAACGAGAAATTAAAAAACTAATAAATTTGAAACATAATTTTATCTTCTAATTAGATTTATATGCTAAAAGTACTAAATGTAACTGTAAAAAGAAAATGCTAGTGCTAGGGCCCAATTAATTGCTGTATTATATGAAAATTATGGTTTTAAAGTTTTAACCCCTGACGAGCCAAATATTTAACCCGTACAAACAACTAGAGACTCCCGATATATTAGATAGCTGCCTGTGTGCGAGAAACAGCTTATATAAGGTACTCTGATCTTTGCACGAGTTAAATTCGATTCATCCTTCAGTGTTAATACACTTAACGATCTCTAAACCTTTTACTGACAACTATCTAGATGAAAAATAAATTGAGTGTTTAAATTTCAATGAAATTCTTTTTTCATCCCTCACACTGTTACTATAAACAAAAAATGAGAAATAAATAAGAGAAAACTATTCACTGACACCATTAAAAATAATATACACGAATATAGAACAAATAATAACAATCCCATTCAATGTAATAACTTAATTAAAAAACCTATATAATTCAACAAATGCTTAAACACAAAAATAAACTCAGAAAAAGTGTAACTAGTTCACACATCTGCGGAACGAAATTTTATTTAAGTTTCTAATCAAATTAGTGACACCAAATATCCATACATACGAGATTGAAATTTTTAAAAAAGAATTGAATGCATTCAAATAAATTATACTTGCTATTTCCTTAATAAACCAATAAATAACAAGGCAATCTGCAATACCTCACTGGAAGGTGATCAAGGACGATTCATTCATATCTCGCCGATTATGTAATACTTTTTGCTAAATTATGGGAGAGGCTATTCCAAGGAACAACGAAATACAAACTGATAAAATGTATTTCCACAATTAAATGACAATATAGAACAATTTCAAGTTAGGAATACAAATATTCCGAGTTCATCATGGATCACAATTGTTAAACTGGTAAATTTAATTAAAATACTGGAAATAACAAGTCCCTGGAATCAGACGATATCCCTTATGAAGAGCAAAACATTTGAATAAAAAGTCGCTTAAATTATTTGTAACTAAACTAATAAATGCAATCTTGAGATGCCAGTACATGCATGAAGTCTGGAAATCCTCCAGTCTGTTTATCATTCCAAAAGGTAACAAAAGTAAAAGAAACCCCTAAAATTATAGACCTATAAGTCAGATTATATACATAGTGTCCTGCCCAAGAGCAGGTCTGTCACTGTAAACTCAGCAATATCCAATCTTTCCTTAAGTAAACTTTCCATTTTCATCAACGTACAAATTATTTATTTCAATACACTATATTTACCGATGTCGTTTTCTGTCTGTATCTTTATTTCCCTTAACCACTCTTCCTAGGGCATCCATCAAACGGCAAATTCTTATTAGTCAGTGGCCAATCCAGTTTCTTTTCCTCTTCTTTATCAGTTCCAGAATTGTACTCCCTCCACCCACTCTGTACAGCAATTTTTTTTTATTTTGTCTCACCATTATAAACGTGCCATCGTTCCCCATATCCACATCTCTAAAACTTCCAGTCGCTTTACCTCATTCCGTCCTAATCTCCAAGTCTCTGCGCCACACAATGCTATACTTCCACACAAAGCATTTGAAACCCTCTTCCGTAATCCTTTCGACAAAGGTCCGCATAAATTGCTTTTCTTTTTATAAAATGTTAATTTGCAATTGTTATCCTCTGCTTTACTTATTGACCGCAATACGTATTACCCATTGGTAGTACAACTGAAATATTTGAAGCTCGACGTTTGCTAAAAGGCCTCATCTGAAATCCTCATGTTCGTCTTCCTTTTCTTTTCCCCTTCCTATAATCATGACTTTCGTTTTTTTATATTTATCTTCATCCCATAATCCTCGCACTTGTCATTTAGCCCATCAGCATGTACCTTATTGTCATTTCATTTTCTGATAGCGATGACTCATCATCAAATATTTTTATAAAATTAATTGCTCTTCCTCCAATATTTACGGCTCCCCACATTCCGGAACTTCATTCATTAAGTCTTACAGGTAGATATTGAAAAGACTAGGTGACAGAGGACATCCTAGCCGTACCTCCATTCCAATATGTCTTCCCTCTTACATTTCGTCTCCTATCTTCACTTTTATTCACTGCTTCATATAAAGATTACTTATGAGCCTCCTCTCCTTCTGGTCAATGCAAATTGTCTTCAAAAGCATCATGAATATATTCCAATTCACTCCGTCAAAACCTTTTCCTGGTCAACAAATACTGCATACATTTCTTTTTTCTTTTTCTATATACATTTCTCTTAATATTCTTATCAATCCAATTGCATCTCACTTATCCTTTCCTTTCCTAAAGATAAACTCTTCTTCTTCCGGTCAGCTTTCCATGGTCTAATGTAAACGTCGATTCAGTATTTCTCAAGATAATCTTTGGAGGTTGTGATATCCAGTTCATAGTCCTGATCTATTTACATTTCTTCGCATTTTTTTTCGGTACTAATATTAACAATGTCTAGGTCAATTATTCGGGCCATTCACATTCTTTATATTTCTTGTTTCATAATAGCATAATTGCTTTATTTTCTTCACCGAAGAATTTAACCAATACAACGCGGATTCCATCTGCACTTTTTGCTTTCCCATTTTTTCCCCTCAATTGCTAGTTCAATTTTTCCTCCAGATTTGAAAATACTTTTACATCTTCTGATACCTATTCTTCATTATCTCTATCCAAGATAGACGGACGATTTTCTGTCTCATATAGGTCTTCTACATTTTTCTCCCACGTATAAATATTCCCCTATTTGTCTGTTATTACTTCACTATTTTCTTCCTCAATCAGGTACATAATTTTCCATCTCTTCTTTAAATAATTGAAGCATTTAACTTCCTAGTACATTAATCATATTTTCCTTTCCTGACCACATTCTCTATTTGTTCACATTTCTGTTTCATCCATTCAACCTTCATCTTGTCAGTTTCTCTTAGAAGGAAACTATTATCAATGAAAACAAGACCGTTAGTAGATTCCTGGACTTCCAAAATTTTTTTGATACTGTCTGACACCGGGGACTTATTAACAAATTTACTAAGTAATTAAAATATATCATACTTAATAAAAATTATTATTGTTTACTTAAATAATAGATATTTCCAATTCATACATGCGAGAAACGTAACCACGATAAAATAATTAGAACAGGAGTACGAAAAGGATCTGCAAATAAAAATTCTCAGATACCTCAACATGAAAATAATATTGGAAATGTTTTCTCCATCATTAAAATCCATACTGACATAACAATACAGCTCTGTTTTGTAATCCACGTGCAGTGGTTACGCCGGTTATTATAACGGCTCCACTGAATCTCCTTCCTACAAGCTCCCATGTGCTTGCTCATATATGCTTATGCATGTTGATGCTTGCTGCTGCTGCTATCACTACTTACTAATAATAATGTACATTATTATTACCGTCATATTTTCCCATTTTCAGATATTGAGAAAAGAAGAATTTGAAGACAAGTAATAAGAGTGAAGTTAGAAACGAAGAAAAGGTCAGTAACATTGCTTATAATACTACTACTGTTACTATTACTACCATTAATAATAATAATAATAATATCAGCAATAATAATAAAAATATTAATAATAATAACAACATAGTAACATAATAATAGTTCGTTTCACTACGCGAGGTTAACAAACGATAAAGTATAAGACAAATAAGGAGAACTAGAAGACAGAAGAAGAAATAAAAAACATAGTGTTATTACTATTAAATAAATTAATAATACTAATACAAGTACTACTACTACTACTACTAATAATAATAATAATAATAATAATAATAATATAAATATGAGGGATGAAACTAGGTCAAGGGCTTACAATGCATTTTACATCACCACTACATTTCATATACAGCATACCATACTTTCAAAGACACACCAAAGTACAGATTTGTATTTTCTTTTATCTGTAGATAATGCCGTATTGTTCGTGGTATTGAAATATTACAGTTTGAGTATCATTCCCTGTTCTAATGAAAATTGCGAATATCACAACTATAGAGACGAACTGTTTTCTTTATAAAAATATTAATATATTTAACGTTTAAAAGCGAAGGTTAATGTTATCGCAAAACTGAACTAAATATAGCAAAAATTATGCGTACATAATTCAAAATGAACTTATGATCATTTGATTGAGCTATTTTTATTGAATAATACATTACCTTATTGTAGATATTTAATTTGAATTGACAGAGAAATAAATTAAATGTATTACATGTAGTCTACTAAGTGTGTTCATGTTTAAGTCATGTTATTGTCAATTTTATTTTTAATGATATAACTCCTCCGGAAAATTTTACCCCAGTGTAACCCATTTTAGCATTCCTTGACGGTTGTGGATAGGGTTATATGGAAAGCTTATGTCCCACCATCCGTGAATCTACCGGTTCCATAATACCAGTAAGTTAGTTACTAATATTATATAATTCCTTATTTATTCTCGCCACATTCATCACATCAAAATACTCAAAAGTTTAATTAATAAGCGATTAATTTCTTTAGCACATACAGAATGATCACATATTTTTTCTTAGTATTTTAATATATTTTTGTTCCTAACCGAAGTCGAGCGGTTTAAATTATCATACATTGGTGTACATCTATGGTACTTGAGATCATAAGAGTACCCACAGACGAAGAAATTATTTAATGGTATATCGGTCTGTATGGGAACGGTGTTCATGCAAACAACACAAATTCATCATTAGGAAAATGTATAGTTACAATACGTACCAGCACCAATAAGAGGAAAGTAGCTATAAGACTCGATATTGTCACCACTACGCCGTAGCGTAGTGGTTAAGGCACTGAGCTACAAGGCGGAGGGTCGAGGGTTCAAGTCCCGTTGGGGTCAGAGTTTTTAAACTGACTCAAACCCTCTGGCGGCACTATGACCCTGGGGTCGACTCAGCCTCTAACGGAAATGAGTACGAGACGCTTATTCTGGGGGTAAAGGCGACCGTCACGCAGGACTGACAACCCGGCTGACAAAGTGTCGATTGTCTAGAAAAAGTGGGAGCCTTAACCTCCTACTACCCCAAGGGCCTCCGGGCCTGTTGTGGGATCACTTTACTTTACTTACGTTAACTAGATTGTAATCGTTTTCTTTGTTTAACACATGTGAATGTGAGACCACTACCACCTCAGCATAGTACCTACTAGAGCTGTCGCTCATGGAGTTTAGTACTACAATTTCAAATAAAAAAACAATGTATGAAATATCGACGTCAAATAATTTCTCAATATTATTGTTTACGTTATCTTTGTTTTTCAGGGATTAACAATTTAGACAGTTCTCATATTAATGGGAGTTCAAGTATACTTCGAACTCAAGAAGTTACAAGAAATTAGATGAATCACAGATCAGAATATTCAAAGAATAATCTCCATCGTTAAAAATAAGTAAGTAGTGACGCTCTGCTGCTCCTTCTACAACAGAAACTTATATATAATATCAAATGAGTTTCTTTTTTATGCATGAATTTCTGCCTCGCTTAAAGTGCGCTAGGGAATTAATCCTAGAATCGCAACACTATCGTCAATCTAAAATATATTTTGTTTCTAATCGGAAGCTCACTGAAAAACAAAATTATAATATAAAATGTGAAGAGAGGTAACATAAATAGTTCAAATTGTCCCGACAACAAAATTTATGAAGAAGTTACGATACATAATGATAATAATTCTGGGAAAATTGCAGAAAAACAAAAATAAAAACAATTGACGCAAAGGGTTATGAAGTTCCAAAAAAATATGCAGAAGCAAATAATGCAAACATTGTCTACCCCAAACTACATACCACTAAAAATTGACACTTTATCAATTGACATCCATCTGTCAGATAGAAATATAATTGTAAATCAAATACTCAGATCACTACTCAACCGAAGAATCCAAAAACAACGCATACACCTAAACCCTTCTCTATAAACATAATACAAATAACTTATTAAATTGGGTTAACAAAAAATGCTAAGAAATATTTGAAATAAAATATCTCAGTTATTTACGTAGAATCGGGTGTCAATATAAATACCCATATCTTAGATGATTTAATAGAATATAGGGAAAAATTGCAAAGAATACTAAATTCAGTATTTTACATATCCAACGTACGATGATATGCGAAGTAAAATATTAGCGAAAGGTCTCCCACCGGATGCAAGAGAAGAATATATAATTATTCAGTTAATATCAAAACGATGTAACGTGTCAAATGTAAGACAAATTAATACTAATATAATTGATCTAACCGGAAATAGCAAACAACATCCGTTACCTATATGGATATTAACAATAAACAAGATAAAAATATTACGGATTTCGTGAACCTTAAACGTATCTGTAATGTTGGTGTCAAGATAGATGAATATAGGTGGAGAGGTGGTATTCCCTAACGTTATCATTGCCAGAAATTAGGTCACAGAGCAACTTCATATATGGGGCACCGAATCTGTATGAAAAGTGCCTCAAATAACAGAACAAGAGAAGCATCTCTCAGAATCATAAATAGAGGGGAGAGAATACTTTGGAAATGACAAACTTGTCCCAATCTTTCCAAATTTGTATCGAAAATTTAAACCCGAAAGAAAAAACAAATTCAAAATACTGACCTAAGCAATAAGATAGAATTTTCAATTGTAAAAGCAATTTGGAATGGAACATATGATAAAAGAAATAGTAATGGAAATCATAATACTGGAAATAATATAAGAAAGGTATTCTAGATATTGTAAAAATTATAAAGTTTTAATATTCGAAAGATAGTGTCGGGATTCAACCAAACGATTTTTAAAGTCAAGACAGCTTCGGATACTTTTACTAAAATACGGATTTTTATGGAGACTCTCTTCTCTATATTCTCTTTCCAGATGGAAAATCAATAGGAAACTTAACTTATTACACATTAGTACTAATGTAATAGAATGGCAAATTAACTGTATAAAATGCTAATTAACGAAATTGATTTAGATATAATTTATGAATGACGCCGAAATATCAGATTATAAAAGTTTAAAATTAAGAAGTACAAAATATATAGCAAGTAAATCAAACAGGTTATAGAGGTTTGACCATAGTGACAAAAGAAAATATTCCAATTCTCTAATTCTTTTTTCATTTTAATTACATGTCATAAGTCACCATGGATATCCCTATTAATGATAAGCCCTTCCCAAATTATCTGCAACATCTATTATTCTCCGAAAAAATATTAATAAACCAGAAATTAAACAACTAATTAATTTGAAACATCGTTTTATATTCGAATTAGATTTATATGCTAAAAGTACTAAATGGAACTGTAAAAAGGAAATGCTAGGGCCCAATTAAGTGCTGGATTATATGAGAATTATGGTTTTAAAGTTTTAGCCCCTGACGAGCCAAATATTTAACCCGTACAATGAACTAGAGACTCCCGATATTTTAGATAGCTGCCTGTGTGCGAGAAACAGCTTATATAAGATAGTCTGATCTTTGCACGAGTTAAATTCGAATCATTCTTCAGTGTTAATACACTTAAAGATCTGTAAAACTTTTACTGACAACTATTTAGAAGAAAACTTCATTGATTGTTTAAATTTCAATGAAATGTTTTTGTCATCCCTCACACTGTTACTATAGACACAAAATGAAAAACAGATTACAATAAACTATTCACAGGCACCATTAAAAATACTATACAAAAATATACTACAAATAATAACAATCCCATTCTTTGCAATAACTTAATTAAAAAACAAAACGTTTTAATTCAACGAATGATTAAACACAAAAATACATTCCGAAAAGTGTAAAAAATTCACACATCTGCGGAACAAAACTTTAGTTAAGTTTCTGATCAAATTAGTGTGACCAAAGGCCCATATATACAAGATTGAATTTAAAAAAAAAAGAACTGAATGTATTCAAATAAATAATACGTGCTATTTCCTTAATAAACCAATAAATAACAAGAACATTTGTAGTGCCCCACTGGAAGGTGATCAAGGACGACTCCATTTATAAACTCGCTGATAATGTAATACTTTTAGCTAACTTAGGGGAGAGGCCATTCGAAGAGAACAACGAAGTACAAACTGATAAAAATGTATTTCCACAACTAAATGACAATATAGAACAATTTCATATTACGAATACAGATACTCCGAGTTCATCATGGATCACAATTGTTAAACTAGCAAATTGAATTAAATTTACTCGAAATTAAAATCTCTGGGATCAGACGATATTCCTTATGAAGAGCAAAAAATTTGAATAAAAAGTCGTTTATCTTTTTTTAACTAAACTAATTAATGCAATCATGAGATCCCGGTACATGCATGTGGTCTGGAAACCCTCCAGTCTGTTTACCATTACAAAAGGTAACAAAAATAAAAGAAAATTATAGACCTATAAGTCTGATTATATACATAGTGTCCTGCCCAAGAGCAGGTCTTTCCCTATAAACTCAGCAATCTCCAATCTTTCCTTTACCCAACTTTCCTTTTTTTTTCATCAACATAGAAATAATTTATTTCAATACACTATATCTACCGATGTCTTATTCTGCCTGTAACAGTATTTCCCTTGACCACTCTTCCTAGGACATCCATCATTCATCATCATCCATGCAAGTTTAGGCCATGTGGCCTGTTACGGTCTCAAAGAGGAATTTTCCATCCAGCGCTTTTTTGGACGTCCCTGCGATCGTTTGCCTTGGGGGCAGTAGCGAAGTATGGCTTTTGGAATTCTATGAGACGGCATTCGTTGAAGACGGGCTTTCCAGTTGCTCTGGTAGTTTTTGTATATGATGAAGAATGGGTTCTACATCCAACTCTTCCGTAATTTCCTCATTTCTTTGATGGTCCCACTTTGTGTAGCCTGCTGTTCGGCGAATAAATCGTATCATTTGCTGTTATTCGGCTTTCACCCCTTCTTCGTATTGTCCATTCTTCACTACCATATCTTAATACTGGTCTTGCGAGAACTTTATAAAGTCATAATCTTGTGTTCTTCTGTACTAAAGATGGTTTCATTATACTGTTAATTATCCCCATTGTTTTTGTAAAATTTGTGATTTTCTTTGATATATCAGCTTCATCTTGAAATGTTAAATTATAACCCAAATAATTAAATTCATGTACTCGTTCTAAAATTTCATCATCCAAAACGATTTTGCTAGGTATAGGGTATTTCCCACAGAAGGCCAATACTTTAGTTTTCTTTGTATTGATTCCCAGATTGTACCTTTTTGCAGTTATATTCAAATTGTGTATAGAATGCTATAAATCTGTTCTGTTGGAGCTATTAATACCAAATCATCTGCAAAAAGCAAAGAGTCTATTTTATGGTTTCTATTAATTTGGATAGAACCGTGTCTCATCTGTCGCCTATCTTGGAGTATTCTATCCATGTATATGATAAAGAGCAAGGGCGAGAGTCCACATCCTTGTCTTACGCCCCTACTAATTTCGGTCCATTCTGTTTGTGTGTTATTGATTCGAACTGAAATCAAATTTGTTTTATAGATATTGTACAAATTTAAAATATGCTGTTGTGGTAGATTGTTGTCAACTAAAATTTCCAACAGTTTATTCCTATTGATTTTGTCGAAGGCTTTTTTTGAAGTCCACGAAAGCTAAATGAGTTTCTACATTCAACTCCCTGTGTTTTTCTATTAATAATTTCATGGAGAAATAACCATCACAGCATGATCGACCAGAGGCCAATCAAATTTCTTTTCCTCTTCTTTATGAGTTCCAGAATTGTACTTTCTCCATCCACTCTGTATACAAATGTTTATGCTTTTATTTTGTCTGTCCATTTTAAACGTGCGATCCTTCCTCATATCCACATCTCAAAAGCTTCCAGTCGCTTTTCCTTATTCCGTCCTAATCTACAAGTCTCTGCACCACACAATGCTATACTTCCACACAAACCACTTCACTAACCTCTTCCGTAATCCTTTTGCAAAGGTCCGCAGAAATTCGTTTTTTTCTTATAAAATGCTTACTTGCAATTCTTACCCACTGCTTTACTTATTGACTGCAATACGTATTACTATTGATAGTACAACTGAAATATTTGAAGCTCTACGCTTGCTATATATCCTTATCCTAAATCCTCATGTTAATCCTCGTTTATTTTTGTTTCTTATATTCTTATTTATATTTATCATCATCCCATAATCCTCGCACTTGTCATTTAGCTCCATCAGCATTTTACTCAGTGTCATTGCATTTTCTGCTAGGAATGCCACATCATCACACTTTTTATGAAATCATTTCCTCTTCCTGCCATATTTACGGCTTCCCACATTCCGCAAGCTTCCTTCATTAGGTCTTCCAGGTAGATGTTGAAAAGAGTAGGTGACAGAGGACATCCTAGCCGTTTCCCCATTCCAATATGTCTTCCCTCTGTCATTTCTTCTCCTATCTTCAATTTCATTCACTGCTTCATATAAGGATTACTTATGAGCCTCCTCTCCTTCCGGTTAATGCATATTTTGCTCAAAAGCATCATGAGTTTATTCCAATTCACTCTGTCAAATGCCTTTTCCTGGTCAAGAAATAATGCATAAGTTTCTTTTCGTTTTCTATATATCTTTCTCTTAATGTTCTTATCAACCCAATTGCATCTCCCGTATCTTTTCCTTTCCTAAATCCAAACTCTTCTTCTTCCGATCAGATTTCCATGGTCGAATGTAAACTTCGATTCAGCATTTCTCAAGATAATCTTTGCAGGTGCAGCTCATAGTCTTGATCTGTTTACATTTCTTCTCATTGTTTTCATTCGGTACTAATATTAACACTGTCTCAGTCAATACTTCGGACCATTCACCTTCTTTGTATTTCTTGACGCATAATAGCATAATTTCCTTATTTTCTTCACCCAAGCATTTAACCAATTCAACGCGGCTTCCATCTACCCTTGGTGCTCTCCCATTTTTCTTTCCTCACTTGCTACTTAAATTTTTCCTCCAGAATTGAAAGTACTTTTTATCTTCTGATACAAATTCTTCATTATCTATATCCAAGATAGATGGATAATTTTCTGTAACATATAGGTTTTTTTACATTTTTCTCCAGAAAAATAAAATAAAAAAACAAAAATATTTAAATACCTTAATGAAACCATTTCTAAAATAACGTATTAATAATCCCCTATTTGTCGACGATTTCTTCATTATTTTCGTCCTCAATCAGCCACATAATTTCGCAGTTCTTCTTTAAATAATCCAAGCATTTAACTTCCTGGTACATTAAATCATATTTTCCTTTCCTCCGCACATTCTCTATTTCTTCACATTTCTGTTTCACCCGTTCTTCCTTTGTCTTGTCAGTTTTACTTAGATGGAAACCATTAAAAATGAAAGCCCAACCGTGGGTATATTCCTGGACATCCAAAAACTTTTTTATACTGTCTGGCACCTGGCACGTATTAACTAATTCACTGAATTATTTAAATGTTCTACAATTGATAAAACGTATTAATGACTACTTAAACAATAGGTTTTTCCAATTTATACACGCGGAGAGAACTAACCAAGATAAAGGAATTAGAAGGGGAGTACGAAATGGATCTGTGAAAAAATTCACAGATACCACAACACGATAATAATACTGGAAATGTTTTCTCCATCACTAAAGTCCATACTGACATAGCAACACAGCTTTGTTTTGTAATGCACGTGCAGTGGCCACGCCGGTTATTACAACGGCTCCACTGAATCCCCATGCTACAAGCAACCAGGTGCTTGCTCATGTGTGCTATTGCATTGTTGATGCTTGCTGCTGCTGCTGCTATCACTACTTACTAATAATAATGTACATTATTATTACCGTTATATTTTCCCATTTTCAGATATTGAGAAAAGAAGAATTTGAAGTCAAGTAATATGAGTGAAGGTAGACACGTAGAAAAGGTCAGTAACATTGCTTATAATACTACTTCTGTTACTATTACTACCATTAATAATTATAATATCAGTAATAATAATAATAATAATAATAATAATAATAATAATAATAATAATAACACACTAATATAATGAATAATAATTCATTTCGCTTTGCGAGGTTAAACACACGATAAAATATAAGACAAATAAGAAAAATTGTAGACAGAAGGAGGAAGAAATAACAGATGACGTTATTTCTATTTAATAATAATAATAATAATAATAATAATAATAATAATAGTAATAATAATAATAATAATAACAACAAATGTGAAGGATGAAACTAGGTCAGGGCCTTACAATACATCTTACATCACCAGTACATTTCTTCTACAGGATACACATTTTGAAAACACACCACAATACTGGTTTCTATTTACCTTCATCTGTAAGACAGTGCCGTAATGTTCACGAGAGTGAAACATTGCAGTTTGAGTATCGTTCCCTGTTCTAATGGAAATTGCGAAAATCTCAACTATAGAGACTAACAGTTTACTTTATAAAATATTAATATATTTAATGTTTAAAGGCTGTGGTTAGTGTTATAGCAAATCATAGCTAAACATTGCGAAACTTATGCGTACATGATTAAAAATTAACTTATGATCATTTGGCAGAGCTAATTTTATTGAATAATAGGTTACCTGATTGCAGATATTAAATTTGAATTGACAGAGAAATAAATTAATGAATACCATATAGTCTAGTAAGTGTGTTCAAGTTTAAGTCATGCCATTGACAATTTTGTTTTTAATTATATAATTCGTACGGAAAATGTTATCCCAATGGAACCCATGTTCATATTTCTTGACGGTTGTGGATAGGGATATTAGGTAGCCTATGTCCGAGCGGCCATGAATCTACCGGTTCGATAGTGCCAGTAAGTTAATTAGCTGGTTATTATATAATTCCTCCCTATATTTAACCTTGCTACATTCCTCTCCTTCAAAATACTAAAGAGTTTAATTAATGAGTGATTATTTTTTTACACATACAGACTGATCACATATTCGCTCTGAGTATTTTATTATACTTTTATCCCTCACGAAAATCGAGCGGTTTAAATCATCATACCTTGGCGTACATCTATGGTACTTGTGATCAATAGAGTCCTCACGGGCGAAGAAATTATTTAATTATGTTTTCGTCTGTATGGGAACGGGGTTCATACAAACAACACAGGATCATCATTAGGAAAATGTATAGCTGCAATATGTACCAGCATCAATAAGAGGAGAAAGTTCCTATAAGGGTGGGAGATTCGATATAATGACCACATACCACTCTATATTAACTCTATTGTAGTCGTTAGCTATGTGAATGTGAGACCACTACCACCTCAGCACAGTGCCTACTAGTCCTGTCGCTCATGGAGTTTAGCACTATAATCTCAAGTAAAAAAAGAAGGTTTCAAATAAGTTCTCAATGTTATTGTTTACATTATCTTTGTTTTTCAGGGATAACAATTCAGACATTTCTCACATTAATGGAAGTTCAAGTATACTTGGAGCTCAAGAAGATACAAGAAATTGGATGAATCATTGATCAAAATATTTAAAGAAGAATTTCCATCGTTAAAAATAAGTAAGTAGTGACGCTCTGCTGCTCCTTCTACAACTGACAATCATACATAATATCAAATGTGTTTCTTTTTTAATCCGTGTATTTTTGCCTCGCTTAATGTGCGCTAGGGAAATAATCGTAGAATCGCAACACTATCATCCGGTCTAATATAAATTTTGTTTCTAATCGGAAGCGAACTGAAAAGCAAAATTATAATATAAAATGTGACGGGAGGTGACATAAACAGTTCGAATAGTCCGGACAACAAAATGGATGAAGATGTTACGATACATAAAGATAATAATTGTTGAATATCGCAGGAAAATAAATACAATTGAAGTAAAGGTTTCTGAAGTTCCAAAAAAAAATGCAAAAGGAAATAATGCGAACATTGTCTGCCCCAAACAACATATCACTAAAAATTTGACACATTATCAATTGACATCCATCTGTCAGACGGAAATATAATTGTAAATCAAATACTCAGTTCACTACTCAACCAAAGAATCCGAAAACAACGCATACACCTGAATCATTCCCTATAAAAATAATACAAATAATTGATATGATTTGGTAAATAAACAAATGCCAAGAAATATTTTAAATATGATATCTTAGTTATTTACATAAAATAGGGTTTCAATATAAATACCTATAACTTAGATGATTTTAATAGAATATAGAAACAAATGTAATGAATACTAAATTCAATATTTTACACATCCAACGTATGATGATATACAAAGTAATATAGTATCGAAAGGACTCCAACCGGACGAAAGAGAAGAAAATATAATTATTCAATTAATATAAAAGTGATATAATGTGTCATATGTAAGACAAATTAATACAAATGTAATTGATCCAACCGGAAATAGCAAACAGCATTCGATTCATATATCGACATTAACAATAAACAAAATAATAAATATTACGGATTTCGTGAACCTTAAAAGTGTTTGGAATGTTGGTGTCAAGATAGATGAATATAGGGGGAGAGGTGGCATTCCCTAACATAATTATTGCCAGAAATTTGGTCACAAAGCAACTTGATATTTGGGGCACCCAATCTGTATGAGAAGTGTCGCAAATAACAAAACAAGAGAAGCATCTCTCAGATCATAATAAAGGTAACAGTGGGAAGAGAACGCTTTGCAAATGACAAACTTGTCCCAATCTTTCAAAATTTACGTCGAACCTTTAAACTCCAAAGACAAAACAGATTCCAATATCTAACACAAACAATAAGGTAGAAATTTCAATTGTAGAAGAAATTTGGAATAGAAGAGATGATAATAGAAATAGAAATGAAATACAGAATATTGCAAATAATATGTAAACGATATATTTTAGAAATTGAAGATTTAAATATTTGAAAGATAGTGCCAGGATTAAAATAAACGTTGTTTAAAATTAAGGCAGCCTGCGATACTTTGTCAAAATAGGGATTTTTATGGATACTGTCTTATCTCTTTAAATAGTTTTTAATTGGAGATGGAAGATCACTAGGAACCTTATCATTTTATACAATAATGCAAATGGTGAAAAAATGTAACTGTCAAAATGCTAATTGACGAACTTTATTTAGATATAATTCATTAATGAAGCCGAATTATCGGACTACAAAGGTTTGAAAATTAAAAAAATACAAAATATATGGAAAATAAATCATACAGCCTTATAGAGGTGTGGCCATAGTGATAAAAAATATTCTAACTTCCAAAAGTTTTTTTTTATTTTAATTATATGAAATAAGTCATCATGGAAATCCCTATTAATGATAACCCCCCCCCCCAAACTATCGACTCCAACTGTTATTTTCCGAACAAAAATATCAATAAATCGAAACTAAGAGAACTAATAAATTTGAAGAAAAAAATGTTATATTCTCCGGAGGTTTTAATGCTAAAAGTATTAAATGGAACTGTAAAAAAATAGTGCCAAGGCCATATTTATTGTTCAATTATATGAGAACTATAGTTTTAAAATTTTAACGCCCCACCAGCCAACATTTTACCCTTACAATCAACTAGAGATCTCCGATATTTTAGATAACTGCCTGTGTGCAAAAAAAAAAACCGCTTACGTAACGTACTCTGATCTTTGCATGAGTAAGAATTTGGTCATCTTTCTTTATTATTACACTTAACGATCTCTGAACCTTTTCCTTACAACTATCTAGACGAAAAATACATTGATTGTCTAAATTCACATGAATTGTTTTTGTCATCCCTCACACTGTTACTATGAATACAAGAAGGAGATATAGATTACACAAATCTATACACAGGCACCATAAAAATATAATAAAATAATATTCGTACAACAGATAATAACAATCCCATTCATTGTAATAACTTAATTTAAAAATGAAAGTTTTTAATTCAACAAATGTTTAAACACAAAAATACTGCGAAAAATTCGCAAAAATTCATACAACCGCGGGAAAAACATTAGATAAGTTTCTAATAAAATTAGTGAAACCAAAGATCCATGTACACAAGAATGATTTTTTTACAAACGAATTAGATTATTCAAATAAATAATACTTGCTATTTCCTTAATAAACCAATAAATAACAAGAAAATCTGTAATAACCCACTGGAAACTGATCAAGGGCGACTCATTCATAAACTCGCTGATAATGTAATTATTTATCTAACTAATGGGAGAGACTATTCGAAGAGAACAACGAAATAGAAACTGATAAAAATGTATTTCCACAATTAAACGACAAGATAGAACAATTTCATATTACGAACACAGATCCTCCGAGTTCATCAGGATCACACCTGTTAAACAGGTAAATTTAATTAATAATACTCCAAATAAAAAGTATCTGGGATCATGCGATATCCCTTATCAGGAGTAAAACATTTGTATAAAAAGTCGTTCATCTTTTTTTAACTAAATAATTAATATAATCTTGAGATCCAAGTTCATGCATGAGGTATGAAAACCCTTCAGTCTATCATTCCAAAAGTTAACAAAAGTAAAATAAAATTATAGACCTATAAGTATGATTAATAACATAGTATCCTGCGAAAGAGCAGGTCTTTCACTGTAAACTCAGCAATCTCCAATCTTTCCTTAACTCATTTTCCTTTTTGTATCAGCATACAAACTATTCATTTCAATATAGTATACCAACCGATGTATTTTTCTGCCTGTAACTTTATTTCACTTGACCACTTCTTCCAGGACATCCGTCAACAGGCAAATTCTTATTAGCCAGTGGCCAATCGAATTTATTTTCCTCTTCTATATGAGTTCCAGAATTGTTATTCCTCCCCCACTCTGTATAGCAAATTATTCAGTTTTTATTTATTTTGTCCATTTTAAACGTACTATCCTTCCCCATATCCACATCTCAAAAGCCTCCAGTCGCTTTTCCTCATTCCGTCGTAATCTCGACGTCTATGCACCACACAATGCTATATATACACACAAACCATTTCACAATCCTCTTCCGTAATCATTTTGCGAAAGATCCGCAGAAATTTCTTTTCTTCTTATAAATTGCTTATTTTACAATTGTTAGCCTCTGCTTTACTTAATGACCGCAATACGTATTACTACTGATAGTACAACTGAAGTATTTGAATCTCGACGCTTGCTGTATGTCCTCATCTTAAATCTTCAAGTTCATAATCGTTTTCAATTTTCCTTCTTATATTCATGACCTTCGTCTTATTCATATTTATCTTCAACGCGTAATCCTCGCACTTGTCATTTAGCTCCATCAACATATTCCTAAGCGTCATTGCATTTTATGATAGAAAAGCCACATCATCAGCAATTCTTATAAAGTGATTCTTCTTCCTCCCAAATTTACGGCTCTCCGCATTCCGGAAGCCTTCTTCATTAGGTCTTCCAGGTAGATGTTGAAAATAGTAGGTGACAGAGGACATCCTAGCCGTACCCCCCTTCCCAATATGTCTTCCCTCTGACATTTTTTCCCCTATGCTCACTTTTATTAGCTGATTCATATAAAGATTACTTATGAGCTGCCTCTCCTTCCGGTTAATGCAATTTTTTTTCATAAGCATTATGAGTTTATTCCAATTCACTCTGTCAAAAACCTATCCCAGCTCAACAAATACTGCGTAACTTTCTTTATGTTTTTCTATATATCTTCCTCTTAACGTTCCTATCAATCCAATTGCTTCTCTCGTATCCTTTCCTTTCCTAAAGCCAAATTGTCTTCTTCCGATTCGCTTTCCATGGTCGAATGTAAACGTCGATTCAGCATTTTTCAAGATAATCTTTGCAGGTTGTGATATCCAGCACATAGTCCCGAACTATACACGTTTTTTCGAATTGTTTTTCTTCGGTACTTATATTAACACTGCCTCAGTCAATTCTTCGAGCCATTCACCTTCGTTATATTTCTTGTAGCATAAAAGCATTATTTCATTATTTTTTAACACAAGAATCTAACCAATTCAATGCAGATTCCAACTACCCCTATTGCTTTCCCACTTTTTATTCCCTTAACTGCTAGTTAACTTTTCCCTCCAATTTTAAAATCCTTCTTCATCTTCTGATACCTATTCTTCATTTTCTGTACCCAAGATAGTTGGACGATTTCTTCTCTCATATAGGTCTTCCACATTTTTCTCCCACGTATTCATAATTCCGTACTTGTCTGCTATTCCTTCATTATTTTCGTCTTCAATGAGCCACATAGTTTTCCAGCTCTCCTTTAAATAGCACAAGCATTAAAACATATTTTCCTTTCCTCTCCAGATTCTCTATTTCTTCACATTCCTCTTTCATCCATTCTTCCTTTGCCTTGGCGATTTCTGTTAGAACAAAACTATTAATAATGAAAACACGACCGTGGGTATATTCCTGGAACAACAAAAACTTTTATGATACGGTCTGGCACGAGGGACGTGTTAACATACTACTAAATCATGGAAATTCTTTATACATAAAAAACGATTAATGATTACTTAAATAATACCAGATCTTTCCAATTAGTACACGCGGGAAAACGAATCAAGATAAAATAATTAGAGCGGGAGTACGAAATTGATCTACGCTATAAATTCACAGATACCACAACACGATAAAAATACTGTAACTGTTTTCTCCATCAGTATAGTACAAACCGACATAACAACACAGCTTTGTTTTGTAATCCACGTGCAGTGGTTACGCCGGTTATTATAACGGCTCCTCTGAATCTCCTTGACATCAGCTCCTATGTGCTTGCTCATATATGCTTATGCATGTTGATGCTTGCTGCTGCTGCTTTCACTACTTACTAATAATAATGTACATTATTATTACCGTTATATTTTCCCATTTTCAGATATTGAGAAATGAAGAAAAAGTCAAGTAATAAGAGTGAAGGTCGAAAAGAAGAAAAGGTCAGTATTATTGCTGATAATACTACTATTGTTTCTACTACTACTATTACTAATTATAATAATATTAGTAATAAAAATAATAATAATAATAATAATAATAATAACATAGTTATATAATTAATAATATTTCATTTCGCTTTGCGAAGTTAAACAGACGATAAAATATGAGACATATAGGGAGTATTACAATGCAGAAGTAGAAAGAAAAAAGTGATGATGTTATTACAATTAAATAATAAATAATAATAATAATAATAATAATAATAATAATATCATAAATGTGTGGACCGAAATTAGTTTAGGGACTACAATTTTTTGAAAGACACACCACAGTACATGTTTGTATTTCCTTTATCTGTAGACAGTGCTGTAATGTTCATGAGATTGAAATGTTGCAGTTTGAGTACCCGTCCCTGTTCTAATGGATTTAACGTAAATCATAACTATACAGACGAACTAAGTTTTCTTTATAAAAATATTAATATATTTAACGTCTAAAAGCTAACTTTAATGTTATCGCAAATCTGAGCTAAAAAATGTGAATATAATACCTACATGATTCAAAATTATATTATTATCATATGGTAGATCTAATTTTATTGAATAATAGGTTATCTGATTGCAGACATTTAATTTGAATTGACAGAGAAATAAATTAAATGAATTTTATATAGACTATGAAGTGTGTTCAAATTTAAGTCATGTTATTGTCAATTTTGTTTTTATTATATAATTCCTCCGGAAAATATTACCCCAGCGGAACCCATGATCGCATTTCTTGACGGTTGTGGAGAGGGATAGAAGGAAAGCTTATATCCGAGCGGCCATTAATATACCGGTTCGATAGTGCCAGAAGTTAGTTATTATAAAATTCGTCTCTATATTTACCCTTGCTACATTCCTCTGCTTCAAAGTAATTAAGAGTTTAATTAATGAGTGATCAATTGTTTTACACATACAGACTGATCACACATTCGCTCTTAGTATTTTATTATACTTTTGTCCCTCACGAAAGTCGAGCGGTTTAAATAATCATACCGTGGCGTACATTTACGATACTTGAGATCGTAAAAGTCCTTACGGACGAAGAAATTACTTAATGGTATTTCCGTCTGTATGGGAACGGTGTTCATTCAAACATCACAGGCTCATCATAGGGAAAATGTATAGCTGCAATATAAAGTAGCACCAGTATGAAAAAAGCACCTATAAGGGTGGGAGATTCGATATTATCACCACTTACCACTCTATATTAACACTATTGTAGCCGAAAGCTTTGTTTGATACATCTGAATGTGAGACCACTACCACCTCAGCATAGTGCCTACTAGGTCTGTCGCTCATGGAGTTTAGTACTACAATTTCAAATAAAAAAAAACAAGTTTTCAAATAAGTTCTCAGTATTATTGTTTACATTATATTTGTTGTCAGGATATAACAATTTAGACAGTTCTCACATTAAATGGGAGTTCAAATATACTTGGAGCTCAAGAAGGTACAAGAAATTAGATGAATCATTGATCAGAATATTCAAAGAAGAATTTCCATCGTTAAAAATAAGTAAGTAGTGACGCTGTGCTGCTCCTTCTAAATCTGAACTCATATATAACATCAAATGTGTTTCTTTTTTAATCCGTGTATTTTTGCCTCGATCAAAGTGTTCTAGGGAAATAATCCTAGAATCGCTACACTCTCGTCCAGTCAAAAATGTATTTTGTTTATAATCGGAAGCGAACTGAAAAATAAAATTATAATATAAAATGTGACGGGGTGTGACATTAATAGTTAAAATATTTCCGGCAACAAAATGGATGAAGAAGTTACTATACATAATGATACTAATTCTAGGAATATTGCAGCAAAATAAAAATGAATACAGTTGAATGAAAGAGTTATGAAGTTGCAAAAAATATTCAAAAGCAAATAATGCAAACATTGTCTGTCCCAAACTTCATATCACCAATAAATTTGACACTTTATCAATTGATATGCATCTGTCAGATGTATATGTAATTGTAAAACAAATACACAGTTCCCTACTGAACCAAAGAATCCGAAAATCAACGCGTACACCTGAAACAATCCCTATAGAAATAATATGCATAACTGATACCATTGGTTGGACAAAAAATGCCAACAAATATTTGAAATAAGATATCTTAGTTATTTACTTAAAATCGGGTGTCAAAATAAATACCCGTGACTTACATGATTTTAATTAAACATAGGAAAAATTAAATGAATACTGAATTCAATATTGTACATATCCAACGTACGATGATATGCAAAGTAAAATAGTACCGAAAGGACTCCCACCGCACGCAAAAAAAGAAGATATAATAAATAAATTAATATCAAATGGATGTCATGCGTCAAATATAAGACAAATTAATACAAATGTAATTTATCAAACCGGAAATAGGAAACAGCATCCTTTAACTATATGGATATTAAGAATAAACAAGATAAGGAATATTACGGATTTCGTGGACCTTAAACATATCTGGAATGTTGGTGTCAGGATAGAAGAATATAGCGGGAGATGTGGCATTCCCTAATGTTATTATTGCCAGAAATTTGGTCACAAAGCAACTTGTGTACGGGGCACCCAATCTTTACGAAAAGTGTCGCAAATAACAAAACAAAAGAAGCATCTCTCAGATCATTAATTGAGGTAACAGTGGGGAGAGAACATTTTGCTAATACCAAACTTGTCCCAATATTTCCAATTTTGTATTGAACCTTCAAACTCCAAAGACAAAACAAATTCCAATAACTAACATATACTATAATATAGAAATTTCAATTATACAAGCAATTTGGAATAGAAAAGATGATAACAGAAGTAAAAATGAAAAACAAAATATTGGAAATAATATAAAAAATATATTGTAGAATTTTAACATTTCAATATTTGAGAGTGTCGGAATTCAAACAAACGATGTTTAAAGTTATGACGGCCTCATATACTTTTGCTAAAAATAGGGATATGTATGGAGACTGTCTTCTCTCTTTTAATGGTTTTTAATTACAGATGGAAAATCACTAGGAAACTTAACATATTATACATTAATGCAAATGGAATAGAAACGCAAAGTAACTGTTAAAAATGCTAATAAACGAAATTGATTTAGATATGATCAATTAATGAAGCCGATTTATCAGATTATACAAGTTTAATAATTAGAAACTACAAAATATGTAGAAAGTAAATCATACAGCCTTATAGAGGTGTGGCCATAATGACAAAAGAAAATATCGTAACTTCCAAAAGTTTCCTTTTTAATTTTAATTATATGGAATGATTCACCATGGAGGTCCCAATTAATGATAACCCGTCCCCAAATTAAGGCTCCAACTACTATTCTCCGATCAAAAATATGAATAAATCAGAAATTAAAGAACTAATAAATTTAAAACGAAATTTTACATTCTCCGGAGATTTTAATGCTAGAAGTACTAAATGGAACTATCAAAGAAAATGCCAGGTCCACATTTATTGTCGAAATATATGAGAATTATTGTTCTAAAATTTTAACCCCTCAAAAGCCAACATTTTACCATTACAATCAACTAGATACTCCCGATATTTTAGATAGATGCCTGTGTCCAAAAGGCAGCTTATATAACGTCCTCAGATCTTTGCATGAGTAAGATTCTGATCATCTTTCAATGTCATTGCACTTAACGATCTCAAAACATTTTCCTTACAACTATCTAGACGAAAAATATATTGATTGCCCAAATTTCAATGACAAGGTTTTTGTCATCCCTCATACTGTTACTATAAACACTAATGGATAAACAGATTACACGGAACTATACACAGGCACCATAAAAATACTATAAAAGAATATACAACAAATATTAATCCCATTCATTGTAATAACTTAATTAAAAAACAAAACTTTTCAATTCAACAAATGATTACACACAAAAATAAACATCGAAAAAGTGGCAAAAATTCGGACGTCCGTGGAACAAAACTTTAGTTAAGATTCCAATAAAATTAGTGAAAATAAAGATACATATACATAATAATTTTTTTTAAATGATTTAAATGTATTCCAATAAATAATACTTATTTCTTTAATAAACCAATAAATAACAAGAAAATCTGTAATACCCAACTGTAAGCTGATCAAGGACGACTCATTCATAAACCCACTGATAATGTATTACTTTTAGCTAACTAATGGGAGAGATTATTGGCAGAGAATAAGGAAATACAAACTGATAAAAATGTACTTCAACAACTAAATGACAATAGAGAACAATTTCATGTTACGAGTACAGATACTCCTAGTTCATAATGGATCACACACGTTAAACTTGGAAATCTAAATAAAATACTCCAAATATAAAGTATCAGGGATCAGATGGTATCTCTTATGAAGAGCAAAACATTGGAATAAAAAGTCGTTTATGTATTTTTAAATAGATCATCACTTGATAAATGTCTTTGACATCTTTCGATTCCTAATAGCCAATTTTTCGTTCCATCCAATCTCCTGTTTGTAGATGCTTCTCCTTCATGTATAAACATATTCCCTGACTCCAGGAAGTTTTAGGTCTTATTTTTAACTAAACCAATTAAAGCAATCTTGAGATCCCAGTACATGCAAGAGGTCTTGAAATCCTCCAGTCTGTTTACCATTACAAAAGTTAACAAAAGTAAAAGCAACTCCAAAAATTATAGACCTATAACTCTGATTACATACATAGCGTTCTGCCCAAGAGCAGGTCTTTCACTGTGAACTCAGCAACCTCCAATTTTCCTTAACTCAATTTTCATTTTTGTATCAGCATACAAATCATTTATTTCAATACATTATATCAACTAATGTATTTTTCTGCCTGTAACTTCATTTCCGTTGAGCACTCCTTCTAGGACATCGGTCAACGGGCAAATTCGTATTAGCCTGTGGCCAATCGAATTTATTTTCCTCTTCTCTATGAGTTCCAGAATTGTTCTTCCTCCAGCCACTGTATCCAGCTCATTATTATTTTTTATTTTGTCTGTCCAAATTAAACGTTCCATCCTTCTCCATATTCTCATCTCAAAAGCTTCCAGTCGCTTTACCTCATTCCGTCTTAGTGTCCAAGTCTCTAAACCACACAATGCTACATTCCACACAAAGCACTTCACTAGCCTCTTCCGTAATCCTTTTGCCAAAAGTCCGCAAAAATTGCTTTTCTTCTTATAAAATACTCACTTTGTCATTGGTATCCTCTGCTTTACTTCTTGACCGCAGTACGAGTTACGTATGATAGTACAACATAAGTATTTGAAGCTCTACGCTTGTTAAATGGCCCGATCTTTAATCTACATGTTCATATTTTTCCTTCCTACAATTGTGACCATCGTCTTATTTATATTTATCTTCATCTCATAATCCTACCAATAGTCATTTAACTCCATCGGCATATTCTAAGGTGTCATTGCATCTTCTGCTAGCAAATGCCACATCATCAGCAATTCTTATGAAATTAATTCTTCTTCCTCACATATTTACGGCTCCCCGCATTCCGAAAGCTTTCTTCATTAGGTCTTCAGGGTAGATGTTGATAAGAGTAGGTGACAGAGGACATCCCAGCTGTACTCCCATTACAAAAATAACTCCCCTCCGTTATATCTTAGCCTATCTTCACTTTTATTCGCTGCTTCATATAAAGATTACTTATGAGCCACCTCACTTTCCGGATAATGCAAATTTTCGTAAAAAACATCATGAGTTTATTCCAATTCACTCTGTCAAAAACCTTTTCCAGGTCAACAAATACTGCATACATTTCTTTATCCTTTTCTATATATCTTTCTCTTAATGCTCTTGTCAATCCAATTGCATCTATCCTATCCTTTGCTTTCCTAAAGTCAAACTGTTCTTCTTCCGATTCGCTGTCCATCGTCGAATGTATACTTCGATTCAGCATTTCTGAAGATAATCATTACAGGTTGTGATATCCAGCTCATAGTTCTGACCTATTTACATTTTTTGGCATTGTTTTTCTTCGGTACATATATTAACACTGTCTCAGTCAATTCTTCGGGCCATTAACCTTCTTTATATATCTTGAAGCATAAAAGCATAATGTCCTTATTTTCTTCACTCAAGCATATAACAAATTCAATTCGGATTCCATCTACCCCTGTTGCGTTCCCGTTTTTTATTCCGTTAATTGATAGTTAACTTTTTCTTCCAGATTGAATATCCTTTTTCATCTTCTAATACCTAATCTTTATTTTTTATATCAAAGATAGAGGGGCGATTTCTTGTCTTCTCTTCTACATTTTTCTCCCACGTATTCATAATTCCATATTTGACTGCCATTTCTTCATTATGTTCATCCTCAATCAGCAATATAGTTTTCGAGCTCTTCTTTAAATAGTCCAAGCATTTAACTTCCTGGTACATTAAATCATATTTTCCTTTCCTCTCCAGATTCCCTAAATCTTCAAATTATCTTTTATTCATCTTCCTTCGTCTTGTCAGTTTCTGTTAGAAGGAAACTATTAAGAATGAAAACAAAAAAAATGCATACTGTCTGGCACCAGGGAGTTATTGTCATATTATCAAATTATGAAAATCCTTTAAACTTAATAATAATTATTAATTATTACTTAAATAACATATATTTCCAATTTATACACGCGGGAAAACTAACCAAGATAAAATAATTAGAGCGGGAGTACGAAATGGATCTATATTAAAAATTCACACATACCACAACACAATAATAATACTGGAACTGTTTTCTCCATCACTAAAGTCCATACTGACATAATAACACAGCTTTGTTTTGTAATCTACGTGCTGTGGTTACGCCGGTTATTATAACGGCTCCACTGAATCTCCTTCCTACAAGCTCCCATGTGCTTGCTCATATATGCTTATGCACGTCGTTGCTTGCTGCTGCTGCTGCTATCACTACTTACCAATAATAATGCACATTATTATTCCCGCTATATTTTCCCATTTCCAGATATTGAGAAATGAAGAATTTGAAGTTAATTAATAAGAGTGAAGGTAGAAAAGGAGAAGAAGTTAGTATTATTGCTGATAATACTACTACTGTCGGTACTACTACTTTTGATAGCAGTAATATTAGTTGTAATAAGATAATAATAATAATAATAATAATAATAATAATAATAATAATAATAATAATAAAAATAATATGGTAATATAATTAATAACAGGTCATTTCGCTTTGTTAGGTTAAACAAACGATAAAATATAAGAGAAATAATGTGAATTACTAGACAGAAGGAGGAAGAAAGAACAGATGATGTTATTACTTTTAAATAATAGTAATAATAATAATAATAATAATAATAATAATAATATAAATGTGAGGGATGAAATTAGGTCAGGGGCTTAGAGTGCATTCTACATCACCAGTACATTTCTTCTACAGGATATATATTATGAAAGGATCATCACAGTCCTGGTTTTGAATTAGGCTTTATCTGTAGACAGTGCCGTAATGTTCGTGATATTGAAATATTGCAGTTTGAGCATCCTTCCCTGTTCTACTGGAAATAGCAAAAATTACAACTATAGGGACGAACCGTTTTCTTTATAAAAATATTAATATATTTAACTTTTAAAAGCTAACGTTAATGTTATCGCAAATCTGAGCTAAAAATGGCGAAAATTACGCAAACATGATTCAAAGGTAATTTATGATCATTTGGAAGAGCTAATTTTATTAAATAATAGGTTAGCTGATTGCAGGCATTTAATATGAATATTTAACGTGAATTATATATAGGCTCTGGCACGCCGTAGCATAGTGCTTAAGGCACTGCGCTACAAGCCGTAAGGTCGATGATTCAAGTCTCTGTGGTGTCAGGAACTTTAAACTGACCCAAACCTTTTGGAGGCACTATGACCGTTGAGTCGACTCATCCTCTAACGGATATGAGTACCATACTCTTGTTCTGGGGGTAATGACGGCCGTCATGCTGGCCTGACAACCCGGCTGACATCAAGTGCCAATTTTCCAGAAAAAATTGGGATCATTATCCTCCTACAACCACAGTGGCCTACTGAGGTCTGTTGTTGGATTACTTTACTTTTACTTACCTATAGGCTACTAAGTGTGTTCAAGTTTAAATCATGTTATTGTCAATGGAAGAGGGACGTGGGAACTTTTTAGAAAAACCAGTGGCAAACGCCCAATTGGTGAACTAAGGAGGAAATGGAAGAATAACATTCAACATAATTTGAGGTAAGTACATTATACAGGGGATGATTGAAAAACATGAGCTCAGATTAGGGATATATGGAGAGCTAATGTTTGTGAGGCCATAAACTTAGAAATTCCATAGTGCCAGTGAGTACGTAACTTCGTAACAAATATTTGCGCCAATTAAAAATTCTTTGATGATCTGGTGGTGGTATTTGTGTTTTCCAAGTCCCCGGAAACTAAACTAAATCAGCAGTTGCATAGTTATTGTTAATTTCCCCTTGCTGGAAAAATCTTTGACGAACCACGCAAAGAATAAATTCAGAATATCAAATAGCATCTACGATGTTGAAAGAGAAAATTTGACTTTGAAGCGTTAGAAATGGTGGAAGAGAGATCAACGGGCAGAAGGAAATCTTTATCTGTAGAAAAGGCGACTCTCATACGGGAGGAAACTTTAAACGAACTAATACGTTCGACCAGTGTTATGCCATAACTACACTCATTAAAAGCTAAACTAATTAGTGTCGCAATTATAATCTAGTAGAGAAAGAACAAACAATTTTGCCCAGACAAATTTTTTACAAGCTTGATATTCTCTTATGTGTCCTAAATTCAGATAGGTGACCCTGGTTTTTATTCCCTTTCCTAATGAACATATACTTCGATTTTTACGCCCCGAAAACTCCACAGACCCCGGTAGGGTTTGATCCAGAGGTGAGTATGATAATCACTAGTCCAGCAAGATCGACTACAGCGCCTAAGAAGAAGGAGAAAAATAATAAAATCCTCTATATCATGTATATTACATTCTCAATGACATGTTATCCGAGAATGTAACATTATGTCACTTTTATTAAAAATAAAACAGTGCTCACGAATATTTTAACATGAGGAAGATAGTTGAAATTTGATATCTAAATCGATATGGGACCCTTTCACCTATGTTCAATAAATAATTTTATTAAAAGGAGATAAATATAAAATGATTGTAAATATGACCTTTGTTGCTAAACAATAACAATAATATTGACGTAATAACTGTATCGTAACGAAGCAACGTCACTAAATGTGAAAATATAAAATATATTTACAAATTAAATTTTAAGAAATATTATTTTTTACAGATTGAATACAAAAGTGTTTCATCTATCAATAAGTACAGTGAAAATTATATATAGATCTGCGTCTATCAGGTAAATATTGAATACATTTTCAATGCAATAGTTTTAATTTTTAAATGAAGGGTTCTAAGAAACCAGTCCCTGTTCTAATGGAACTGGTGGTAACCAGATCTATAGAGACAGCGTGTATTTTCTTTATAAAAATATTAATACACTTAACGTTTAACAGCTAAGGTCAATAATGTCGAAAATCGGAGCTACAAAGGACAAAAATAATGCGTATATGATTCCTTTTTTTATCAGATTCGAGGCTGTCCTACGTGCCGTAAATCCGCTAAAATTGAGAACGTTTCTGCTATTTTTAATTTTCCCTTAAATTAACCTTCACTTCTAATGGTCCGATGATGCTGCATAACGAACTCGACCTTAATTCTGTTAATTTGTTTCTATATGATGAGAACAAATCTTGAGTTTGCTCCAGTTTACCATTTCAAAATCTCATTCCACCACTTCTCTATCCTCATGTAATCAATTTCATTTCAATAAATTTTATCTGGTGTTGTGGTGGTGCGACAGGTTTGCAGTGTAAACAAACTGCTAGGAATGGACTCTGCAGCCATGGTATAAGGTCCCGGTAGATTAGATTGGAAAATAATGACCAGTCCGTGTATCGCATATCCTCCAATTTCACTCGAGAGAACTTCGTTTGTAGCAAAGTAAAATTCTCCTACGAAATAACCGTCTCGAGTACGAAAGACGGTCCTGTCCGTATATGACGCATAGATGGTTCCCGATATGATGATTTTACGTGTATCTGGTTACGAAAATCGGATCCAAAAACACTTTCATGTTGGGAATGGATTTTCTCGGATCGTGCAAGAATTCTAGTACGTATCCATGGGAGAATCAACACGGCAGCCTATCTCCATATTTAGGACAACTAATTAGTTCCTTTCGGTCGGAAATGTTTTTCTGAAATAATACTTGTGTTCATAAAGCTATGAATAACTATCGGGTACACCATGCTCTATTGGTTCAAGGATTAATTTAGGAAATGCGTGACATCAATCCGTTGTATTCCCTTCCGATATCACATGATATAAATACGATGAATTAGTGTATGCGACACTCAAGAAAACTTTACACACCGAATGACCATGATCATACCGTAGTCCAAATGATAAATTATATGAAGGATGAGGGAAGGGCAATGGTGGAATGCAATTCGGTAAAGGGGGGAAAAACCCGGTGTGGCCGACCAAGAGTATCATTTCAGAACAGACAGAATTCCAACTTGGTATCCCGTTTAGCCATTTGTTCGCGCAGGGCACGCGTCCGGATTTCTCTATATAAAAAGCTCAAGAGTATAATTAATGACGAAGGACACTTTTTAGACATATAAAGATTGATCACATATTAGTTCTTACTGCTCTATAATAATTTTATCCCAACCAAATTTGACCGATTTAAAAATTCGTCTATGGTCCTTGAGCTCATATGAGTCCCCATGGACGAAATTAAGTAATGGAAATGTAGAATCGGTGATAATTTAAACATCATAAGCTTTATCTTGAGCAATAAGTACCAGCAGCAGGAAGAAGAACGCAACAACGGTGGGAGGGCCTATATTTTCATCACATACCACTCAAATGGTGACTAGGTTATAATCATTCTCTATGCTAGACACATGTGAATGTGAGTCCGCAACTACCTTACCGGTGCAAACTAGGTCTGTCGCTCCGTGGAATTTAGTACAATATTTTCAGAAACGAACAAAGTATGCAATATCCACGTCAAATAATTTCTTAATAGCCTATTAATGTTTACATTATGTACATATATTTTTCAGGAAATAAAAAATAAGACAATCCTCTCAATAATGAAAGTTCAAGTATACTTGGAGACGAAAAAGATACTAGAAAAACGATGAATAATTGATTAGAATATTTAAAGAAGAATTTTCATCATTAAATACAAGTAAGTAGTGACGCTCTGCTGCTCCTTCTATTTTCTGAAACTCATAAATAATATCAAATGAGTTTCTTTTTTAATCCACATATCTCTGCCTAGCTTAAAGTGGGCTAGGGCAATAAACGTAGAATCGCGACACTATCATCCAGTTTAAAATATATTTTGTTTTTAATCAGAAGGGAACTGAAATTCAAAATGATAATATCAAAGATAACAGAAGGTGACATAAATAGATCAAATAGTTCGGACAATGAAATGGATGTATAAGTTACTGTACGTAATTATACTAATTCTAGCAATATTGGTGGAAAACAAAAGTAAAAATAAACTTTTGGAGAGGGTTCGGAACTCCCAAAAGATTATGCTACAGCAAGTAATGCCCACACTTCATATCACTATCATTTGACACTCTATCAATTGACGTGAATCTATCAGATGGAAATACAATTTTTAAATCAATTATTTGATCCACTAGTCAACTAACGAATCCAAGAAAAAACAACATACATCTAAGCCACCCCCTATAAAAATAGTAGAAATAATTTATTTCTTTAGGTAAACAAAAAAATGACACAAATATTTGACAAAAGTAGCGTAGTTATTTACTTAAAATCGGTTGTGAAAATAAATACCAAGAACTTAGATGATTTTAATAAAATATAGGAAGAAATTAAATGAATACTAAATTCAATATTTTACCAATCAAACTTACGATGATATACAAAGTAAAATAGTACGAAAGGACAAAAAGATATAATTATTCAATTAATATCAAATATAAGACAAATTAATACAAATGTAATTGATCAAACCGGAAATAGCCAACAGCATCAGTTACCTATATAATTATTCAATTAATATCAAATATAAGACAAATTAATACAAATGTAATTGATCAAACCGGAAATAGCCAACAGCATCAGTTACCTATATGGTTATTAACATTAGACAAGTACAAAGATATTACTGATTTCGTGAACCTTAAGTATATCTGGAATACTAGTGTCAGGATAGAAGAATATAGGTGGAGAGTTGATATAATTGCCACAAATTTGATCACAATGCAACTTGGAAATGGCGCACCCAATCTGTATAACATGCGTCACAAATAATAAAACAAGAGAATGCAGCTCACAGACTATAATTTGTGGTAACAGTGGCCAGAGAACATTTTGCAAATGTAAAATTTGTCCAAATCTTTCAAAATTTATGACGAATTTTCAATACCCAGAGACAAAAGATATTCCAATAACTAACATAAGCAATAAGATAGAATTTGGAACTGTAATAGCAATTTGGAATAGAATAGATGATAATAGAAATAGAAATGAAGAACAGAATCTTGGAAATAATATAAAAATTATATTATATAAATTATAATTTTTTTAAGATTTATATATTTGAATGACAGTGGCGGGATTGAATCAAACGAACTTTAAAGTTAAGACAGCCTGGGATACTTTCAGTAAAATAGGGATTTTTATGGAAACTCCCTTCTTACTTTAAATAGCTGTTAATTACAGACAGGAAATCACTAGGACACTTAATATATTATACTTTAATCCTGATGCAATTGAAAAGCAAATTAATTGTTTACAAAGGCTAAATAACGCAATTGATTTAGATATAATTTAGTAATGACGCCGAATTATCAGATAATAACATTTTCAAAATTAAAAAAATGAATAATTTTCTTTTGTCAATATGGCCACATCACTATAATGCTGTCTGATTTTCTTTCTATATATTTTGCACATTTCCACAAATTTTGTATCATTTTCATGATATTGATAAATTCACCACTGATGACCCTACTAATGTCCCCCAAAAATAATCGGCTTCATCAGTTATTATTCCTAACAATAATATTAATAAATCTGAAATTAAAGAACTAATAAATTTGGAACAAAATGTTATATTCCCGGGAGATTTTAAAGCTAAAAGTACTAAATTCATCAGTAACTAGAAATTGCCCCGGGGCAAATTAATTTACGAATCAACAGAGATTTATGGTTTTAAAACTTTAACCCCTGACGAGCAAATATTTCACCCGTACAATCTGCTAGAGACTCCCGATTTTTTAGATATCGGCCTGTGTGCGAAAAACATCTTATATAACGTACTGTGATCTTTGCATGAGTTAGATTCAGATCATTTTCCAAATCTTTATACAATTAACGATCTTTAAACCTTTTCCTGACAATTAACTAGATTAAAATACATTGATTGACTAAATTTCAATGCCATGTTTGTCATCCCTCACACTGTTACTATAAACACAAAAAACGAAATAGATTATTACACCGAAGTATACATAGACACCACAAAAGTCGCTATGAAAGAAAGACATCATCAACAATTCTTTTGAAATTGATTCTTCTTTATCCCATATTTACGGTTCCACGCATTCCGAAAGGTTTCTTCATTAGGTCTTCCATGTGTATGTTAAAAAGAGTAGTTGACTGAGGACATCCTAGTCGTAACCCCATTCCAATATGACTTCTCCCTGACATTTCTTCTCCTATATTGACTTTTATTCGTTACTTCATATCAAGATTATTTTTTATCCTCCCCTCCTTCCGGTTAATATAAATTTTCTTCAAAAAGCATCATGAGTTTATTCCAATTCACTCTATCAAAGGCCTTTTTCAGGTCAATAAATACTGCATACATTTCTTTATCTGTCTCCATATATCTTTCTATTAACGTTTTTATCTATCCAATTGCATCTCTCGTATCCTTTCGTTTCCTAAAGCCAAACTGTTCTTCTTCCGATTCGCTTTCCATGGCCGAATGTAAGCGTCTATTCAGGATTTCTCAAGATAATGATTGCAGGTTGTGATAACCAGCTCATAATCGCGATCTATTTACATTTTCCTCGCATTGTATTTTTTTTTGTACTTATATTAACACTGTCTCAGTAAAGTCTTCGGGCCATTAACCTTTTTTATATTTTGTATTGTTACATAAAACATAATTTCTTTATTTTCTTCACACAAGCATTTAACCAATTCAATGCGTATTACATCTCCCAATGTTGCTTTCTCATTGCTATTCCCTTAATTGCTAGTTAACTTTTCCCTCCAGATTTGAATATCCTTTTCGTCTTATGATACATCTTCTCCATTTTCTATATCCAAGATAGACGGACAATTTGTTGCCTTATATAGTTCTTCTACATTTTTCTCCCATGTATTCATAATCCCCCATTTGTCTATTATTTCTTAATTATTTTCGTCCTCACTCAGCCACATAGTTTTCCAGCTTCCTTTTTAAATACTCCAAGCATTTATAACTTCTTTGCAAATTAAAACATATTTTCCTTTCCTCTCCAGATTCTCTATTACTTCACATTTCTGTGAAACCCGTTCTTCCTTTACCTTGACATTTTCTGTTAGAAGGAAACTATTAAGAATGAAAACATGACCGTGGGTATATTCCTGGACCTCCAAAAAATGATTGATAATATCTGGCACCAGGGAATTAATAACATAATACTAAATTATGGAAATTCTTTATACTTAATAATACATCTTTCCAATTTATAAACGCGGGAAAACTAACCAAGATAAAATAGTTAGAGCGGGAGTAAGAAATGAATTTACGGTAAAAATTCACAGATACCACAACACGATAATAATAATGGAAATGATTTCTCCATTACTAAAGTACATACTGACATAACAACATAGCTTAGTTTTGTAATCAACGTGCAGTGGTTAAAGGTAAAGTGATCCCACTACAGGCCTCAGGAGGCCCTTCGGGTAGCAGGAGGTTAAGGCGCCTACTTTTTCTGGACAATCGGCACTTCATGTCAGCCGGGTTGTCAGCCCTGCGTGACGGCCGCCTTTACCCCCAGAACAAGCGTCTGGTACTCATTTCCGTTAGAGGCTGAGTCGACCCCAGGACCAGGCAGTGATTACGCCGGTTATTATAACCGCTCCACTGAATCTCCTTCCTACAAGCTCCCATGTGCTTGCTCATATATGCTTATGCATATTGATGCTTGCTGCTGCTGCTATCACTACTTACTAATAATAATGTACATTATTATTACCGTTATATTTTCCCATTTTCAGATATTGAGAAATAAAGAAATTGAAGTAAAGTAATTAGAGTGATGGTGGAAAAGAAGAAAAGGTCAGTATTATTATTGATAAAACTGCTACTGTTACAACTACTACTACTACTGCTACTACTACTACTACTAATAATAATAATAATAATAATATACCAGTAATAATAATAACATTGTGATATAATTAATAATAGTTATTTCGCTTTGCGAGATTAAACAAACGATAAAATATAAGACAAATAAGGAGAACTTAAAGACAGAAGAAGAAAGAAAAAACAGATGATGTTATTACTATTAAATAATAAATATAATAATCATATTATTATGAATGTGAGGGATAGAATTAGGTCCAGAGGCTTAGAATACATTGTACATCACCAGTACATTTCTTCTAAGGATACACATTTTAAAATACACACCACAATACTTGTTTGTATTTACCTTTATCTGTAAGATAGTGCCGTAATGTTCTTGAGAGTGAAATATTGCAGTTTGAGTATCATTGCCTGTTCTAATCGAAATTGTGAAAATCACAATTATAGAGAAACTATGTTTCCTTTATAAAAATATTAATGTTATCGCAAATCCGACAAAAATATTCGAAAATTAAGCGTACATGATACACAATTAATTTTTCGATCATTTGGTAGAAACAATTTTATTGAATAATAGGTTACCTGATTGCAGATATTAAACTCTAATTGACAGAGAATTAAATTAAATGAATTACAAAGAGACTACTAAGCGTGTTTAAGTTTAAGTCATACGATTGTAAATTTTGTTTTTAATTATATAATTCCTTCGGATAATTTTACTCCAGAGGAACCCATGTCCGGAATGCATGACGGTTGTGGATAGGTATATATAGAGAGCTTATATATGAGCAGACATGTATCTACGGGTTTGATAGCGCCAGTAAGTTATTTAGCTGGTTATTATACAATTACTCCCTATATTTATCCTTTCTACATTCCACTCCTTCAAAATACTTAAGTGTTTAATTAATGAGTGGTCAATTTTTTTACACATACAAACTCATCACATATTCGCTCTAAGTACTTCAGATCAGAAGAGTACCCACAGACGAAGACATTATTTAATGGTATTTCGGTCTGTTTGGGAACGGTGTTCATTCAAACATCACAGGCTCATCATTACGAAACTGTGTACCAGCACCAATAAGAGGAAAGTAGCTATAAGTGTGGAACATCCGATATTATCACCACTTACCACTCTATATTAACACTATTGTAGCCGTTATCTTTGTTTGACATACGTGAATGTGAGACCACTACCACCTCAGCACAGTGCCTACTAGGTCTGTCGCTCATGGCGTTTAGTACTACAATTTCAAATACAAAAACAATGTAAGAAATATCCACGTCAAATAATTTCACAATATTATTGTTTACATTATCCTTTTTTTCAGGTATTAACAATTTAGACAGTTCTCACATTAATGGAAGCACAACTATACTTGGAGCTAAAGAAGGTACGAGAAATTAGATGAATCATTGATCAGAATATTCAAAGAAGAATTTCCATCGTTAAAAATAAGTAAGTAGTGACGCTCTGCTGCTCCTTCTACAACTGAAACTCATATATAATATCAAATGAGTTCCTTTTTTAATTCATGCATTTCTGCCTCGCTCAAAGTGAGCTAGGGAAATAATCCTAGAATAGCGACACTATCATCCAGTCAAAAATAGATTTTGTTTGTAATCAGAATCAAACTGAAAAACAAAACTATAATATGAAAAGTCACGACAACAAAACAAATTAAAATTTACTATACATAATAATAGTAATTCTAGGAATATTGCAGGAAAGCAAAAATGAATACAATTGATGGGGAGGGTTATGATGTTTCAAAAAATATGCAAAACCATTATATCAAACATTTTCTGTCCCAAACTTCACATCACCAAAAAATTTGACACTTTATCAATTGACATGAATAAGTCAGATGTAAATATATTTGCAAATCAAATACTCAGTACACAACTCAACCTAAGAATCCCAAAACAACGCATAAACCTAAACCATTCCCTATAAAAATAACACAAATGATTGATTTCACTGGGTAATAAAAAATGCCATGAATTATTTGAAATAAGATATTTTAGTTATTTACTTAAAATCGTGTGTCAAAATATACCTATAACTTAGAAGATTTTAATAAAATAAAGGAAACAATTTAAATGAATACTAAATTCAATATTTTACACATTCAACGTACGATGATACACAAAGTAAAATAGCACAGAAAGGAATCCCACCGGACAAAAGAGAAGAAGATATAATTATTAAATTAATATAAAAGGGATATCATATGTCAACTATAAGACAAATTAATAAAAATGTAATTGATCAAGCCGGAAATAGCAAACAGCATCCGTTACCTATATGGACATTAACAATAAACAAGATAAAAAAATATTACGGATTTCTTGAACCATAAACATGTATGGGATATTGGTGTCAGGATAGTAGAATATAGGGGGAGAGATGGAATCCCCCAATGTTATTATTGCTACAAATTTGGTCACAAAGCAACTTGATGTATGGGACACCCGATCTGTATGAGAAGTGTCGCAAATAACTAAACAAGATACCAATCTCTCAGATCATAAATTGAACTAACTATGGGGGGAGAACATTTTGCAAATGGCAAACTTGTCCCAATCTTTCCAATTTTATATCGAACCTTCAAACCCAAAAGACAAAACAAATTCCATTATCTAACATAAACAATAAGATAGAAATTTAAATTGTAGAAGCAATTAGGAATAGAAGAGATGTTAATAGAAATAGAAATAAAAAACAGAATACTGGATATAACATAAAAAAGATATACTAGATAATGTAAAAAAATAACGATTTAAATATTTGAAAGATGTCGTGATTCAAACAAACTGTTTTTTAATGTTAACACAGCCACGGATACTTTTACTAAAATAGGGATTTTTTATGGAGACTGTATCCTCTCTTTAAATGGTTTTTATTTACAGATGGAAAATCACTAGGAATCTTAACATATTATAGAATAAAGCTAATTGAACAGAATGTGTAAAAATGCTAATTAACAAACTTGATTTAGATATAATTTATTAATGATGACGATTTTTCAGATTATAAACGTTTAAAAATTATAAACTACAAAATATATAGAAGGTAAATCATACAGCCTTATAG